>JBBIGA010000153.1:14433816-14446246 GCA_037576975.1 Alestes dentex | reverse complement strand
AATGTGGTAACTGTAAAGCGCAGAGAGGATTTTAAAGTGGAACAGTAGAGACTGTGAAACCGAAAGGTCCAGCAGAGTGATAGCCTCATCAAAATCACACACACACACACACACACACACACACACACACACACAGCCCTGGAGCGCATCAGAATGACTTGTCAGCTGGCCTTTCGAGCAGCAGTGCCGCTTCCTGACACTTCATATTTTACGTTTTCTTTAATCGATGACCCCGGTCAGAGGTCACACACACTTCCGAGGTCGTACGAGTTCATTATTGACTCTCTGATCTCACTGGGACTATTCTTCCAGACTGAAAATCGGCCGCCTTCTTTTATTACTCTGAGCCGTCCTATGTTAGATTTACAGGGCCTGTATCATATGAAGCTGAAATGAGAGAGTTGGACGGAGTGTGTGTGTACCGAGTGAGGGGCGAGGCAGACAGGATGGAATCCAAAAGTGTTCACTACAAAACAAGAAACAAAGCACGAACATAAACAAGAGGTCGGGTTTTACACAAAAACACGAGAAAATAACAGCAATAACTAAGCACGGTATACAAACAAGATCAACCAAAACACGAGCAAAACAGCAGACCAAGAGTTTTAAACAATCAGGTTCACAATAAATTTACAAAGACCAGCATTAACAGAGAGTTTTACAAAGAATCCACAACAACACATGGACTGTCGGCACAACGACGACATAGACGAGAGAACAGGAGGAACACGGAGAGAACGTTACAGAGTAAACACTCTTTTGTGTTTCCTCCAGACTGTAAAGCTCATATATGAAAATCAAGCTGTGAAAATACACCATGTTTTCCCATTTTTGTGACATCACAAAGTCCCAATGTATTAGCATATCCAGCCTATTTTCAAGGAGTGGGAACACCGCTCCGTCCCAGAGGAACGCTGTGGTCCTGGAGGATTTTTGTGGTCCTGGAGTGAACCTTGTGATTCAGGAGGAACGTTGTGGTCTTGGAGGAACATTGTGGTCCTGAAAGAATGTTGTGGTCCTGGAGGAATGTTGTATTTCTGGAAGAATGCTGTGATTCAGGATGAACAATGTGGTCCTAGAGGAATATTGTGGTCCTAGAAGACCATTGTGGTCCTGGATGAACATTCTGGTCTTGAAGGAACATTGTGGTCTCAGATGAATGTTGTTTCATTTCATTCTGTATATGACTGAAATAAATGCTGAAACAATAAACCTTCTTGACTACAAACAGGACCTTCAGCCAGGACACAGGACCTTCTTGCTTTGAGGGAACAGTCCTACCTTCTGTGCCACCCAGAAACATCAACATGGACCAAGGCAAATACAAAAACAAGTGCATCATCTTCTTCACTGAGTGTTGTTTGTCACCAGTTCTGCTTCAGCCAAACTCTGACCATGTTTTCCTCTTAATAACCTCAATAACCTTCCTAATGGCTTCTGACCACTTTGCGTAATCCTTCCTTCCTCTGTTTTCCATCCCCTCGCTCTCCTGCTCCGTCTCTACGAGCTGTCCTGTAGTTCCAGGGGAAATGACCTCAGCCGTCTGGCACAGGAACACAGGACTGTCTTTTCCACTCATCCACCATCTCTTTTGTTGTACTATTCCACCTCCTTCCTTTTTGCAGATTAAAATTTGGCCAAAAAGAAGCATGTCAGTATATCAGGGCGAACTCAAAAGCATTACAGTGATCAAATCATCAAACTCAAGTTCATTCACAATGGAACGATTTCAGCCGCTGTTGGTTCCCTCAGATGGTTCACCAGTTATGTAGATGGAATTAAGGTGCACTTTGGTGTGCTGGAGTAAAATCAGCAGCATGGTGCAAATGCATATAAATAACGCTGTACATGCAGGGAAAAATGTAAAAGGCCCAATTTCATTGAACAAATGAATCATTACTTGAATCCTTGAATCATTCATTTTCATCGTTGTTTAAAATCAGCATTGTTTTAATGTCACACTCAACACATTTATATGACCACAATACCAGTGTAGAGCAGTTTAGCCCCGCCCATTCAGTCTACATCAGTTTAGCCCTGCCCATTCAGCCTAAAGCAGTTTAGCCCCGCCCATTCAGTCTACATGAGTTTAGCCCCACCCATTCAGTCTACATCAGTCTAGCCCCACCCATTCAGTCTACATCAGTTTAGCCCCACCCATTCAGTCTACAGCAGTTTAGCCCCACCCATTCAGCCCACAGCAGTTTAGCCCCGCCCATTCAGCCTACAGCAGTTTAGCTCCGCCCATTCATCCTACAGCAGTTTAGCCCCACCCATTCAGCCTACAGCAGTTTAGCTCCGCCCATTCATCCTACAGCAGTTTAGCCCCACCCATTCAGCCCACAGCAGTTTAGCCCCGCCCATTCAGCCTACAGCAGTTTAGCCCCACCCATTCAGCCCACAGCAGTTTAGCCCCACCCATTCAGCATACAGCAGTTTAGCCCCGCCCATTCATCCTACAGCAGTTTAGCCCCACCCATTCAGCCCACAGCAGTTTAGCCCCGCCCATTCAGCCCACAGCAGTTTAGCCCCGCCCATTCAGCCCATGGCAGTTTAGCTCCACAGCAGTGCAGAAATTAATTATAAATATTTTTAGCACATAAAACCACACAAATATAAAGAGTTCAAAAGGAAAAAAAAGAAACAATCTTTTATGTATCATTTATGTTATGTTTAACTATTTCTACCAATTACAGTTACAGTGATCTTTATAATACGATGCTATCCCACCTGTATGAACGTTTAACCTAACCTAAATGTATTCTTAGCTTGAACGCAGTTGGTTAGGGCCCCAGAGATCATGGGAGGCCCTGAATGTGTACTTTTAATGATCAGTTTTAGACAAACAACAGTAATTCCAGAAATGTGTTCCCTTGATCAAAATTAATTTGCATTTTCTTGCAGAATATGATCTGCCTGAAGTGAATGGAGGTAGGATGTTATTTATGGCCCCCAGTTGCTCGGAAAAGGGCCTCCTCCTGAACACAAGTGCTCCTTTATCAGCTGCTCTCCAGCAGAAAAGGTCAAAACCAACCAAACATCTTGTTTCTCTCCGCTAAAGTTCAGTCAGCTGATCCTCTGAGAGGGAGGGGGAGGGGGAGGGCCGCTCCTGGCCCAGAATGGGTGCCGGATGTTTATGGTTTTGAATTTTTCAGCGAAAACAAGAGCTGCCTTTCTTCTCGACCGCGCTCAGGTCATTCAGACGGAGGAGCTAAAGTTACCCTCCTCCAGGAAGACCTGGATTCTTTTGCTGTTGCTCACAGAAGTCATTTTCAATTGGCCATTGCTGGATCAAGGATTTGCCATCAGGACGGGTGTAATGAAGCAGCATTTGGATCAAAACTCAACTTTATTAAGGCCCAGCGAGGGACCTTCAACACTTTCAGAATCAGAATCAGAAAACTTTATTGATCCTGGAAGAAATTATGACTGCACAGACACACAGAGACACAGAGACGCTATAAAATATAAAGTCTAAAAAACCCAATATAAACTTTGCAGAAAACACTCAATATGAAATATACTGTACTATAAACACTAATACTAGGATGTTAATACTATAGATAAATAACTTACAGTTAAATGAATTACTAGTAACACTAATAGTTGTTAGTAGTCTGTTAATGCGGTAATTGAGATCAGTAGTAGATAGTAGTAGTGATGTTTCACATGGTAACACTACTGCACATAATAAAACTACGTAGTTTAACCCTCAGAACTCAGAGTGTATCAGTAAACTCTGATTTCAGTAAATATAAACAGTGTAAAACAGTCTAGAACCGGTGTTTGTTCTCCTACACTCTCGCCGTTTGCTGCCCTTTCTCTTGGCGCTCCGCCGCTCCGCCGCTCTCCGGAGCCCCTCCTTCCGTGGGTTTTCCCCTCCCACTTGTGGGCGGAGACTATCCTGAAAGTTCTCTGGGTTCTTGTGTTTTATCTGTTTGTTTCTAAAAACTAAAATAAAAGAAATTTGTTTATTTTTGTTCTTTATGTTTATTTGCGTGTGATGCCGTTTTAAAACCCCAGAAGTGGTTTTTATTATTATTACGTTTTTAAATTACAATAACTTTGGTTCTACGTGACACAGGAACACCAAACAAAGCTCAGCGTGACGTCTGACACCTGGAGCACCAACACAAACCGGGGGAACTTCCATATAAGGAGCTGTTTTACTGTATGATGATGATTTAGAATTGTTTGAGCTTCCAGCACGGATCTGCTTCCCTCACTGACTTCCATCGATTTCCCTCCTGTGAGCCTTGCTCTAATAATAATAATGCCTTTTATTTATAGATGCCTTGTAAGGTACTCAAGGAAACCTTGCAATACACAGTAACATCAGATATACAGTCGTGTGCAACAGTGTAACATAAAATGTGCATAATGAGTTGAAATAACATAAGCCGTAAGCGCTGAGACATGAACAAGGTTAGATCAATGTTATGCATCCAGAAGTGTGTCTGGTTTTCATCGGTGAGTCCATGTGGCGTTGTGTTATTTGTATTTGTGACACGGTGGGCGAAATTAAACACTGATGAGTGATAATGGCATGCAAATTGACCCTGATTGGTTCAGATTGGTGTAATGTGGTTTTGAAATTCAGGAGCTAATTTGCATCATATTGAAATGAAGCATGAAAGCTGAAGACTCTCCAGTGGCCCTTCGACCCTGGTTCGACCCTCAAAGATAAATAGGATCCTTTAAGATGTGTGTGATGAACGGGTTCTAATGGAAGATGGTAGGATCAGAATGTACACGACAATGGAAAAGCAAAATGAAATTTTAAAATGAAGTTCTTCTACATCACCCATGCAGCACTGTGAAAAGTCCTCACCCCTCATTCAGCTTCCAGAGATCCAGATGTTCTTGTATGTTAATGTGGTCTTGACCTGACCAGTTTCAGAGGAATGTTTCTGTTGGTTAAGACACACAGTGACCTACGTATGAATCATTCAAGCAGAACAAGCTTGAATGTTACAAAGAGGAGAAAAGCCCCCAAGTATTATCCTTGATTTCTGAAGAAACACGTGATCTCAGATGTCCGGTCTTATTGTAAATTGGGGGATATTGCATGCATCAAGAATTAAGAATGAATTCTCATATCTTTAATCCCTAGAACGCGAGTGGAGCATCATGCAGTAAAATGTCTCCTTATATGGAAGTTCCCCCGGTTTGTGTTGGTGCTCCAGGTGTCTGACGTCATGCTGAGCTTTGTTTGGTGTTCCTGTGTCACGTAGAACCAACCACTGCACGCAGACATGCTGAAGCGACGTCTTTTCTAGGTCATTTTTGCACGTCCAATTTTGGTCCTCTGAAGGTGCAGACTGAATCCATGTAAGATTCGTTCATTCATTTTTTCATTCAAAACCAAAAACCAAAAACCAAATACAAGGGTTTTTTTCAATACTAAAAACAAAATCAAAAAATGAAAAACGAGCTGTTTTGCACTCAAATCCAAAAAGGAAAAAATGGAAAACGAGCGCTCGTATTCCACTTTGGGTTTTCATTGGGTTTCATAAGCTGCAGGGGGTGCGAGAGAGTAGAAACTGGCCCGGTAGCTCCGCCCACCTGTTTTGGCAGTAAAAATGTTCTGAGAGAAAAGACACGGGGGTAGAAAAAGAGTTTCTGAGGGAAAAGGTGTAATTCTGATTCGCGCCAAATGCTTGGCGTGTTGCCTCGGCCAATCAGAGTGGCGTTTACTGGTTGAAATCATAAGAAGGCCTTTCCAAATGAATAAATACATGCATATAAATATCTAAACTGGCTGATTAATTAAATGGATATAATATTGTGGCAAGTGTGCGAGACAGAAGCCGAAGACACACTGTTTCTTCAGCAAAGAACGTCTTTATTCTCAGCAACAGCTTCGAACACAGGTTGG
Organism: Alestes dentex; assembly: GCA_037576975.1. NCBI lineage: Eukaryota > Metazoa > Chordata > Actinopteri > Characiformes > Alestidae > Alestes > Alestes dentex. The sequence continues at coordinate 14,440,368 of JBBIGA010000153.1, read as the reverse complement.
CAATCAGGAGAGTATTGCGCCACCACTGGCGGGAATAATTACTGCACCATACACCAGGGGTGTCCAGCAGTGCTGACGTCAAGGGGGGGCATTCGATGGCATTGCCCCTCCTAACGAGTCACCATGCCCCCCCTACACACGCTCCAGCACCCTAGTGTCGCTCATATGAATATAGTTCACGGTCGATAGGGCCCCCCCCATAGTCAGTTAGATGCCAGCCCGGCAGATCCGCTCTGACGCCGGCCCTGGTGTCATTTCGCAAAGAGGGTCATATTTGATAAAGTGAAGATGCCCGGGGGCCTGTAGTTCCTTCTGACATTTTTTTTTTAACCACAAAAGTTACATGAAAATACAGACTGTTCTAAAACAATTTTCATTGTCACAATTTTTCAAATGCCTCTGTAACCAAATATAAGCCACTCAGGCAGACGTTAACAACTCTAGCAACACAATTCTGCCTTTCATTCATATCTGGAGAGTCAGAGAACAAACTGGATACAATATCTTACATTTCCATGAGTTTGATCAATATCTGCCTCATGAACATTTAAAACAGGAGTTATAAGTAATGCACAGTGGTCTGTTATCATTCAAGTTTAAAACTAGTGAATTTTGCCCTTGACTTTTACAAGCTTTCTCAGAAAGCAATAGTTTGCATCTACAGGTACATAACATCAACAGTTATAACCAAATCTTATTCAAGAGTTTAATAAAATAAGTGCCATAAGTCCTTGTTCATTAGTCTGCTTTAGGCTTTTCACTGTTAATAGAAACAGATGTTACCGTTCAAAACGCTCAAGTTCAGATCAATCAAGGACCAGATGACCTGCTGACACTAATTCTTTGCAGTCATGGTAGAAATGAGTGGAGATGAGTTTGCGGCACGGATGCAGAGCCAGATAGTGTTACACTTTTTGACTGGCCTGCGGGCCGGGCTTTGGACAGGCCTGAATTAAGTCAACGCGTGAGGCTTTTAACAACATTCCTCTTAGCTTCATGAAAAGCACTACATCCCCCATTCAGCTGCTGGTCATGACAACTTGCTTAGCAAACAAGATTTGGCTTTCATTCACGCATTATAGTTTGGTGTTGGGAAAAACCAGCACTGATGCCTTTAACATTCTTACAACAGTTTGACCTCTGACCTGTGCAATCCTTCCCAGAGAAGGAAGAAAAAGTCACTCTAGATAAGAGCCTCTGCTAAATGTCAGACATGAATTTAGTGCACAGGCAAGAGACATTTCATGTATTGTCGCGGTCTAGTGTACTCTGGCTCCGTAAACTCCTTAAACTGATGGTGTAAGGCAAGTGTGTAGTGTGATTGCTCAGATAAGATTAAATATATGTACTGACTTGAGTACACTGTGCACAGTTATGCAAATGAGTATATTGACCATATATTTTACGTGCATATATTCCTTCTCCAAGCTGTATAAACTTGAATGCTTGTTAGATTTAAGCGTCTCAGGTGATGTGTATTTGTGAAATGAGGGAGAGTGTGGCCTAAGGAGATCAACACCCTGTATCAAGGTCTGCATAATTACTAGGCAGCTTCGTCAGGCAAAATGGGCAAAAAGTCAAAAATTGGTAAAGTCTTTCAGAGGGATGCAGCACTAAAATTGCTCAAATATTTGGCCGTGAGTAGAGAACCATCAAACTTTTTTTTGGCGAATAGACAAAAGGGTCACAAGAAATGTGTTGAGAAAAAAAAGTTAATTTACTGCCAAAGATTTAAGAATCAAATGTGAAGCTACCAGAAACCCATTATCCTCCAGTTCCACCTTATTCTGGAACTGTGACCTACCTGGAGTGGCCAGAAGTAAACAATGTTCAGTGCTCAGACGTGGCAATGGAAAGGAAGGCTGAAACCTGACCACCACTGAACACACAAGTTGAAACGTCAAGACTGGGCCGAGAAATGGACAGATTTCAGTTTTACAGACTAACGAGAGGAGAGTTACTGGAACAGGCCTGCAGCTAGATCAGTAAATGGGCACAGAGCTCCACTTTGACTCAGACGCCAGCAAGGTGGAGGTGGGGTACTGGTGTGGGCCGGTTTTCTTAAAGACGAGCTCATTGGAATAGTAGTTTCAAGCAGTGGTACAGGAAAAGTCTGCATCTTACAAGATGACAATGATTTTTACGCAGGACGATCTCCAGTGCATGGCTAGCCAGAAAAGGCCTACAAGAGGAAATGATGACACGGCCCCTTCCTCACTGGACCTAAACCCTGCTGAGAAGTCGTGGGCCCTTCTTAAACAGGAGATTTACAGGGAAGGAAAACAGTACATTTCTCTGAACAGTGTCTGGGAGGCTCCAGTTACTGCAGCACAAAAAGTTGAACAGATCAAGAAACTGTGATTCCAGGAATGGAAAGCTTATTATTGAAGAGTGGCTATGTCAGTCACTGGTAGTTTTAAATGACAGATTTTGGAAATTGTTTCTCACTTTACCAGATCTAATGTGAAATGAGTAAATTAGTCACAATTCCACTCAACAGTGGCAGAATTGTTTACACATTGAGAATGTTCAGGCATTTCTTGGATTGACTGCTAGCACTATATTTGATAAACATTAATCCTCAAAATACTCCATCATGCAGTGTGTAGGGTCATGACTTAACCAGTCAGCATGAGGTTCTTCTCTAGTGCATGTGAGCCAGCTGTCAAGAGTTTAAATTGTGTAGAAAGACCTACAATCTAGTTGAGGTGAGAGGTGGTTACATGTCCAACAAGCAAACTGTTACCTCTTGGTGGACACAGCACCCAACATTCTAATGAAGGTACACACCACCCAACACAAAAAAGCAAACAGCTTTTGAAACAAGACATCTTTATTACACAAGACTTCACAAGCAGCTCAGGATTGTGCTGTAAAAATGACTTCGCCACTAGAAACGATGGCTGATGAATTAGCCAAGTTCTTTTCTGCTGCCGCAGTATCTCGCCCTGGTAAAGAGGAATAAAAGCACTTAGCCTGTAAACAAGCAGCCATGAGAACTGAGCCCCAGTGTGGTTTACTTACTTTGTCTGGTGCATCTTCTTTCACAGCTGTCTGCTGCAGTCGGATAACACACAGCTGTACTACAGTGGATGTAGACCTGTGGGAATGGAAAGGGGGGGGCTTTGAAGCAATAACCCCATATACATATACAAACCAACAGAAATAAGATGACAAGGTTACCTTCTCATGCAAGGGAGCCATGGAGGTGGGATCCACAAACGTGAACATCTTGAGGACAAAGCGCTTGTAATGGCTGGGGAATGGAAGGCCAGATGAACCATCAACAGGAATTGGAGTGGTCAAGTAGCGGTCATCCTGGTATGGGCACCTTTGGAGCACACCAAGTTAATACTAGCCTGTAATAAAGCACTGGACTACAGAAGTCATAGACATGCAGCCAACTTACCCATCTACCAACAGGTCCCACTGCGGAAGGCTGAGGGGGTTAGGGGACGAAGTCGCCCAGCAGCGCCCCAAGACCAGGACGATGTTGGGATCAGTCCTTTCCAAGATACGCACTTCAGCATACACAGGCTCCCTCAGAACTTTAGTCACAGGGTAGTCAGCTTCACTGTAGTATGATGTATAGGCTACCTGTTCTGTTGGGACATAAGACAGTGTTTCAGGAGCCAGAAACAGTTAAAATAAAAGTCCCATTCCATGACAGTCAAGACAAGATTCTCTCACCTTCCACGCAGCCTTTTGTGACACACTGACCATTGGCTAGACGGAGTTGTACTCTCAGGGGTCCAGAAGCAATGACCGGTAGAGGAGGATCATTGAGTGTGAGCTGAACAGCCAGTGATGGAACACTTGTGGCCAAATACCGACACTGGAAGTAAAGCCTGGCAAAGATGACAAGGTAAGTCACTAAAGAGCTAAAAAATCAAAAGGACACTCCTGCCATATGTGATTTCCCCCACTCACTCAAAGTGGCTGTCTCTTGTGATGGCACCAAGGGGACCCACTCCAACTTCATAAGAGGAAGTCATTTTGTTCTCATAGACCACATAGTCACCTTGCTCCTGGAAGGGTGGAGAAACACAATACATGTTCCAAGAGCCCAACACAAATAAGCACCATCCACCTGAAGTTAGAAGGATCAGACACCAACCATTGCATTTGTGCCACAAGCGGTAACCGGAAACTGGTAGATAGCAAAGCTCGCAGTATAATCAACCACACCACAGGGGGCAGCACTCCCTCCCAACAGGCTGATTGAGTCCAGGCTCAGCCTGGGTAGTGTCGTATCCCTGGCCACCACCAACACAAACTGGCCATCTACTGTGCACTGGACAGTCACTGGGAAGCAGAGGAAGAGAAGGGTTTCATAGTTTGCAATTTGTTAAAAGTAAACAAAAAAGAAGAAACTTACCAGTCTTCCCATAGTAGCACTGCTGCCCATCAAAACAGCAGCTAATGGCACCACAGTGAGCAGCATCTATACTAGGTTCTCCACAAGGAACCCTGTCAGCATCATTCACTTGGCATTTACCAGGGCTGGCAGTCTGTGGTGGAGGATCAAACCTCTGAGGAGGGAACTGAGCTGGAGGCTGAGGTTTCTGAGGTCGTTTTGCTGCTCGTGGACTCCATGGGAAGGTTGCTGCAGTACTCAAGCAGGTTAAGTAACCACAAAAAGCCAGAACTGCTGTAGTAACAAACACTTTTGCCATATTCTCTCCAGGCTACACAATCCAGCAAGTGACCATTAGCCCTGATTGTGACCTCTTTATTGGGTTGTTCCTGCTCGTTGTGGAAAACCCCGCCCCCTGCTCAATTAGCCTCCAATCATGATCCAGCCCTGCGTGGTCACGCACGGCGGAAGTTGCACCATTACGCTTGGTAACAGTTTTGACTGGAATCATCTGTTTTGCCTAAGGACTGAAAATAGTCTCTGATGTATCATTGAACACAGAATGAAACCATCTCCTTGTATTTCACATAGGTCAGGGGTGTCCGAACTTTTTGCAAAGAGGGTCAAATTTGTTAAAGCGGAGATGCCCGGGGGCCTGTAGTTCCTTCTGACATTTTTTAACCACAAAAGTTACATGAAAATACACACTGTTATAAAACAATTTTCATTGTCACAATTATCTTTATTTTTCAAATGGCAATGTAACCAAATATAAGTCACTCAGGCAGACGTGAACATCTCTAAAAACACAATTCTGCCTTTCATTCATATCTGGAGAGTCAGATAACATTGAACAAACTCTATAGAATACCTTAGATTTCCATGAGTTTGATCAATATCTGCCTCATGAACATTTTAAACTGGAGTTATAAGTAATGCACAGTGGTCTGTTGTCATTCAAGTTGTCATTGAATTTTGCCCTTGACTTTTACAAAATCTTTCAGAAAGCAATAGTTTGTGTCACATCTACAGGTACAAAACGTCAACAGTTATAACCAAATTTTACTCAAGAGTTTAATAAAATAAGTGCCATAAGTCCTAGTTCATTAGGACTTTTCACTGTTAGTGACAGATCGTTCAAAACACTCAATTTCAGATCAATCAAGGACCAGATAACCTGCTGACACTAATTCTTTGCAGTCGCCGTGGCTGAAATGAATGGAGAAAAGTTTGCGGCACGGACGCAGAGCCAGATAGCGTTACACTTTACACTTTCAAAGTTTTATGATTTGTTTTTTCTGATAGAGCTAGCGAGCCATAAATAACACATTATGAGACCAAAGCTGTGGACATGCCTGCCATACACCATAAAACAACTCTCATCTCGTCAGGCACCCTACTCCAGCAGCTAAGACTCGAATAAATAAATCAGAATCAGAATCAGAAAACTTTATTTATCCCGGAGGAAATTGCTTATGTGGTGACTGCCACAAAACACAGCCACAGAGAGACACAAGACACCAGAATAATTTAAAATAAAAAAGTAAAATGAAATACAATAATAAAATAAAATAAATAAGCCTAATATAAGTCTAAACTGTGATTAGTAATATATGATGTTTTATCACAAATAATATATCGTTGCGAGTGTGAGAGAGAGGAACACGATGACACGCTTCAGTAAAGCAAAGTCTTTTATCTTGGCCAACTGCAGCCTCTCAAAAGACCTTCAAGCACAGAGCATTAAAACATAAATATTATATTCATTAATAACGTCAGTTTCCTGCACCTGTGTTAGACGTCCCCATGACCGACGGACGCCATGTAGACATGATCTGCACCGCCATAGGACGTCTAATGTTTAGTGGGAAAGTTACTGTAATTTAAAAACGTGTAATAATAAAAACCAGTACTGGAGTTTAAATACGGCGCCACACACAAATGAACATAAACAACAAAAATGAAGAAATTTCTTTTATTTTAGGTTTTAGAAACAAATAGAAAAACACAAGATCTCCGAACCCAGAGAACTTTCAGGACAGTCTCTGCCCACAAGTGGGAGGGGAAAACCCACAGGGGGAGGGGCTCCGGAGAGCAGCCGAGCGGCAGCGCGCCGAAAGAAAGAGCAGCAAACAGCGAGAGTGTAGGAGAACAAACACCGGTTCTAGACTGTTTTACACCGGTTATATTTACTG
>JBBIGA010000153.1:14399591-14427111 GCA_037576975.1 Alestes dentex | reverse complement strand
GGTGATATCTCTTTATGTGAGAGTGATTTTGTGCAAAGAACTTCATGAACATGTTTTGTAAAGCCCATAGACCTATTTTAAGTTTTATTATATTATACTATTATAAAAATATAATTTTTTTAAGTGAGTTTTGCATAATAGGTCTCTGAGCCTCTGAGGACGGCAGTCCCTCCTGAGGGATATTTCACCTGTTCCAAAACAATCATCTGAAGCTCCAGGAGTTTTTGTCCCAAAAAAACATTTAAGTACCACCAGAAACCTTTAATCTTCTAGTTTTCAAATATGTGTTTTTATTCAAATATATCGATGGTGCTTTATAAATAGAATAAAAGCCTCAGGCAGCAAGCAGCCTGTTAATGACACGAAAGACAGCTTTCTTTGTGTTCTGTGGACAGTACAAAAACATTAATACAATTATATTGTATATGAAAATGTAGCTGAATTTACATTAATAATTATGTTATAAAATTAGTAAATTATATTTTTCTTAATAATTTACAACAAAAATGCGTAAAAAACATATTGCCACAAAAAAAGCAAAAAATAAATTAAATGCGAGAATATTTACAGTTTCCGCTTACTGTTGAGATTTCCGCTACAACTATCAGTTAGGTTCCAGAAAAAAATCGTGTGAGACTGATTCCCTGACTCCTGATCCGCTTAAAACCGGGGGTTACTGTACTTCATTTTTACATAAAAATGTGAAAAAAGAAAAACCCCATTTTGCTAAACCTAGTCTGTACAAAAAATATCGGCAATAAACAACTGAAAAAGTAAATAAATATACAAATGTGTTTTCTACACTTGCCTTGGCAAACCCCGCCCCTCGAGCTCTGATTGTCTAGAAGTTCACACGCACCTTTCCTGCACTCCCAGCATAAGTTTCAATTATGTACTTGCTACTATATACTTCAAATAATGTATGGAATAAAAAGTACGAATATATCCAGCTTTAAGCTGAGTCGAGTCTGAATTTCAGCTCAGGTCCCTCCTGTCCAATCCGAGTGCAGGACGCAGGAAAATAAAGGCGCGTGTCCCACGTGCCCAGTGGTCGCGAGCCACTGTTACTGTTGTACTGTTGTTACTGTTGCCTTGTGTAAGTGGCCTCGCGCGGCTGGACAGTGCTACAGCCACGCGTCCCCACACGCTCTCTCCGCTGTGTGAGACCACTCTGTGGACGAGGCGCCCCCAACATGCCGCTTTCACAGCCCCTCTCACCCTCACAGCTCGGTGCCAGGAGAGCAGGACCCCAGCTCTGACTGAGAGGTGGGAATGAACAGCACTCCGCCTGGACTACGGTTGGTGTGTGGAACTTTTAATAGCCCATTTCCTTTCCTTCTGTTTTTTTTTTTCTTTTTCTTTTTCTCTCACATATTTCCACTAACCGTAGTACGTACATGATGGTGAAGTTTACTAGCAGACACAGTCTTCCAGATCTGTTTTTCACAGACCACCTTTCACTCACCTTTTTCACAAGGTGCTATCATGATAACTTTTCAACCTGAAGTAATGTCGGATAACCAAAAGAGAGGTTCAAACTCTTGTTTTTTCGGTTGCAAATGACCATAATGTTTTGCCCAAGGGGAAAACACTCACTGAAGTAATTTTTCCAGTTTCTCAACTTATTCTGGTCATAAAAAGGCCAAACAAATATATTTTGGACACTCAATGTTAAGTGTATTGGCTGCTGTTGTGTGCAGCTCGACTCTGAAGTGATGCAGCTGAATTGTACTCTGTTGCATGTTAACCCTGCTCTATTGTGTGTTACAAGAGTTGGGTTTTCGCTGACTTGGTGGGATAGGGATTAGCCTATGGGCCGACCACATGCCCCACGCCTTTGTTTTTTCCTTTTTGTTGCCTTTTTGCACTGAGCGACTAAATTGATGAAGGCACCGCGGATAAAAGAGAAATATGCATTGACAAGGGCTTTCCACAGCAAAAGGTCATTAGGTGGAGGTGCAGGCTTGCTGTCGGCCCCTGCCTGAAGTGAAGGCGATGAGGGCCACACGCAGCTACGCAGTCGAACGGAATTTGCTGGCGGAGTCATGTCTCTGAACTACATTAAAAACTTTTACGAGGGATGTGTAAGTATGTGCGAACCAAAGACTCTGGATACTAACTGGAGTCTTTCTGATCAATGTGTTTTAACTGTTTGGAAAAGACTTTTGGTCAGTGTTTCTTGTTATGCTTGACTCTTTTTTTACTGATAGATGGACATTATGATAAATTATCCTAACATTATGCATTTCATATTGTATAGTTTTGTGGTTATTACACTGTTCTGCTCGACCAGAGAGGAGACAAAAAAATGCCAGACTGTTGCCAAACAGTCCAGCAGGCTGCTCAGACACCCCTTCCTTTATGGTGTTTTGTGGTGCAGATGTGTCTGCGTTCACAGCTTGCTAACCTGTTCTAAGTGATTAACACAGACACAGCGGTGCATTGTTAATCTCTCTCCCTTTTCTTTTCAGCTTAGGCCTCCGACAGTGATAGGCCAGTTCCACACACTGTTCTTTGGCTCTGTGCGCATGTTTTTTCTTGGGGTCCTTGGATTCGCCGTCTATGGTAATGAGGCCCTCCACTTCAGCTGTGATCCGGACAAGAGAGAGTTAAACCTCTATTGTTACAACCAGTTCAGACCTATAACACCTCAGGTAAAACTATACAAGTATGTATTTACACTAGTCTATGAAGCCAATGATATCCGCACAAGTTAAAAAATTGATAAGGAATAGGACATGGAGTATGATCAAAGATTAACTCATTATTATTTATTCAATATGTAATCTTATTTCCACTGTGGTCACCTTGTAGACAAGTGGAAATCTTCAGTTTAGTGAAGACTAGTGAAATTTTTCTAGTGGCAAGGAAACCCATTTTAACTGTGCTTGGACAAAATCAAGAAAAGTCTGGGTGCTATTGGCTACTGTGCTCTGAACAAAAATCACCAGACTCAGAATTTGACCAAATTTACTTGAATACACACATTTATGGCCTTTTGCAACCTTAAACAAATATTTCCCCCTTGACATGGCTAAATATCTGGTCCATACTTTATATTAGTATAACATTTGTATCAACATAACATATTTACTTGCAAAAAATGTTAGCTTTTTATGTTATTTTAAAATGTCATCTTAATATAAAACTTGTTTCCACCGATTCCAACTAAATGCCCTGTCCATTAAAAAAAAAAAAATAACCAGAATCAGATTCTTTTCTTACAGGTATTCTGGGCATTGCAGCTAGTCACTGTGTTGGTGCCTGGGGCTGTGTTCCATCTCTATGCTGCCTGTAAAAATATTGATCAGGAGGAAATCCTTCAGCGGCCCATTTACACGGTCTTTTACATCATATCTGTTCTGTTGCGAATCGTTCTGGAGGTCGTAGCGTTTTGGCTCCAAAGCCACCTCTTCGGTTTCCAAGTTCATCCTCTTTTCATGTGTGATGCCAGTGCCCTTGAGAAGAAGTTCAACGTCACCAAGTGTATGGTCCCCGAACACTTTGAAAAGACCATCTTTCTCAGTGCAATGTACACCTTCACCATCATCACCATACTGCTGTGCGTTGCTGAGATTTTTGAGATCCTCTGTCGACGGCTGGGTTTTTTAAGCCAACCGATAACTTGAGATTTTGGCCAATTTGCTTTGAGAAGTTCTTCTATCACGTTTATCTTCAGTGATTGTCTGATTGACAGAAAGGATATAAACTACATACCTCTCCTACGTCTGTTGGTAGACATAATGAGGACATACATGTCATCCACTCCACTCACTCCATTCAGAGAGTGTACATCTGTAGCAAGTTTATGAGTGCTCTAAATGGATCTGGATAAATCATCTGAAGATCCCGATCTCAAGGGCCGAAACCGGCTGATTTACAAAGGAGGTACACACAATAACAGCCCACCAGACTGATACTGTGAAACCTAATGGGATTTTTAGATCTGTGTAAAATATGCAATATTTACATCATAGTAGTAGAACTTTTGAAACATGTCCTTTGACATGTTGAATTTCCAGTTGAAACATATTGAATATGCATAATTTGTCTAGTGATGTAATCCCTGTTACAGAAGTACAGTACATGCCAATCCACAGGCCTGACAAATATGCCCAGAAATTGTTCAGCTTTGGGACTGCTATTGTAGTGGATACCATGTGAGGGCTGTCCATCTAAATGGAAGAAGCCTACACTGAAGACAAAAACTGCAATCATATTTTAAACTGAGAGGAATGTGACCTTTTAGCACTGGTTTGGTTTGTGTGTAACAGTAATGTAAGTAATTAAACTGCTACACACTATTAGGAAATGGGAAAGTAGCTCAATTATTAAACAACCCAGCACTGCTCAAAAGCAACCTACCAAGACACGGCCTGCACTGGTACTGGCTATTTCAACAGTCTTATTTAATTTATATTAACAATACTGATTTCATTTTGTCTATTTGAGAATGATTACCTCTTTTGTTTTGGTTTTATTTGTATCTGTAAGGTATTATCAGACATCCATCCAACTTTTGTTATTATTCTCAGCTAAATGTATCATCTCAGGTACAACAAAGGCACACTGTGAACAGGTATTCGTGCCCTCTCAGATGGTCTCTCTGTCTTCTCAACTTTTTACGTCTACAGAATCTCAATGAGGAGTTTTTCCCCCCAAACCATTCTGTCCACCAGTTTCATATGGGTTACAAACAGCATATCTGTTATAACACTTTTTTTCAAGCTTTGTGTTCAGTTTTTCAAGTAATTTTTACCATGCTAGTTCCTATCTGCAAGCTTTGTGTTCAGTGCATTAATTATAAAATGTAAAACTCTTCTCACATTTTCTGACCACTGTGTATGTTTAGGTACATGCTTCATGTGAAGCAGTTTGCAGTCAGAATTTTTATTCTTTTTTTCAGAGCTGCTAGTGTATTCATGGAACTCTTTCAATTGAAATGGTTTTCTTACGTCTATGAAGTGTCTGCTCAATCAATTAAAAGATTTATAGTAACTGTGTTTTTTTCTTTGACTACCTCAAACAGGCAAAACATTAAATTATCGCCACCATTATCATTATATCATTATTTTTCATTAATATTAGTAGCAGGAACGAAGGCAACACGCACCTGTGACTCTCCAGACCTGCTGGGGTCGCTACAGGTCCGACAGGTCCCGGAACGGGCTCTTCCCAGAGCTTAGCATCTTTGTTGTTGTCCCGTGTTGTCTGACTGGACGTTTATATTGGCGTCCTGACATGGCTATCCCAGCGCAGTTAAAAGCTATTCAGCATCATTTAAGAACGGCCCAGGAGCATGAGAAGAGAGATCCTGTTGTATCTTATTACTGTGAGTGAGCATTTATTCCTAAATCAGCATCCTAGCGAGCTAGCTTGAAGCTGTACAGAAGTCGTTAGCATGTCAGCTAACTCACAACACGGAAATGGCTCACTTTTATTTGTGAAAACTTCATTCAGAAATTGATTACATATTTGACATCTCTTTTGTTACAGTCCTCCCCTCTTATTGCTATTTTTCGCCATATTTCGCAGCGTCTAAATAGGGTAGTTTATGACTAGTAGAATAGTTCAGCCTATAGTTTCTAGTAGTCAACGTTTCACCAATATTCTCCAACATAAATAAAACGTTGCTGTGAACTGTTGGTGAGGTTGGGGGGGTTGGTCTCATGACGTACGTTTGATAATTTTGGTACTTTCATATTAAAACCCCTTCCTAAGGACAATAAGCCAGTGAGGCGAAGAGCTCACAGCTTACTTTAGAAGCTTCAGTGATCCTGACTCATATTGAACAGTCTTGCAGTACGGGGCGCTGAGTAAGTAAGTTTGCTATGGCCAACATGGAACAAAACAAACAGGGCGGTCTCTCCGGGGTGGGGGGACGACTACTGGGGAGTTTCGAGCGAATAGCTGAGCTGTTAGATAATTTCATTCACCTGACGTAAGTCATGCTTTTATATCTAAGTAAAAAGGCAACTATTTTATGTGTCGCAGCTATATCGCGAACATCGAGGACAAATTTTCATGTCATTTTTGTAAGCCGCCGCCCTCTCCGTCCCTCCCCCAATTGCGTTGTTGGTGCCTCCAGTGCCAGTAGTACCTTGAACACCATCCTTACCATAAAAGCACTACGTTTTCATTTATGATGTGTGAACTGTTTCTTTCCTGCTGGAAAGAAAACTACAGCCAGCAATCAGTTTTTCATCTAAAATCATCTAATTTCTGACAAGGTCCATCGAAGAAGAGCTCTAATGCTTTTGAAAGCAAATCTACCAAGTAATTTACTGGCGTAGAAGTGGTGTGTGATTGTTATCTTTAGCCACTCAGGGAGCTGAGGGTGCAGCCTGCTCCTGCACTTGTCCAACTGTGGTCCTTGGAGAAAGCTTTAACCTCTCAAATCATTCTCCTAATTCCACGAGGTGGCAAAATAAACTGACGTCTTTTTTCACCCCAGCTCTAGCTGCCTTGAGTATATGGAAATTGGTATTTCCACATTTTATACTATTTTATAGTCTTTTTTTGACCTGTGGAGCTTAACACCCATTTCTTCAATTTCACCTGTGCATTATTACTAGACCTGTGTGTCATATGGTATTCATATCTTAGTGAAGCAGGAAGTCAAAATTCTTCAACCTAATAATTAGGTTAATAATTAATGTTGACCATTATTATTAGGGCTACACAGTCATTAAAATCAGGATCTGATTCGATTTGAGAACAGCGTTGATTTTGAAGATGAGAATTCTTTATTTGTCACATGCATAATCATACAAGTACAACACACAGTGAAGTTCTTCCTCTTCATTTAACCCATTCACCAAGTGAAGCAGAGGGCTGCCACTGCAGTGGTTGAATCTCAACCACCTTGGGGAAAGCACAGCTAAATGAAGCACACGGACACTTGCTTTACTGTTCTGCTGCTTGGCTTTTGTGTAAAATAAGCTGGGGTTAGCCTTCTTTGTTGACATTTCGTTCTCAGTGACACAATGCGTGAGGCTAACTGAAGTTTAACAATGGTAGCCGTATGCTTATATTGTTATGCTATATGGACAAAAGCAGGGACTGTAGTGACACTGCATTCAGATGCATATACTTTAATATGGAGTGTGTCCTCCCTTTGCAGCTAGAACAGCTTCCACTCTTCTTGGAAGGCTTTTCACATGATATTGTCCAAAATGTCTTGGAATGCTGAAGCATTAAGATTTCCCTTCACTGGAGGCAAGAGGCCCAGCCCAAACTCTGAAAAACAGGTTTGTCCCAATACTTGTGTCCATATAGTGTACCTGTTCCTTAGTAACGTCAAATAAGTATTGAACAAGCATTCAAAGCTTTGCCCACATGCCACCCTAACAACATTTGAATTTTGAACATTTGCCCCTGCCAGCAAGTAATTTGAACACAAACACTAACACACTTTTTAAGTGTGCATCCTGCAGGACTGTGTATAGACTACAGTGTAGCTCTTTGTTGTTTTACAAAATTTCATCAATTGCAATCATTTGTATTTATTTATTAAAGAAGGAATTTGTTTATATGTTTGTAATAGCTTTTTATAGTTGTCCCTGAACTGCTGTTATACAAGTTTTAATGTGTAAGAATTTAGTAAATAATACACATTTTATTCATCATAAAACTGATATTTTGAAGAATTGTAAGAATTATGATCTCAATTCTTTAAAAAGTGATTCTTGTTCGGTTAAGTATCATGCAGCCCGAATAAATATTATATCAAACATTGTTGTAGGGGATAATAGAAGTATATATAGAAATAGAGTTCAGCAAAGGCAGTCTCTATTAACAGCACCATTTTTAGCTTTGTTGTCTGTTGATGAAAATGGAAAAGTTATGTTTGTGCAAAACATGGTTAAAATATTCATATCATGCTAAATTTTAGCTCATTATATTTTTCAGCCAAATTACTATTGGTCATTTTTTGAACATTTAGCTCATTGTTTAAATTGTGTGTGTTAAGCGAGGTAGGGCTTAGCAGTAATGTGAAATTATCATAATATAAAAGTAATTACTTTGAAGTTTACTTTTGTTTTTATTGTTAAGTTCTCCTCTTGGCTGAGCTGTTCTCTATAGACTTTATTTTGGAAAGGTGGCTAATGCTGCGTGCCACTGGAGGTCAGCATTTTTCTCTAAGTGAGTCAAGCCTTGTGGAAATGTTTGCTGCTGATGTTGTGGTTTCTTTTACTTTGGGAATGTTGATGACCTAAAAGAGTTGCTCTTCTAAGCACCATTTAGTTGCTAAAGTTAAAAAGAGTTAAGGTATCAGGGAAAGAGAAGTGTGACTCATGTAGCCTATTTGTGCTATTATGCCCTAGTTTTCCCTTTAAAAAAAAAATTAAAACAGAGTCTTTTGGAATGCCGTTTGCCTCATTAACAAAAGAAACACTTTACACTGCACTCCTTCCCAAGGCTCAGAAATATGAAGTTGCTAAAATTTTTTGACAATAAATAGGCAACACATTGCGTTATAAAAGTACCATGGCTGCTTGCTAGCAGTAGACCCATTAGGGTCAGGCTAACAAATGTGGATTTTCAGTTTTCAGTTAGTGTTTTTGAGGCTGATTTTCTTTTTTCTCAATGCTGCTTCTTTCTTAGACTCCAGACTGCCTCTGTGCTGTGAATGTATGGAAAAGGCGCCTCTTTGACATTGTTTTCCTTCCTGCTCCCTGGACTTGTTCCAATCTTCGAACTGAAGCTGCAGCAAAATAATAAGATCCTTTTAGAGGGGCGAGCTGAGTGCGCAGGCTGGCATTCCTGAATATACAATTCTGTCCTTACTGCAGATGTCATTAAAAGTACTTATGCTCGTCCCCACAAGACGTCTGTCAAACGTCAAGCTTACGCTAAAGCTCATTGCCTAGGCTACTGGTTAGGGAGTTGCCCCTGCGATGGGTTTGAATCCCCGGACTGCCAGTGGCACCACTGAGATACCCTTGAGTAAGGTACCGTCCCCACACACTCCTCCCCGTTGGTGGCTGCCCATGGCTTCACTTGATGAATGAGTTAAATGCAGAGAAAGAATTGCATATTGTTTGTACTGTGTGCTGCGAATGGTGTGTTCACGTGTGACTGTAATGGACCACTTTACTTTATCTGATTACATTGCCCTAAAATACAGACTTGTGCTCTAAGCATCTTCACTAAACCTTCTGGGAAAATTCACCACTACTCTGAATTTTGTCCGTTTGCAGATGATGAGTCTCGCTGTGATTCACTGGAGTCTCAGAACCTGAGAACTGGATATTGGTTTAGCATGTTGCTTGTTGTGACGTTTTGAGCTACTTCATGTTATTGGAAGGCTCAATTTGAGTGATCTTTAGTGTCAACAGGGCTGGGATTGGTCAAATCTGGGTGTGGCTAGTCTAACTGATAACTATAAACTAAGTTTGAGACAATGAAGTGAAAAATATGCATAAATAGAGGAAGGAGAGTAGACGCATTTGACTGGATCTATTTGTTTTGCTGTCAACAAATCATGGCAAAAACGTAAAATAACTTTTCACTGAATCTAAATTATAATACATTATCTCCTTTTACTAATGAGCATTTAAAAGTTAGAAGAAGATTTCTCTACTACACTTCAATTAGTCACTAGTGAGAAATAACAGCTTTTGTTGAACGTCGAAAGATAGGTAGGTGAAGCAAAATTACAATATAGAACGTGTCCTCAGTGGATTTGAGAAGCTGTCTGCTTTCTTCCAGCTGTCACATACTTACCCAACAACTGGACAGAGAAGACGCCACTGGAACTTGTCTTTGTTTGGTTCCAGATTGTTTCATGGATGGTGATGGGTGTCAGATTTTGAGAGAAGCAGGAGATTCCCTCACCCTTTCTTACGATTCTCACACTCAATTCTTTCATAAACAGATGAAGGGGAAAAAATCTGCCCATGGTAAAGCCTGAAGATTATTATTTTTTTCATGGCTGTGCATTCTGAATGGTCTCAGTGTTGCATTGTTTTAAATGGGGAAAGTTGGATGTTAAGCAGTATTGGACAGACAAAGAAGGACTTTGTTACTGAATGCTGGGATCTACACTGATGGACATCAGATCTCTGCAAATCGGCACCCATGGCAGAGGAAGTGGGTTATTCCTGAAGAAAGCAAAATGGACACAGATTTGGCAAAACATGAGCTTATCTTCCATTTTGGCATCTTTTTGTTCCGAATGCACCCTGCTGCAGCAGTTTCGCTTAACCGTTATCCATAGTGAAATCTGTATCTCAAACATGTTCCCATGGCACAACACATTATTCATTTCTTTCAGTTTTTCAGTGTGTCTTCTTTTCTCCGTTCTGTTTACATGCCTTGAATCACTGTTTGATTGATTTTGTTGCACCATTGAGATTATCTGTAGCCTGTTCCATTGAGATTATCTGTAGCCTGTTATCTGTTACTCTGAGTAAATGAGGATCGTTTCATTGCTACAGTCCTCATTTAGCAGATTTTAATCATCCTTTTCAAAACTAGATCTGTCGGTGTCATGTAATTTTTAAAAACTCCTAATTTCCATTAATTATTACCAATAAACAGTTTAAATCCTTTTTGTTCATTGTTTACAAATACTATAGGACAAGTCTATTGTGTCCTAATTGGTTCATTAGCTATGTTGCTTACTAGCTGTCTTTACTTTGAAGCTGTGTTGTATTAAGATGTAATGAGATGAACATTTTTCTGAGAATCTTTAGAGTAAGCAGCATTAGCAGTAACAAATAACTTAATTAATAGTTGGCACTACCCTCTACATGTGTTGTGGCAGCTGAATCAGGCATGAGTGCGCTGTTACTGCTATTACTGTTATTACTGTTATTTACTATGCACAGTCAGTATGCTGTGTTTTTTTAATGAGCTGAAATGAAGAGACATGATGAAAACAAGTGTTGATTGCTCAGTTAAAAAATAGGATGCTAAATAATTATAATTCTCAAATTGAGCCAATAATCATGATTACAGCATAATTTACATAAATTTAACAGTAACCTAACATTAGCATAATAACAACATTGACTCTATTTATCCTTTTATATATATTATACAGAACAGGTTACCAGGGCAAGTGTTTTTCACATGAAACTATGTTTATTGAATGATTTGCTAAAGGTACCATTGTACATCTGTGGAAATCTAGTCAAACTTGCAAATGTTTTCTTTGTCTCTTGTCCAAGGAAAATGCTTCTTTTCAAGCAGAATGCTTTAAATAGTTGTTCTTTCTGAAAAAACACAAGAGATGCTACCCTGTAGATGAACTGCTGGCTTGTTCAGGTCATTAACTCACTGTAGGCTGAATGCCGCTTTGAAAATGAAAAGAAAGTCAGCAATTTTTTATTGTCCATATTATTTTAATATGTTATTAACATTATTATGTCAAATAATTGTTTCAGCTCTAGTAAAAACACAAATGTAATCCCTGGGGTTAAGTGTTTAGGGTGTTTCTATGTCAAGCAGTCTGCATATTTTGCACTTTAATCAATTCAAGACTTGTGACATGTCATTTGACGTGGAAGGACCCTGCCTCATAAATCAATGACATTAACCTGTGCATATCCACAACTTTATTTTCAGCTGTTATTTGAATGGAACTGATGATACGACTGCTCTGATGGTGATAAACATATAATTGGCTGACGATGGCATTTCATTTGCTCCCTGAGGCCTTTCCTTGTTCAGGAAGTGCTTCAACCCACCAAAGCTCTCCTGAACTTTATACTGAAACCTTAATACTGGGGACTAAAAACAAACTTGTTGTTTGCACAGCTTTTTTGGTCTGAATTGTTGTCTTTTGTCAAGTGGTGATGTAATGCTTCTCTGGTTTGTAGCAACAGATGAAACAAGATCTGAGGACAAAGGAAAAAATCTGATGTAAAGCAAACATCATTTGAATATTCCTCAGATGCTGTTCCATAGATGTGAATTCTATCGTCTGTTTCCTGACCAGCAAGTCTGTTCTTGGTTGGCAAATCTGGAGCTGTATTGCCTGAACCTCCCTTAAATGTGCCTCCCACGCCTGCACAGCAACACAGACATCTTTATGGGCACCAACTTTCAGGGTGTTTTTGCCCTGACCCCTGGTGCTCACAACTGCATATATTTGCCTTTTTTTCTTCCTTCAGGAAGTTGTAATTACAAGTTCACTGTGGTTTACTGTCTAATGACTGTTAAGAAGAGGGATTTTAAACTCTGCTTTTCACATGTGGCATGAGTCAGTCCAGAGAAGTGTCAATTTTGCCATGAACAGTCGCAGCTGTGTCAGTCGCAGCTGAGGCTCTTGACATTGACATCGAAACCAAGTTAACTTTCCGGGTCCTTCTGGCACACAGAAAGAAGCAGCAAAATATTTAGCGACATACACAATATGAACAAAAGTATTGGGACATTCACAAAAGTATTTCGATAAACACAAAAGTATTGGGATGCCTGACCATTACACTGACAGGGAGTTTAATGACATTTCATTCAAATACATAGACTTTAATATAGAGTTGGTCCCCTCTTTCCACTCTTTTTGGAAGACTTTCTACAAGTTTTTCGTGTGTTTCTATTGGAATTCAGGGGTCTGTGCGGGCCAGTCAAGTTCTTCCACACTGAACTCATCCAACCATGTCTTTATGGCGCTTGCTTTGTGCACTGGGGAACAGTCATGCTGGAATAGAAAAGGTTCTTCCCCAAACTGTGTCCACAAAGTTGGAAGCATGGCGTAGTTCAAAATGTCTTGGTATGCTGAAGCATCAAGTTTGCCCTTCACTGGAAGTAAGGGGCCTAGCCCAAGCCTGAAAAACAGGCATGTCCATATGTTGTACATTCTGAACAAATATTAAAGTTATTTTTGTTTCTTTGTGTTCCCATAAACCACGGTTCTTCAGGGTAGAGCAGAGGTGTCAAAGTCCGGTCCTGGACGGCTGGTGTCCAGCGCAGTTTGATGGTTCTCCTCCTCAAACACATTCACTAAACCTGACTAAACGGGCAAGGTGAACCAGGTGTTTCTGAGCGGGGAAATCACCAAAATGTGCTGGACCACAGCCCTCCAGGAGTGAGGTTCGACACACTGAGGTAGTGCAAACATTTGACCACTGACCATTGATGGTAATCCTGGAGTAGTGAGGGGGAGAGAATAATAAGGCTATGTTCCACAGTTTCATAGAAGTGATGTTGGAGCCAGTTAGGCTTTGAAGAATCCTCTACTTTTTTAAATTTCCTCAGGGAGAGAGTCAACCTGTGTGCATTTTTAAATTGCATAAAGCGTGGGAGGCAAGAAGGCATTATCTTCATTAGCAGACGACGTCCCTGAAGGTCTAGGCCACAGCTCATTCCAAATGTTCTTCAGAGCACTCAGCCAGCTTAATGGCTTTGAGTCTCTGCTCCAGCGATTGATTGTTGTCTTCTCTCCTTCCTGACAGCTTGTAATTAAGACCTTGCCTGCCATCCACCTGGAATTCTAATTAACATCCACTGTTCATTGTTTATAACTTTACCTTGGTGGTCTTTGAAGTGCACTACTGATTGGAGAAATGGCATCTCGTTCATTGGTGAAGTGATGTATCCTCAAGAGCTCCTCAACCTTGCTTGTTTGGTCCACCTTTGAAAACACAGTGACATTTTTGGTTCATATCATGGCAGAAACAGCTGAATGGGCTTTGAGCCGGCTGCCACAGCTTTGTCATTCCAAGCGTACGTCGCAGAGTGACACAGTAAAGGCTCAAAGGCTTGTAGGACTGTCCATCACCGAGATGTTTGCAACCCCTTCCTAAAAAAAAGAAGGCAAAGGTACATAAAAGTAAGTGATGAAAATTAAAGACATTTAAAAAGGGAGGATGGGCCAGAGTGTGAAGTTTGAAAAATAGAGACTAGTTTCCAGTTATGAGTTCAGCAGATGTGAAGCAGATTTCAAGACTGTTAAATTGCAAAAAATATTGTACAGAATAATAATTACAGAACTTACAGAACTCAGTACAGAAAATAATTTGAGTGAAACACATACTTTGTGTGTTCTTTTTTTAGGGTGGCATTTCCATTTGTAGTGTTGTATTTATACAATTTCCAGTGCTGGGCAGAATCATTGGAATATTTGACTATATATATTTGTTACGTTTGTAGTCTGTTCTTGGCAAGGCGAGTCCATAAGTTAGCACAAAAAAATAAATGTTAAATAAGTGTTTACAACAGCAAGCAAGAATAAGTTAGGCAAAGCATCAGGCACCAGAAGATAAGAGATCATTAAAAGTGTGAAATGCCCAAAAGATTCCTTTTTAATTTTTTTTTTTTTGTCCCTGTTTTTTTTTTTTTTTTGTTCTTAACCAGTACTTGGTTTTTGCCTGTCTGTCTTTCTTTAGTTCATTCCTTTTTTTATTCCTTTCCTTTCTTGTTCCCTGGCTGGCTGGCTGGCTCTGCGTGCAACTTAAAACAAACAGCTTAGGTTACAGCTGTGTCCTAACAAAATCTCTTCCCAGTGTTGTCATTGACAGTGTTACCCTTCAATACACTCAGTATCTTCAAGAGATATTCACACAAGCAAACACACCTTAGCTGCCTCACACATTGCTTTCTAAATCTAAAATTGCCATTTTTATAGGATAAGTGTATGGCTTACTAAAAAAATTGTCATTTTTGCATTTCAGGTCGTCTTTATGCCATGCAGACGGGAATGAAACTGGACAGTAAAACTCCAGAATGCCGAAAGTTCCTTATGAAGCTGATGGATCAGTTGGAAATGGTAAGATTTTCCTTAAATCTCTGCTGTGATAGCGGTACTTACTTTTGAGTAGTACACCTCAAAGTGTATGTAACATTCCTTTGTAATATTGGGCCACCTTCATTCTCATAACACAGTATAAAAGAAAACAAGATGATACTGGAGGAGATAGAGGCATTATTTTGTAAGTAGTAATCAGGAAGCAGTGGGTGACCTTCATGTTAAGAGACTCTAAAGGCTTAGTTTATGGCTCCACACAGGGGGAGCAGGAAGCCGCAACAGAATAATGTTTGCTTTTATGCCGAGAGACCATTATAGACATTTCGTAACCAATTAGGGACCCTGCAATCCCTGGATGCTGGCTTTTACTGTTGCTTTAGTACAGTTTATTAAATGTCACCACAGCAGAATGCAACAGCCAGCAAAAGTTCCAGCCAGTCTTCTAGCCACATCTGGTCAAAAGGTTAAATGTAAGGTAGTTTTTGTTGTTTTAACCCTTCCCAAAGACTTAAAAAGGAGTTGTGTCATGCATATAGGAATGTCTCAGAGAGACTGGTAGATGCATTTAATATATGCACCGTGCAAACTAGTGTGTGTTGATGAATCAGCCTTGTAATTTGTGGTATTTTGTTCTTTATAATTAAGTTTGATTGTTTAATTATGACAGACCTGCATTAAACATAATCATAGCCCTGAATGGCATACTCCCCTGTCTAGAGCAAATGTATCCATTAGTTTTTGTCAAAATCAAACAAGATTTAAAAATGTAGACAGCATTCATTATACCACAGTTATTTATTTAGAGGAAAAACACAGCACTAGTATGTATGTTGACTTTTAACAAAATATTGTATGTGAATTCAGCAAAGATTTTATTGTCATGTTACATGGACTCACTTCACTATTTCAGATATCATGAACTGATTGGCCATCATAGTTAAAATTTTGACATCACAATGGAGTGTACTGTACACAGCCCAGGGTTATTATCCTTAAGGAACCGAGAAAATGAACCTTTAACAGTAATAAAGAAAACAGCAAAAGCAAAATAAATCAAAGCCTTGTTGTCCTCTGTAACACAAACAAAATCGCCATGGTATCGTAGACACAAAAAACAACCCTTATGTCCTAAAAACGCCGCTGGGGTTAGCAGCATTTGTAGGATGTAAGGGATGGTTTAGAAGTAAACTCCCTCTGGGTTAATTATGGGATGCTTTTAGTAACGTGATTGCAATTATTTGGTGATGTCTTTGAGCAACCTGGCAGAGCAGCATTAACAGTCCTACTGATTTAGCATCAGAAAGATACTCTGGAATCCAAATTTGAATTTGCATTCATTTCTGACAACAATAATTACCATAATATTAAATTCTAAACTAAAACTGAAATTAATCTTAAGATGAACAAATTTATAGTGTTTTATTTTACATGTAATATTTTGTAAATATTTTTGAAGCCTGTCATTTATTTTATTAGAAACATTTGCATCAGTCAGTCAGGACACAAAGACAAATTTTGTGATTAGAGGATCTTTTTCTTTTTTTATAGCAGCTTTCTGCAGGATCAGTGTTGCAATAATAACTAACAAGTTATATTTTCTGTAGCCCATTTGCTTGGCCTCGGTGACTAATACTTTCATACATTTGAAGAACTTATGATAGTGTGATGACTTACATCTGTCATCCTTTTAATGTTAATATTAGCAGGTCTCTGGGACAGAATACCTGTTCAGTATTTTCTACCCGATAACAGTGCAGGCTTTCTATAGTAACAGTGTTATCCTACTTTGAAATGACTGCTGTGATTTTCTTGTACTCTTTGCAACCCCTAAGGAGTCACTGTTCAGTGACAAAACCTGGCCAGTGCTTAAATTCAGTCCACACCAAAGAGTATTCAAGCATGATCTTTCCCATTGTTTAGCCAAATGTTCACACAGTTCATCCCCAGATGATTTTACGTGCTTCTGTGTTGCCCAAGAACAAGTGGTGTGCCATGTCAGGCATTTTTCACTGGACAGCTCAGGATTTCATTAAAGCACGAACAGTGTGGCCATTCAGGTGCCAGGGTTCCACCTGTTGAAATATAACCGGTATAATTTGCTTTACTGATTTTAAAGGGAAACCTGAGGCTCGCTAGCAGACTGTAACATCACACAGCCGTGGCCACGGGCTGGTTGATGGCCATTACAAACTACAAAACAGGCTTGACCACTGCTGCACCATTTCAGGGCTGACCTACATAGAGCAGAATGGCTGTCCTGTAAAAGTGTTTAATTTAACTTGTCCTGTTTGTTAATGTACTTCAGTTAGTTGTTTTAGAGTTCAACCAGTGATGTGCCTTTGATGTGAAAAGAAAACGCTAGCAGGAAGGCCTTTGTCCATTATATAGTGCAGCAATACGTAAGTGATACGTTTAATAATGTAGATGGTGACATTTCCAGTAGGGATGAACAATATGGAAAAAAAAATCATGATTTTAACAAGATTTTCACAATGCCTATACAGGGGCTCCTCAAGTTACGACACAGATCCATTCCTACAACAGTGCTGTAACCTGAATTTTTTGCTGTACTATAGTAACAGAAAAATATGCTGTAATATAGTAACAGAAAAAACACTTGCGCTTTTAACAGTCCCAAATGGCATAGGTAAGGGTACTGGGGGGTGGCCACTTCCTCACTTATACGTCACATTACTGCATATTCTGCATATTCTTCCGCCACGCGCAACCAAACTAATTTGCCCACGTAGTGCGCTGGGGTTAGCAGCATACCCCGAAACACTCATGTCTAAATTTTTTTATGGAAGTGAGGGTCGTAAACTCGAAATGTTGGATGTTGAGACCGTCCATGACATTTTAACATAGAATGTCTTAGTTTTAAAACCTTCAGGTACAGGGATTGTTATTTAAACACATATGTGCTTCTCTAAATACAATCGAACAGGACTAATTATGCTTGCTTTGTAATGAAAAATTGGTCAGTGGTCATTGAAGTACTGGGGATATCTATATGCTCAGAAAAGCATATTGTGTATCACAACAACGCAGTTTATCACAACTGTGGTGTGACTGACAGTGAGAAAAAAACAACTTAGTTCATGAGTCCACTAATTGTGTATGGGCAGCTCTCCAGAGGACCCTCCATGCTCCAGTCCATTAATTGCACTGTGCTTCTGTAGGGGGATAAAAGTGGCCGATGCATCCCAGGAATCGATGAGTCATGGAAACCCAGGCTTCTGAGAATTCCGTTTATCTTGAATTTGTCCCACAGTGGGGCTAAACAGCGCCATGTCCTGTGTCTGATGCTTTAAGAGAGAGAGTGTGTGTGTGTGTGTGTGTGTGTGTTTTGTGCAGATGAAGAAGGAGCTTAGTGACAATGAATCCATCTCTCAGGAGCTCGTCGGCCATGCACACATCGAGAACTATGCCTTAAAAATGTTCCTGTACGCCGACAATGAGGATCGATTGGGCCGCTTCCACAAGTAAGCTTGCAGTGAATGGATAAAGCTCCTTGGGGCCAAAGTACATTTTAGTGCTTGCTTGTGGCATTTGCATTTAAAAAAATTTTGGTGGTCCTCCTCCCCCTCCTCCTCATTATTATTATTATTATTATTATTATTATTATTATTATTACTTTTTTTTTTTTTACAGTTCCCTCTCACTGAACCATGACATCAAATAATACCAGGCTTCAAACTGCAGTGCATTCTGGGAGCAGGTAGCACTGCTAAAATTAGCAACAAAGACCGGCTCTGTACAGAGCTATTGCCTGGGAGTGAGACGGGTGTGGATTAGCCAGGTGTAGCGTTACAGGTCACAGCAGCATAATGAGGCTGTTGTGGTCAGTGACGTCACAGGCAGGGCCAAACAAGTTAACGAGTGCCAGTGAGCTCAATGCTTGGCAGAGGTTTAGACCCTAGGTCTCCTAGAGAGGCACCACTCAAGGTATTTTAGCTACACTTTCCACTACATGAGACTAGATATTTTGTGGGTGCGAATGTTTATGCTTTTCTGCGTAGATCTTGATTACAACTCCAAATATCCCACCAGTATGTCACTGTTGGGAGAAAATATTCAGAATCTCCAACACAGTAACTTGTCTAGACAACAAAAAGTAATGAGATTATATTCCAAGAAGTTGTTGACCATTTCTGTCTTATGACAGCAACAACAAAGAACTGTTTTTTTGTTTTGTTTTTTTTTTTAATTGAAGCTCTGAGAAGTACAAAGTATTTATTGGTGCAGGTTTCGCCACCTTAGGCCATATAATGCAGATCAATATAAAATCTTTTGGTGGTTTTGTTAATTGTCAACTTTGCTACTTTCTCCCTAAGGAATGTGTGTTTTCATCCCTTACACATATATCTACCTTGCTGTAATGTGGGCTTATTTATGCAACTAAATAAAGCACATGGCTAAACTTGTAACTGGTTTTCAAACCCCTCTTCAGGCACCCCCAGAGGTTCCACATTTCTTTTGCTCTGACTCTACCCACACATGAAGCAAAATTGAGGACCACTGCCTTAGAGCCACGTATAGCCAAGGATTCCTTATTATTTTGTAAAATGACATGGTATTGTTATTGACACATCACATCACTCCCATCTGAATCAGTAGTCTATAAACTTTTGAATGGCTTGACTTGACAATGAGCTTTGAGTGAAATGTTTTTTCTCAAATTACTTTTGTTCTCTCCAGCGATGATGCGTATTTCAGGTTTTTGTGTATTGTAATAAAAATGCAGTTTAGGACAGTAACACTAACATCATCTGCATTGTCAGCAGGTTTCCAGATTCAAAACAAGAAGGGCGCGATCCTGAAAAGAACACAGTTTTGACATTGTGTACCCTGTTTTCCCTTTTAAGCCTTTTATCCTTCCTTTTCTGATAAATGGTTTAGATCAGTCTCATTATATCTCATATGTCAAATGCACGATCGCTCACATCCTGTCCAAGGGCATCACACAGCCTCTTGCTCCCATTTAAAGATTCAGGATTTACTCAGAACAATGGAAGAGGTGGAGTTTTGAAACCTTTTTATTGTCGCAATGTATGATTATGAAATGTAGTCCGTCCAGTGTAGTCTCATGCCATGATCTGACAGAACCACCTATTGTTAAAAAAAGTCACTCTGAGACATTGCAGCAGTAATACAAAAGGGTTGCCCTTTTGTTCCATTACGCAAATGATCTTCAAGACCCAGAAATGGTAAAATGTGTCCCTTCTTCAAAATTAGCATAAAGAACATCAAGAGTCAGAGGTGGTTTGAGTTTGTGCCCAGAGTGCTGATCCCATAACCAAAGTGTGTGTTCATGAGCAGGGTTTAAAATAACTTCCCGCTGATTTCTTTGTCCTCACATGTAGCAAATACACAATTTTTACATTATTAGTGTGCTAACTATCAGTTTAATCAAGGTGTGATGTAACGGTAATCTGTGAATGAGTGTGTTCTAATTATCAGGTTAAGATCAGATAATGTACAAAGCGTTAGCACTTCTTTCTTTAGTCAGATGCAGACTGATTTATTATGCATTACATATGGATGATGTGGTTATTTGTTGCTTGTAATGCTGTGAATGATATGGTAAATTAAAAGTACCGATGTAATGAGACTGTACACTGGATCTGTCCCGGTGCAGACCCTGACCTTATTAAACAGATCAGAAACGTAACCCCAGCGATTATACTACAATACAAAACAACACTACAATCACTGTTTTCTCAAATGTTTAATAAATATGCTGAAATATGATCTTAAAGAGATTTACAATCAGCAACAATAACATTGTTCTTAGTCATACAAACATCACACAAATGCTCTAATTACGTATTCCTGTCTAGTGTAGCCACTGCACAGACTCTCTGGTTGACCTCCAAGAACAGTGGGTAGGTGCCTCTCTACCGTGGCAGGCATTGAAAGTGTAGATTAAATTAAGATTCGGGTCGAAATTATATTTTACTTATATATTTATTCACTATTATAAATATGAGACTGAATATGTGAAACTGAATGTATGGTGTATTACTCATAGCGCAAGGAATTATTATAGTACTATATGTACTAACATGCTCACCCTCTTCACCCGCGGTCGCATTTTTTTTCTTCCAAAATGTTTGCATGCATGGATCAGAGTTTGTGCAAATATACACACATTCTGCCATCAAGTTTTTTTTTTCTATAGATCGCAACTTATGCGCAGGAAGAGGCGTACGCATCTTTTAGGTCCGTTTTGTGGATACACAATGGTTATAAATGAGACCCCAGAAGTGTATTCTCTGTAGAGGATGCATACGTATTTTCACTTTTGTGTGTTATTTTTTCCCTAGTTATACCATTCCTGTTTTCCCTTGAAATACTTAGCTACATTGAAAATTAGGTTCTCCCTCATTGTTTAAAAATAGAACATGATTTGACTGTGACATATATTTTCAAGGAATGTCAAATGGGAATCGAATGAGGTGTGAGTATGATTAATCCGTCCCTGCATGCCAACAGAAAGTGTTTTTAAAAGCAGGAGTGTGTCTAGTTCCATGGGTCACTGCACTGCGAGTGCCTGAAGGAAATTAAAAACACACAGTAAACGTGTGTCTGATAATTGATATTTAAACAAGAAAACAAGTCCAGGGTCAGTGGTTATAACCAGTATGCTGATGACATCATTACAGTCTGAGCAAAAGTGGTGGCTTTAGTGGTACCATATGTAGAAACCAAAAAAAATCAAACCACATTTGGAAAGTACTTGTATCAACACAAAATACAACTGCACATTTGTCAGGATTATGAGAAATAGGCAGGATTAATATTCCGTTCCCGTTCAAAGAAACATGCCGGATTTATGAGAAACTGGACCTTTGTAAACAAGGAATAAATGTTATGTTATGCTACTTTGGGGTGCCAAGTTGAATGTTTATGAGAGCTGCCTTTGAATAAGAAACTTCCTTAGCCTCTCTATGTTGATCTTACTTTCCACCTTACAGAACTTCTAAAAAAGTTTCAATTGACATGAATCCCATGTGGATCAGAGGCCCCAGGAAAACCTGTGTTATAAAGTTCTGTAAGTTACAGGAAGGACTTCTGTGATTTGACTCGTTTTTTTACAATGCATCCAGTTTGCATGCCATGTCTCAGAACACCAGAGGTTTCTTTTGTCCCTTCCTGCAGACCCCATTTGAACGTCAAGGGGCTTAGATTTCATGTCGGAAGTCCAGTGTCGAATTTGTTTTGGTGCAATACTCTTAAGCAGTGACATTCATCCATATTCAGCTGGCTTACATAATGATTTTATCTGTTTTCGGCAAATATAGTGTGTTGGGTTTTTTTTTTTTCTTGGGGCCAGCAACTTATTTAGACACCACTACACTGCTTTCACAAGACTGATTCAGGTATGTGTAAGATTGAAGTCTCTTTCTCGAGCAAATTAACAAACAGCAGTGTGAGCGATTATAGTAAAATTCACAGTGACACAACAAAGGCATATATATTACTGAGTGGACTGATTCTAAAGGTGCTCTTCGAAGTCCTCTGGGGGTCCTGGTAGAAATTTCAGCTTGTGTTTTAGAAGTTCTGTGTTGAATTGTGATATTTTATTCCTGCACATTGTTTTTTGATGCCAAAAGACTGTTCAGTGTGTTATACAGTGGCCAATATGATAACGATGCTGTCATAGGGATATGGTTCTAGAGCATTCCCAACCTGCATATTTCAGGAAAAAGATATAAATATAAAGAAAATTGCATGAGTAGTTGCATGAATTTTTGCCCTTTAATTTATTTTGCTCATTGTTTTATCTCTTTTTTCCTAGAAACATGATCAAGTCTTTCTATACTTCAAGCCTTCTGCTAGACGTGCTGTCCGTGTTTGGCGAGTTGTCAGAGGAGGTAAGCCTTACGCGGCTTGATTATGCTTGCAACTTACAAACTCTGACCTCACAACTAATAAGATTTGATTAACATTCTTTTGGAAATTAATCAGGGTGTTTTGAAATCCCATATTTCTTATGGATTCAGTTTGATTATTACATGTGTGTGGTTTTTTTAATTTACTGTGTCAGTTGAATAGCTATTTACAGTATGAATAGACACAATAGAGATAATATGCCAAGGTTCATTCTTGTTTTCAGAATTTTATCTAGTCATGTTATTGGTTAAAAAAAAAAAATTCTTTATTAATACATTTAAATCTGTCCCAACATTCCAGCATTGTTGCAGATCAGTTGTCACTCTTAGCCTGATTCACTTTTGTCTCAAAGCCATAATAGAATCTTCAAAGGTTTTAACTCCTTAAATTGTAGGCTTATTATTCAGTTATTAATCTTAGTCACATTCAGGAACCACTATAGCTTATTCAGGAGCTACACTGAAACTAGCATGTAGGTTAAATAGCTGTGAGGAATTCAGCAGTGGAACCACATTCAGTTCACTGAGCTTACTGGAAATAGCAGCAGCACCACCTGACACACACAGCAACAAAAACCAGCAAATGATGGAAAAAAACTGAGCAAAGTGTAAAGCAGTACCCAGGACTGTGCCCCACCACTTACAATGTACACAGTGGAGCTTTCGACAGTGCTGATTCTTGGGAAACTGGTGCCTGGAAAGTGTGGGTAGTCCGGGCCCACCAGCAGAGCTGGTCTCTGATATTCTCTTTCCAGCTTGCCTGTTAGACCATCATTGCTTGGTCTCCATGGCTGCAAATCTTTTATTCTTTTTTTTTTATATATATATATAAAAGGAAGTGACCTGTGTCTTAGGATGGACAATGTTTCATTGAGTGCTGTTCGCTCCCTAAGGGCCAGGCATTTTCCTACTGTAGAGTGCCGATTGGCTCGACTGTTTTAACAGTGTGCCTTGTCCGAGTAATGCTGACCCAGACAATGGCTCTACAGAATCAGTCCTCCATTATAGTGCTGCTTCTCTCTGAGTGGTCCACAATGAAGCTCTGCCATATTGGATTACTTATAAGTAGGTCATGAGTACTAAAAAGAGCTCTAAGAGTTCACAGAAACTTTTTAGCTACATTAGATTAGACCTGCTTTTGTGACTTTCAGCACACTTTAGACCATGCAGAAATCCACAGCTCAGTTTTGCATCATTCATCATTAGTGCATTCCATTCAAAATCATTATAAAGAATCATTTTTATTACCTTGACGAAGCATTGTTACCTACACCTATAGCATAGAAGTATTCAATATGCAAATGAGTCTTTAACCCTGAATGTTCTATTGCATTCCAGGGGTGTCAGGTCTTATCTACATGGAGCCAGTGTAGCTGCAGGTCTTCGCTTTACACCAGGCACTGATTTAATCCAACAAATAAGTGATTTTGGTCCAAAAATAATTCAGACCATTCCTTAACCACATCATATCAAGGCTTCTGTGATGTGTTTTCAATATATTTAAAGAGATATCAGCAATTATAGCAATTTGTGAACTTTTTATGGTTTTTTTGTCACTGTCCGACAACTAGAATTCTGTTGTCTAATTATATTTCTAAATGAAATTGCTAGAGATAATTGGCTCTATTTGAGACTACTTTGTTTGAATAAATCCCCAGCCCAAATATCACAGTAACCTTACATATTACTATGAGTCCTCTTCTAATATCTGTGGTGTTTTATGGTTTGTTTACTGTTGTAGTTTCTTTCTGGTCTGGACAAAAGTAAAAAATAATTAGTTTTTTTAGTCCTGGTTTGCTTAGTGCTCACATGGACATACTTAATATTGACAACAATTATTGTAATAGTGTCTTCTCACCTTTCTGAACCATGGTGTTCTCTGTTTTATCTCGGCTTGTGCATTTCATGTATGTCTTGTTTTTCTACAGCATTAAGCTACCGCGAAGAAAGCGTTGTGCAATAATACAAAATATGATCGATGGTTGCAGTCGAATATTTGTAGAAGTGGGATATGATACACATGCATATGTCAGAACAGCATCGGAAATTTGTCTCTTGCAGGTACCCAAACAGAGGAGACCCTTGTTCATTTTGTCTATGGTCTGTTTTGACATTGTTGATTCATATTGCATTCAGCAGAACGCATCAGAGTTTGTTTGAAAGCAGACTGAGACAGGCCTGCATAGCATATCTATTTCAAAGCAGCCCTGGTGTGTTTTGATAAAAGAACAATTGTGAGTGACTCCTCAATCAATCATCTCCACTTAAATGTTGACCTAGACTTTAAAACCACAGTGGAGGTTCTCGTATTCTTGGGCCAAATTAAGTCCCAAAAGCTAAACAAACAGTCTTAGCTTAATCTCCTCCTGCAGCCTCCTATTGTGTTGCTGTGAGAAAGCAGTAATTGGCATGGCTTATCTTCATCATTCTCACTGTTGACCACCCCCCCCCCCACCCCTCCCACCTCTTTCCAGAACATTCAGCACAGGAAGTATGCGAGGTGGAAGGCAACCTACATCCACAACTGTCTGAAGAACGGCGAGACACCTCAGGCAGGCCCTATTGGAATGGAAGGGGAAGCATATGGTAAGTTGTGATATAATATCAGTGAACCCCCCTCCCACCCCTACTCCCAGACCCCAAAACCAAACCTATGACTCCTGCCAACAGAATGCGCTGCAGTTTGAGCCTTTCCCCCGGCAGTATAGTGCTTGGCTTCCTCAGTGCAAGCCAGCTAGGCCTAAGGCAGTAAAGGTTAACACATTGTGCGCCTTATCAGATTCAGAGAGGCCTGCAAGAGAGCACTTCCCAGTTCCATCATGGTGCTGGCAGCTATTTATGTGCTGATTCTTTTTCTTTTTGCTATCACGCAATAGCATCGGGGCTGCCTCCCTCTGTAATAGCATGAAAATGATCCACTAATGCATGACCTATCCACTTTGAAGGTTAGGTCTGCCATTAAGAAAACGAAAGAATTCTTTTATTAGAGCCCTGCTTGATGCTGATTATATTATGTAGACATCAGTAAACAGCACATATAATTCTTCATATGTGCATACATTAAAAATAATTGTTTTAGGATGATTCTGATTAATTAAAAAAATACCACCAGTTAAATGTTCATTTGAATGGTGATGATACACATATTATTCTACTGGTCTCTCTTACGATAAGAAGTAGTAGCCACATATTACAAACATCAAAAAACATATTTATATGCCAGACAGTATGTTTATATCTTTTATAACAGATTTTTGGTAACACTTCACTTTGACTGTCATTTGTAGATGCACACCATGTTCATTAAATACAACAAACCTTCAAATTGAGCTTAACAGATTCTATTTAATATAAATCTAAACCTAAACCAAGCGTTAACCCAAAAGTTACATTTAATTCTAACCCTAGACCTAAGCTGAATGCTACTGATGATGCACAAATATAAACAAATATTTAGAGAAAACATGTGATAAAGGAGTCCGGGGGATGTTGTTTTGATGGTGTAAACAGCATGATGCGTTTGTCCAACGGAAGAGGAAGGGAATGTAATCTACTAATTATACAGGTGCACACAAGCAAACAATGTAGCTCATGCAGAAGTGATTTTTTTTATTTTTTATTGTTTAACTCACATATACAGTTCAGTCAGAAGAAGAGGTCTGAATAAGGCCTTGGCATACCTTCCTATCCATGTCAGAACCAAAAGTGGCTGTGCACTGTGTTCTTTGAGAGTTTAAATTAATAGACATTTGTCTGCATTACAGAAATCTGAGATTAGCATCAGAGATTAAATTTATAAGAGCAAACACTCATATTTCATTAAAACCTCTCGATTGTGTTCTGATAAAAAAAAAATTATAGAGTTATCTGTGTTCTAGGATTTAGCCTAAGTCTGGAATAAAATGATGATGGAAAGATTTTGATGCTTTCACAAGTTGATTGAGTTTAGCGGCAGGTTTCCTTACGAAGAGGCACAGAGGGTGGATGGTTTATCATTGTGGTTAGCTCATTCTGCTCCCCTCGCAACAGCTGCTGGGCGGGCTGCTTTTGACCTGACCCTGCTCATGTCAGGGTTGAAGTCATCTGTAGATTCATCCTCAGGGACACACACACGTGCGGACTTGCACAAGGCGCAAGCTTCAAGCAAGATACACACTCATTACACAGCATTACCTTGTTTGTTTATCATTCATTGTGTTACGGGTAAGATATGGTTGTCATGTTCGTTTGTTTTCTAATGCTCTTAAATTCAGTGTATGTTAATTAAATTATTTTTATTCCATTTTGGACCAGTTCTTTTAGAAGATTTATTGTTGATTTATTTACTTTAAAACCAGTGAAAGAAATAATATTCTCTTTCCAGTGTGTTTCCTCCTTTTACATCGCAGGCATATTTTTTTAATAGGTATGAGAAAATGAAAAGCATAAAAAGAGTATACGCAGGGTTTGATGACGGCGATGACTGTGTGACGACGCCACAGTAATAGTTGTAGCTACATTTTTTCTTGCTGAGGCTTTCAGTGAGCAGCTGGGCCTCCCTGCTGAAACACTGACCTCATACCAGGTCATTCCCATTCCCAACAGAAAGCTTATATCATTCTCTTGGCCTTATTGAGTCTCGGTGCCTTATCGCAGGATCTCTGTGTTTCCACATGTCTGTCAGCTCAGAGGAGGTCCTTTTAGAGTGAAAGGACGTCCACATGCTGCATAACCAACATTACAGGATTGTTTAAATTCACGTTCATAACCGGTCCCCTGATGAAGAAGAGCATTACTAATGTGTTAAGCGGGCTGTTGAGGCTTAACCCTCACAGTGTGTTCCAAACAGGACTGTAGTACTGAAATTAAAAGTACAGGGTGGGCCATTTATATGGATACACCTTAATAAAATGGGAATGGTTGGTGATATTAACTTCCTGTTTGTGGC
>JBBIGA010000153.1:14326725-14399491 GCA_037576975.1 Alestes dentex | reverse complement strand
ACTTCATGAACATGTTTTGTATAGCCCATAGACCTATTATAACTAAAGTGAATTTTGCATAATAGGTCCCCTTTAAATGAAGTTTTGGAAACACTCCATGTGTGGACATAACAGAAACAGTCACCAACCACCTGTCACAGCTGGCTGAGAAATTTGTGGAATACTTTCCAAATTGTCCCAGGGAGGGCAATATGTGGATGCTGGATCCCTTTTCTGTGGACCCAAATTCTGATGACATTGCTCTCTCCAAAGAGTTAGAATCCCAGCTAATGGAGCTGTCAACAGACAGCAGTTTAAAGTTGGAGCTGACCAAAATAGACGTAGGCTCTTTTTGAATCACAGCATCAAAGGAATACACTTGTCTTGCACTTAGGGCTGTCATTGGGTCTCAACTCTCGCCCTGCTGTTGCTGCAACCAGGTTCACGTGAGTACTCACCTTCTTGTGCATGATTGTGAATGAAGATTCCGGTGGGAATCAAACTCTAGTTAGGAGCGTTCGCAGATCAAAGAGTGTGATTAAACCAGCCCTCTCGCTTCTATCTGCGCTTGGGCTCTTCCCTTGCGCTACACGGGCGAACTCTTGCAGCCAGGTATGTTCGTGTTCACTCTCTAATCCGTGACAGAATGTCTGAGCCCTGCAGACTGGGTCGCGCTGATGACGTTGGTAGACCGGCAGGGAAAGGAGGTAGAGAATCTGAAGCGGGAGGTGACTGCATTAAAACAACAGGTCACTTTCCTGCAGCAGACTCGCTCCGAAACCCCTGTCGAGGCACCTCCGTCTCAGCCACCCACTCCGTCTCCTCCTTCCACTTCCTCATCCTCATCCTCACGAGTCCTACCCAAATTATCACTGCCAGAAAAATGGAATGGTATAGATGGGAAGTGTGAGAAGTTTCTAACTAACCTGTCTCTCGTTTTCGAGTTTCAGCCAGATCGTTACCCCATGGAGTCGGATCGGACTTCTCGTCTCCCTCCTCCCCAGGCAGGCAGCGGAGTGGGCATCGGCAGTCTTGAAGTCCAATTCAGCTGACTGTTACATCTATCAGAACTTCACGCAACTACTCCAGGCTGCCTTCCAACATCCCGACAGTGAGGTGGAGGTCTCATCCAAACTTTACCATCTGCGGCTGGGGAGACCTTCCGGTAAGCAAATACATGCGTATAGATCAGCGCATGAGCTCCCGTCCCAGGTCGGCTCCTTGTACCCTGCTGCCTACACCGTCTACAACGCCCTTCAAGCTTGTGGCTAACACTCCGGATCCTCCACCTCCGTCGGATGCCCATTCAGGAGCCGGGGAACCCATGCAGTTAGGGCACGCTTCTCTGAGCCCGACGGAGCGAGCCCGACGCTACCGCAAAGTGTTATGTGCTTATTGTGCCTCCCCAGAGCACCATCGTGCTATCTGTCCACTCCGTCCAGGAAACGGTCAGGCCCGGTGAAGAAGGGGAGGTCTTCACTCGGGTTGTCTTTCTCCACCTCCACTACTCCGATCGTTTCCCAATTCATGGTTCAGGCCCACATCCAGCTCAGCCAGAAACAGGTCAGTGTCGCTGCTTTTGTTGATCCTGGGGCAGCTGGCAATTTTATTGACCATTCTTATGCTGTTCGGCTGGGTGTGGAAATCGAAGCATTATCTCAGCCGTTAACCATCACAGCCGTTGACGGTCGACCCCTTCAGGATAGTCCCATTACTCACCGCACCGTCCCTTTGTCCTTCACCATCGATCACCAAGAAAAAAATCTCCTTCCTTGTCACTCGTCTCACCTCTCCTCCCATCATTCTGGGCTATCCTTGGCTCCTTCAGCACGACCCTCTGATTTTGTGGAGTCAGCAGAAGATTCTCCAATGGGGTTCGACCTGTCAAGAGCTTTGTCTCGCCGCGGTGGCTGGGACGTTCTCAGGGGAGTCCCAGGCCCCCGATGTCAACGCCAATGCCATCCCGGGCCGTACCGGGATTTAATAAAGGTCTTCAGTAAGCGTAGGGCCATTCAATTGCCTCCTCACCGGCCCTACCACCTGGAGATCCAACTCCTGCCTGGCAGGGAGGGCGACGAGTGGAAGACGGCCTTCATCACTCCCACCGGCCATTATGAAACGCTGGTAATGCCATTTGGCTTGTGCAATAGTCCAGCAGCATTTCAACAGCTGATTCGAAGATGGAAGAGGAACACCCCCAGCATGTCCAAGCAGTGTTAAAGAGGTCGCTGACCCATCAAGTGCTGTGAGTTGGAGAAATGCACTTTCCACCAGCATTCCACCACATTTCTGGGGTTTGTCATAACTCCTCAGGGTGTGGCCATGGACCCCCAGAAGCTGGATGCTGTGCGAAACTGGCCTCTACCCGCTTCGCTTAAACAGCCCCAGAGCTTTCTTTATCCGGGGCTTCAGTTCAGTTGCGGCGGCTCTTACTGCTCTCACCCGACCCTCCAAGATGCCTTTTCAACTCACAACTGAAGCCATCCATGCCTTTCACCACTTCTGTTCACTCTTCACGTCAGCACCTATTCTCATCCACCCACACATTGCCAAGCCATTTGTTGTGGAGGTGGATGCCTCTGATGTAGGCTTGGGAGCCGTTCTCTCCCAACGAGGTCCAGATCAGAAACTGCATCCATGAAATTTCTTCTCCAGAAAGTTCAATCCCACTCAGCAGCAATACGGGGTAGGGGACCGTGAGCTGTTGGCCATCAAGTGGGCTCTGGAGGAATGGCATCACTGGCTTCAGGGCGGCTGTGACCCTTTCATTGTCTGGACTGACCACCAAAATCTAATCGGCATCCAGCAGGTGAAACAACTGAACCCTCGTCAGGCGCGGTAGGCCCTGTTCTTTGAACATTTCCACTTTACCATCTCCTACCGTCCGGGGTCGAAGAACGCCAAGGCAGATGCTCTTTCCCGCTCTCATGAGAAGGAAAATCCCCGGACGGACCCCGCGCCTATAATTCCATCAGAGATAGTTGTTTCGCCTCTCCGGTGGGAGTTTGAAGATCGAGTCCGCCAGGGGCTGGCCTTGGAGCCCCCATCGGCAGCCACTCCACCTGGACGACTCTTCGTGCCCACTTGGCTTCGCTCAGAGACACTCCAGTGGGCCCATTCCTCCGCCATGGCTGGTCACCCAGGAGTTAACAGAACTCTCACTCTCCTCCGATGCACCTTCTGGTGGCGAAGATGGTAGTGGATGTCAAAGAATTTGTCCAGGCATGCGCGGTGTGCGCCAGGGCCAAAAGCACCAACAATACAGCACCAGGTGATCTCCAACCTCTCCCTGTTCCTTGCCGCCCCTGGTCGCACATCGCCCTGGACTTTGTCACTGGATTGCCGGAATCCGATGGAAAGAACACCATCCTCACCATCATGGATAGATTCTCCAAGGCCGTGCACCTGGTGGCTCTCCCTTGACTCCCCTCGGCTAAAACCACCTCTGAAATTATATTAGAGCACGTAGTCCGTTTGCATGGGTTCCCCAAGAACGTCTCGGACAGAGGGCCACAGTTCACAGCCAGGTTCTGGAAGGCCTTCTGCCGTCTAATCAAAGCCACCTGTAGTCTCTCCTCAGGATACTGTCCACAGACTAACGGTCAGACGGAGCGGACCAACCAACAACTGGAGCGCTTCCTGAGATATTTTGTGGCGGATCGTCAGCGCTCCTGGGCCCGCTACCTCATTTGGGCTGAACTCCCGTACAATCTTCTCACCTCCTCAGCCGGTTTCCAACCTCTGATGTTTGACCACCAAGAGCCAGAAGTTGATGTACCGTCGGCCCAACAGTTGGTCCGCAGGTGTCGGCGACTTTGGCTTTAGACCAGAGAAGTCATCAAAAAAGCCAATCAACGTGACACCCAACAACACCGCCACCGACACCCCCAGGGACGATTGTACCATGTTGGTGACAGGGTCTGGCTCTCCACCAGGAATCTACATTTACATTTATATTTACGGCATTTAGCTGATGCTCTTATCCAGAGCGACGTACACCGATGCACACCGAGTCACAGAAGTTGTTACCCCGGTTCATCGGACCCTGCCGCATTACCCACTGAATCAACCCTTTCACCTTTCGGCTCCAGCTGCCTGCGTCCCTCCGGATTCACCCTATGTTCCACGCCTCTCACTTTAAACCCTTCACCACCTCACCTCTGGCACCAGCTGCTCTGGACCCTCCTCCGCCTCGGATCATTGACGGTGGGGGGTACTGTCACATGCACAAGTCAGGTGACACACAAAGGTCACAGGAAATGATGCGTGTCACAAAGTATATAAACAGGAAACGGGGTTTCCTCCAGTGCTCAGTCATTGAGTCTCAACTCTCGTCCTGCTGTCGCTTCAACCTGGTTCACGTGAGTACTCACCTTCTTGTGCATGATTGTGAACGAAGATTCCGGGGGGAATGAAACCGTAGTTAGGAGTGTTCGCAGATCAAAGAGCATGATTAAACCAGCCCTCTCGCTTCAATCCGCGCTTGGGCTCTTCCCTCACGCTACACGGGCAAACGCTTGCAGCCGGGTATGTTCGTGTTCACTCTCTAATCCATGACAAAATGTTATTTTTGTACCAAAGAAATTAAACTGTTTAAAACAAAAATATTTAATATCATCTAATGTGGCCAAGTGGGCCTTGGCAACATGCTGTGATAGATAGGTGGGCCTTAATGTATATATATATATAAAATTATTACTACTTACTACAGTACTCAGATTACTCAGATTTCTTGCAGCTCTTTCTTTTACAGTGATAAAGCTATGGTAAGAAAAATAGCATGAATTTTGCTTACCTGCTTCCACTACATGATCGATGGTAGGGAAACGCTTACAGACGGCGGTGCTAACTGAGCGGAAGATAAGCAGAGAGGTAAGGTTGACGTAGCGCATTAGCGTGCGACGCAGCAGCCTCCCGTGCTCGTCTCGGCCTTGGACACAGCTGGAGATGAGGAACATGAGCCGGTCTGGCCACGGCAGGTTCTGAAATTGGTTCCACCAGCGATTCACCACTAGTGTTACATAGAACCCTGTAATGTCAATACAAGTTTGGGCAAATCATACATAGTGTCAGAGAGCCAGAACAGAACCTACAATGACTTGCTAGTTTATTGGCAAATTTATCTAAAACATCCATCATATACATACAGGTTTACTGACTGAAGCCCATCTGTCACTGCACAGTTCATCAGTCCCCCTCTACCCCATCCATCCAAACCTGCAAAGTACATCTATACGGTTGTTATTCCTGATGCAGTGGCCAAAGAATAAACTCTGTATGTTCAACTTAAAGCAATGCTCCAACCATTGCCCATCACAAAATAATTTCTACAGTTTCTCTCAGAGATTTTTAAAATGAGATTTTCATGACAAGAATAAAAATAGTTCAGTGGCACAATATACTCAGATTAGAAAGGGTATTTTATCGTATTTGTTAAATCATTTTTACCACAGTCATTATTTACCTACTTGCTTCATTAGATTTCAAGGAATGGTTAATGGTAAAAAATTAATCAGCAAAGACATGTTTGCTTTCTGAAGTTTGTTTCTTCAGCTTTGCCACTACACTAATGAACGTAATGCAAAAACAGGGGAACCTTAGACTATAATTCTCTAAACTAAATAAATACATGCCTGTAATTTTTAGCTAATTGTTATTCAACAGAATCATGTTTGTATTTAAATTTTGCAAGTACTGAAGTTCTCTTATTTCATTATGAATAAACTCAATTTATAAAAGAAAAATTTGCAATCAAAATTGTTTTCTCTGTGGTCTCTAAGCAGCTCTACCATTATTTAGGCCTTCAGACTGGGTTCCAGCCAGACAGTGAACAGCATCAGCGCTGTGCTGAAAGAGTTATTCTAGAATAGATACATACAAGTTATGTCAAGTTATGTTATGTCTGTTACAAGCTGTTTATAAAACTGGGAAAGGGTTTTACAAGCTTCATAGCCAAAAAAAAATCAATATCATTTGCATTAACTTGGGTTTTTTTCACATTTTTGAATATTATGATCAGAACTAAAGCTGTCATGGACAAAATCTTTTTTACATTAGCCTCTAAAGCTAATAAGGCCAACTTCACACACCAAATATGTCTGACTGACTGACTACGTTTTTGGGGGGAGAAAGGATGTGAGCAAGATGGGTCAAAATAATTTTTCTGTAGTCATGGGATTTAAAAACTGTTCACACATTTGCCAGTACTATATACTGAACAAGCTGTCCTCTGAGCACCCTATATTAACTACATCAATGATTCTACTTGTTATTTCACTTACAAAACTCCTTTGTTTACTTAGCAGCTGACAATGAGTTTCTGACTACAGGCATCATTTAAGAATTAAAAAATCAAATATCTGTCACAATCAGCCATCTTTTTACACAAAGGAGATATCATTCCAACTGCACAGACATTCTTGGTGTCTATGAATAATGCTCTCGCTGACATTGCATTTCTATTTATATGATGTTAACACAAAAATGGAAGGCCAGGCAATATGGTAAAAAATAAAATCATAATACTCGTAATTCACTAATAATTTATACATCATCATACAAAAAGGATTTGAAATAAGTGGGAATGGACAAAATGCACCAACAAAATAGTAGTGCCACCATTAGTACTGAAATGATTTTGCACAGAAAAGTATCAACTGTTACACTGAGTTTTCCAACACTCACAAAACAAGGTTTATGAATGAAAAATCAAGCAACTGGTAAAATAAATGAGTAAAATAACATTGTAATGAGCTTGTTACTATGCAGTTTCTGCAGTCACTATACAGTGGTGGTTGTTATTTACAGGCATTCTGTACTTGGTCTCTGTCTGAAACATGTAGATGTTCAGTATTAGAAGTACTAAATTACAATACACATAATAACACATCATCATACAGTCAACATTATACTGTTTCTGGATGTAGAAAACTGTGTAAATTCACAGAATCACAGTGGGACACAGAATAGAGGCTCACTCTACAGCAGAGATCAGAGATGTCCCATAGTAGGGACAGTTGACCAAAAGCCTCTTACCAAGTACAAAAGTGACCGGGATCTGTTCCGCATATCTGTCACAGTAAATGGACAATTTCTCAAAGAGCCGTCTCTGAGGGTCCGCAAGCACCCACCTAAACACAACAAATAAATGGTATTTTAAGTGAAATGCAAAT
Organism: Alestes dentex; assembly: GCA_037576975.1. NCBI lineage: Eukaryota > Metazoa > Chordata > Actinopteri > Characiformes > Alestidae > Alestes > Alestes dentex. Next base: position 14,392,340 of record JBBIGA010000153.1, on the reverse strand, counting down.
GAACTTAAGCGTGACTGCATGTTTGTTTTTCTTTTAATGTATTTAAATTTTAAATCACATTATGAGCTACAAAATTCAGGGTCAAATTATAAATTTCAGATTAAATAGTGAAATGACAACAAATAACAAAAAAAAAACAATTAAAATTGATATCCTGAATCCCTAATATTTAAAACGAGGTGACCAAACCTGAGGCAGATTTTAGGACGACTATAAATAAAGAATTACATTCGTTTTTGTCATTACGTTACCTGTACACGACACTGAGGATGGAATAGAGAAGAGCAAAGACGAGAAACTCGCGATAGAGCAGTTTATAAATGCTCCCCCTCCAGCGCACCAGCAGCCTGTGGAAACCGAAGAAAGTGGCGTTGGCCACTTTGCTCGAATAAGTGACGGTCATCTTTCTCCACGAGTGCCCTGAGAAGTGAGCTGGTTCGGCCGGAGGACTCTTTCTCTCCGCTGTTTACCGCCTGTTCTTCAGGCTGCCTGTTAGTTGGCAAAAATACAGCAGGTCTGATACCCCGTGCTGCCACTCTCTGGAAAGTGGAATGGAAAGTAAGGCTATTCGTGACAGACACCGCCAAATTTAGACCCGTTACAGAGCTGCCGTTGCTGGAAAGACATGAGGTTACCGAGTCATGCCTGTGTTGACACGACTACTTTTATTTCAGGAGTCACTAATATTCATTGGCCTATTAGATATTCTTCCACACAATTATTGACTTGAAGTGTGAGGAATGGCTGACATGTGTCTGCATTTTAAACGTTCACAGTTAATTTCCATTGGCTGTTAATTTTATTTAATTACGTACAATGTATTGATTTATTTTCTTCAGTGAGTGCATTTTTGTGTCGAAATATGCTATGCAATGGAAAGTTAAGCCAAGATTGCTTTTAACACAATGCTCCAGAGTTTACAGCTTCCACTCTGTAACATATACAACCAGGCCAACTACCACTAGATGACGCTGTTGTCAGAATAATTCTTACATGTGGCTCTCCATAGATTCATTCATCGCACATTCTTTTATTTATTTTGAATATACTTCTTGAATATTTATATTATTAATGTATTAATTTGTTCAATTTGTATGAGTTCTTGTTTGATGTTACCGTATTTTTCTTTGCTTACTGGCTTTGTTTTTAATTTGTAATTTTATGTAGGCCTAAAGTCATTTTAGTTTATTTTGCCCTATTGTCTTGTTTTGTACATTCGTTTGGGGGTTTTTTTGTTTAACTCTTGTTTACTTTAATTAAATTTTTTGTTACTTTAATTTAAAATTTGTATTTTGTTAAACTGTACTTCTGATGTTGTCTTGTTTTATTTTTCTGATTTTTTGTTTTATTTGATACTGCTCGGGCCGTAGGCCGGTGTGAGGGCGCCAGTGGTCCGGGCTGTGCAGGAGGAAGGGGCAGGTGCGCGTGACGCAAGCGCTCGGTCGGTTGGGGCTCAGCTCGATCCACTGCCGAGAAGGGGATGCGCCGAGAAGGACGCGGTGGAAAGGGCCGACTAAAACCGACTAGAGGTTTGGAATATTTTATCCCTCGGGTTGATGGAGGAAAAGTCTGCGACGCTGTCGGAGGTATGTTGACACATAACCAGTCGTTCCCTCAGTCAGCGAGCTACCGCCGTGTTAGCCAACCAGCTAAACCCCTGACTGACTCCCCCGGGGCTCTACGACCCCCAAGCCCTCCAGAAAACCTACTGCTGTCGTCTCAGAAACCCTGTGTGTTAGGAGCTAGCTCATTACCGGTTTTGGTGTCGCACTGTACACTGTTTTGTGACGTTTTAGTGGCTTCATTTCATTCAGTTGTGCTTTATTCGGATTAAGCTGTTACAAAGGTAATAATGGTAGGTTTAGTAGACCAGTGGGCGATTTGTTAGGTAAATAAAACTCCAGAGTGAGATGAAACATCAGCGGTTTGAGCAGGCACCTAAATGACATCAGACTAGCATAACAGCAAATACACTGAAAGCTTAGCTGGTCGATTTTGCTTTTAAAGCTTCATCCCAGTCACTGCTGGCACAGTGTAGTCAGGGCGGAGGAGAGGAGTGGTGAATCTGAGAGAGCCAGAAATATCCAGCATATTTGTAATTATGTTCTGGTGAGTGTTGGGGTTCCTACTATGTCGGTTGTTCTTCATTCCAGCTAATGCCCCGATGAATAAATGACATTTGGAAATCTAATCCTAAATAAGTACTCCTCATTTGGAAGGCTTTTTACCTTCAAAATGTTTTCTTTTGTCATGAATTGTTGGGGTGAATTGACTGGGAACCACCATGCCTAGTGTTTCCCCATCCCCCCCCCCTTCCCCAGAAGCAGAGTTGATCATTGATGCCTTGTTGAGGAAATACTGCATAATTTCTGATAGACTTTATTGTTAATTTGTAGATTTTGCTTAAAGCTGGGTGTAGCTCGGATTACCTGTAATTTGAGTAACATCTTTTAAACAGGCTAGTCACATGGACGCTTTGATCTCTCTTTTAAAAGTTTTACATGAATATTGATTGTGTAACATGTGTTTAGTTTACAGTTTTTTAAATTATTTATCAATTAATTACATCAGTTTGATTGACATGTTTACATGACATTTTATCCAATGATTTACTGAATATAGGAAGGCAACTAAGGTAGGAAGTGTTATCTACAACATCTTATGTACAAACACTGATGTTTAGCTTTGTTCACAGGCTGTTCCTGTGTCTGGTGACAGCTGGCCAGACTGACACCTGATCACTGAGCCTGCATCTTTTTTAGGGCAGTCTCTCTTGGGGGGGTGTGGTGGGGGGCACTTCTGTTGTGTCACCACACATGCTGTTACAGTGCCGCTGGGAGGAGAGAATTGCTTGCCACTGCCGAAGCAAATATGGATTATCTTAATAATTAATCTAGGCTTGAAGAACATCTGATAGATGTTTACCTTGTGTTTTGCTAATTTCCCCTGAATTAAAGAATTAATATGAATTTCTGGTAAATTCATTTTAGACAGTGAAATGAACTCTGTTGTTTCTTAGAAAGGCTTATGAGTGCAGCTGTTAATGAGCTAATCCAGCAGTCCAACAAACAAGCTGACAACGAGTACCAATATCAAATTTACTTATATGTGAACTGGATATATTTGTACTTTGTATGTTGATGTATCATGCTTTGAATCATTACTGTCCATCAAACTGCTAAGTTAGGACATCATAAGCTGCTGGTAAAGTTTCCTCTTGCACATTCATAGAGGCACATGAGATTGGAATTTGTGTGCTTTAGTGCTGACCTTGATTGCTGTGTCTAGGATGTTCTTCAAAACACGTCTGCCATGTGTACAGAAAGCTGCTGGGTGAAATCATTTTACTTAGGATGGTGAGAATGAATGAGAAAGGTGAAGGCATACAACCTCAGTGCTACAGCACAGGGAGTTAGGGCTGCTTTTGAGCAGTTTTTGACAGTATGTTGCTGCAGCAGGAAAGTTGTTCCAGAGTAGCACGTTTTAAATGTAAACATTTTCCAAATTTTGAAACTCATCTAAAATTTTGCTCAACATAGCTTCCTGCTACATATGGGTCCCATTGTGATTCAATCTTTGTGCTGTAAGTGGCCTGTTACGTCCGTGCTCTGTGACTTTTGTTCGACTAGTGAATGGTGATAGTAATTTGGTATTCTACAGGCCAACTGCCGCCGCCTCTGTTTATCTCATTCTGTGCTCCTCAGGCAGAGCTCTGACATTTTCACATGATAGGTGGCAACAACTTGCCTTGCATTGCAAGCAGACTCCTAGCCTCCTCTGACAGCATTCCCTTACACATGTTGGTTGTTTTTCTTTACATCTCGGTATTTCTGTGTTTCTGCTGCTTTGCTTGTGCGCTTGTTACGTTTATGCTCGTTTAACCAATCCAGTCAGTTGCTACCAGCATCACAGCATTGTTTCAGTATTTTTTCTAGACATTTAGTTTATATCACTCAAACTGCCTGAGTTTATTGCAGAGTTCAGATAATTGTCATACATTCAGTGCACTTTAACTTTCACGAGACGGGAGACGTAAATGTAGCAGTTCTTCATGTTTCAACACCCTGTAAATCACAGACATATAAATGTGCCCAAAGGGTGTGACCATCATAAGGTTTATTGTTTCCTGGACAGTACGATACCAGTTTTTATATTGACTGTTATGTTTTTTGTAATGTGGTGTTTTGTGACCATAAATCTGTATTGTCAGAGGGTGGGACTGGCACATATTCAATGCCCAGCCTGTATAGAAGCCATTTTGACATACAGTTAGACCTTTAAGCTCTTCTCAGAAGCAGCCATACCAAGTAGATTTCTGGCATCATTGGCCATTAGGTGGTTTAACCTTTGGAGTGAAAGATTGGGTGTGACTTTTGAATGTGTACCTATGAAGTTCCATTGCATCACTCTTTCGTGTTTCTTCAGTGCCGAATATTGACTAGAGAGGTTTCTTTCATAGCTTTTCATTGATCCATGGTTCAGTTTGATGATTTCATTTTCAGTTAATTGGGGGACATTATGGAGAATCTTTCCTCTGTTTTATATTCCAATTAACTGAGTAGCTGTAAGAACTGAGTTACAAAGCATAATGAATTAAACCAGTGATGGCGGTTTAATTTCAGTTTTTGAGTGGAGGCACAGTTTATACCTTCTTTCCTTTATGGGTATTCATAAATAAGAGGATCAGGATAAAATGACTGATCTACCTAGAACCTATATAATGAGAATCTTTTAAACAATTAAAAACACATTGCATGTTCTTTAAAGCCTAATCTGTTGTTTAAAGAAAGTGCTTAACTGCTTGTATTTAAGTCTATTTAGAGTTAGTGATGAGAGCCAGTGATGGCGGTTTAATTTCAGTTTTTGAGTGGAGGCACAGTTTATACCAGCTGATCCATCACAGTAGGATTAAGAATGTGTTAACTTTCAACAATTCATTTCAGCATCAGTTACAATATTGTAACTGATGTTTTTGTTCATTTAATTAACAGTGTTTTTTTATTAACTTGAACATCAGCAATAGGAACTTGTCATTATATTTATTAAAACAATCTGCTGATCAAAAAGCCTTCTTTCCTTTATGGGTGTTCATGAATAAGAGGATCAGGATAAAAATGACTGATCTACCTAGAACCTATATAATGAGAATCTTTTAAACAATTCAAAACACATTGCATGTTCTGTAAAGCCTAATCTGTTGTTTAAAGAAAGTGCTTAACTGCTTGTATTTAAGTCTATTTAGAGTTAGTTAACCAAAAACAGTGAAGTATGTGTCTGGAGCTACATGAACCCAAACCCAGCAAGCAGCAATGCATTGTGTGTTCTGTCACGTTTTAACCCCTCTGTGGGATCAGACAAGGTTAGCTAGTCTTCACTCCCCACACACATCAGTGAGCCTTGGGCACCCCTGATTTGTTGCTGATTCAGTTGTTTTTCCATGGACCACTGTTTGTGGGTACTAATCACTGCATATCAGGTGCACCCCTCACAGTTGTCCTTTTTCCCTGCTCCATTTTCCCTGCTCCATCCTCGGAAACCTGCACATCCACTGCACAATGAGCTGTGGCCGAAGGGGAGCCTCCTCCCACACATAATGTCACACATAATGTCATAACACACATTCATAATGCACACTTTGCACTCTTTGATAATTTATCTGTTACTCTATTTTCATTTATTTTAAAAATTTACTGTATGTTATTGCATTGCCTTTTCTGTTGCTGCAATACAAACATTTCCCCACCTGGGGATTGATAAAGTATTATCTTATTATCTTATCTTATCTCCTAACTAGGGATGTCACTGTTAACTGGTTTCACGATTAACCGTACATTTAATTAATCGTAAAGGGTCCTCAACACTGTGTTTCTGTTGGCGCTCTTAAAAATGTAGATTGACAGTGTAGGGGTGTAACGGTACAGGTCACGGTTCGGTTCACACTATAGTTTTGACATCACGGTTCGGTACGGTTACGATACAGCGAAGTTAAGTAACAAAAAATTCTAAAGCATTAGGCTTGGTTTGTTTTTGTTTATTTTAAATAAACAGAAGTGTATTAACCAGTAAACACACACTTGCTTATATTTTTATGTATGGATGACAAAAAACAACTGAAACATCTTGTGTTATTAATAGAAATTAATACCGTGTATTCTCCGTACGACATCATGTATCGAACCGTGACCCATGTACCGTGACGGTTCGGAACGAATACATGTACTGTTACAGCCCTATGACAGTGCTATCAACAGATTGGCGGGACTTGCCCAGAATGAAAACGTTTCACCAGCAGTGCACTTGTGCTAGAAACACACAGACAGCACAATCAGTGAATGTTGGCTCACTTGACCGCACTAAGTAATGGCAGAGGAAAAAACTGAATACGCTCTTTCGACCAATGAAGCGATTGAAATGTGCCATATGGGAGTTTTTTGGACACCCCAAAAATGCTGAGATATATATTCAAGACGGGTCTTTTTGTGTCTTTTAAAAAAAAAAAGACAGCATTGAATAAAAGGAAAAACTTCTGAAGAATGTGATTGTCTACGTTATGAAATTAATACATGCGAAATAATCATGATGATTGTGAAGCCGTGATTATTTCTGAGATGATAATCGTGCCATCAAAATCAATAATGTAACATCCCTACTCCTAACACATCAGTTTAAAGAGCTGACTGTTCACTTCCTGCCTAATAACTTGCTGTCCCACCCCTTGGTAGGTGTCATTATAACAAGATAATGTTATTCACTAATTGTCGTGATGTTGTGATATGTTATGTGTGTCTCTCAAACAAACTCAAAAGTAATTGCAACACACTGTTAAAAGTAAAGTATAGAAAGCGTTTAAAAGTGTTTAAAGCGAATTATTGGAGGGGCTCTAAATATTTAAGGGGACACATCACTCTCAACACCTGTTAAATGTGTACCTGAGGGAAACATAATGAAATAATGTTTCACATTTATTTGGTTAGCAATTTGAATCTAGCAGAATGTTGTTGCTTTAAATTTTCTCAATGTTCTATTGTGTTTAGGGTGTATCAAGGCCAATTTCAAATCTTGCTGAGGCATCTCCACATAATTTTCAGTTCCTTTCCCTGCACTGCTGAACCATGTCTCCTGTATTATACACACATTCATCAGAATGGTAAGCTAATGTTTTTTTGCTCTGGCTTGAAATGGGGTCTTCAAACAAATCTTAATGTGTTTTAGTTTACTGAAGTGTAAGATGCCATGGACTAGTGTTAGACATTGACCTACTTTAACATTTTAGGTAGTATTTCAGAAATTTAGAAGCCTAAAAATAAAACTGCTGATAGGTTTCCTAATGAGAACTGCTCCTTGTTTCTTGTCAGATAAGCATATTATGACTCTGAGGCTATGGCCAGCGAACCCCTTGAAGGTTTCCATGAGGTGAACCTGTCGTCGCCCACCACCCCTGACCTGCACGCCGTCGCTGACCCCCGTTCCCAAAAACCCAGCATACCAAGCGCATTGTATCGTACCCACTCCCTTACCTCTTCCACCTGCCCTCCCAACACACTCTATGCTGATCAGTTGCCCACTCAGCCAGTTTACCCTGCCCCCCGACTCCTGGGTAACGATGAACCTCACGATGGCAGGTAAAAAAAAAAAAAAATAGTTGGTGCTTAGGCCCAGAGGAATACTACTTTTTTTGCTTAGTCTGCTAAAACATTACAAAATTAATTCTTTCAAAAGAGATCCTACATCTCCATACTTATATGGCAAAAATTTTATACTCAGTCTGTGCTTTCAAAAATGATTTAGGTCATAAATTACATGTGCAGTGAGAATATTTTTTATTGTTTTCACTAGTAACTGCCAAAAACTGATGATGACTATCAATTTGTGGGAACTCTGTTTTTGTCCTTTTTTCCCCCCATAGTGTGTCTGGACTGGAGTCTGCAGGCTCAGGTGCCTCCTCACAGGAAGTGGGGTCAGTTGAGGTGGGCTCCTCATTGGGCGACGATGGAGAGGATCCGCTGAGCCTGGGCACAGACAGCCTGTCACGACTCAGAAGCCCTTCTGTGATGGAAGTTAAAGAAAAAGGTTATGAGAGGCTGAAGGAGGAGCTTGCCAAAGCACAGCAGGTATGGGCTTAGGAAATCCTTATCTGTTGTGCTCGTATTATCTTTGTGTTTAATGTTATAACACTGTGCAAGATGAGTCTCACAGTCGTTATACATGTAAGCTTAAATGTTCATTCTTAAGTGAGCTGTTCATCTCAAGCCAGGGTTTGACCTTCTAAGGTACTTTTCATTGGTATCTCATTGGAGTCTCAGGTAATCTGATCATAAGCGGACATTATCCACATGTTTTGAATATGTCTGCAGTGACAGCATATGATCAGATTTTGTGACTGGAGGCAGGATATTGAAATTAAATTTACTACAGCAGTCCTTCTCTGTTGTCAGACAAAATTGTCCTGTAAGTCCTTGGTTGTATACAAGTACAGGCTGTTGCACATATTTTTAACTTTAAACTTTAGACTTTTTGATCTAAATGTAAGACATTTGTTATTAGTAGTATTATTAATATTGATACATGATTAAACAGACAGAAGATTAAATGAATTACTGAAAACTTACCTTTTACTTAATGTTGCCAATGTGAGGTTACATCCAGCCATACATTCTTTAAGTAACAAGTGAGGAGTTTTGTAGGGGTGTCAGTGATTAATCTTAAAAGGGACATATTACACCTCTTTTTAAACAGGTCTATGGGCTATACAAAACATGTTCATGAAGTTTTTTGCACAAAATCACTCTCACATAAAGAGATCTCACCAGCTCATAGAAGCATATGATTCCTAACACCAAAATCTTTCAATTGACTCACAGAAAATGGATGTTTTTTTTTTTTTCGAGCTTGGAGTGTTTATAGGAGATAACATGTCCCCTTTAAAGCTCAGTGATAGACTGAATCTAGAGGTTTGAATGTATTAGCAGATACACTACCAGTCAAAAGTTTGGACACACCTTCTCATTCAACAATTTCTTTTGTTTTTTTATTGGCTACATTGTAGATTGATAATGAAAATATTACTTATTGCTCTGGTGACAGCTTTGCACACTCAGCATTTTTTCAATCAGATTCATCATATTCGAACTGGAATGGTATTTAATTAACAAGTGCATTTTGTCAAGAGTTAATTGGTGGAATTTCTTGCCTTCTTAATGTGTTTGGGACCATCAGTTATGATGGTAGGGTTGGTACACAGTTAGTAATCCTATTCGATTACGGTTCTACTCCACATTATGGCAAGGATCATTACCTTATTACAAAACATATTCTGGTTTGTTTAACTTTTGTTTACTGCATAATTCCAAGGGGTCCTTCATCATTTTGTTTATTTTCAGTATTAATCTACAATGTATAAAATAATAAAAACAAAGAAAAAACATTGAATGAGAAGGTGTGTCCAAACTTTTGACTGGTAGTGTATATATGTATAAGCCAGCACTGACAGGGTACTGAGGTCAGCACATTGTACATAACAGCTAGTTAAAATCCACTTATTGTCCACCCACTGCACTACCCCACCCCCAACCCAGTCATCTATCACCACAAATAGAACATAGTTTTGTAGGAAACACTGAACAGGTGACAATATGGTATTCTTTTTTGAGGGAGGGCTCGAAATTAGATGTATTTTTGCTTAATGATTTACTGGGGTGAAGGGCTGAAACATGATGTTATCGTTTAGAATCTAAATCATAGCTGCTGGTGTTGATGCACATGGTGACATTACCAAAAATCCGAAGAAGTAGAATTTGGATTACTTGCTGCTCTAAACAGGTTTTTGCCAGCATTGAGTGTGCTTAGTTTTATTGGTGCTCAAATTACAAAATACGAGGACTTGCATAGGTACGATGTATATCTTTGAATGTGTCTATATATCATGCCACCTAGCTGTGTAGTCTGTCCTCTGTGGTGGTGGTGGCCTAGTGGATAGAATACTTGCCTCTGAAGGTTTGATTCCTACCTTCAGCATACCACCACTGGGTTCCTGAACAAGACCCTTAACTACAAGTTGTTCCAGGGAGACTGTTCCCTGTCGTTAATGGAAGTTGCTTTACATAAAGGTGCCTGCTAAATGCCATAAACGCCGTACAGTACAGAATTGTCAGTATGTAGTTTATCTGTTTGTGTTTAGTTCTGTAGAAATTCACAATGAAAATCTATGAACGTATCACTAATCTGGTCTTGCTTCAGGTCATACATTTTAGTGTTTTTCATTTGTTCTGTCTGGAAATGATAAAGCATTTTGTAACTTCATATGGTTTTGTTTCTTTAGAGATTACATTATTTAGCATGTTTGTTCTTTAGCATGATGACCCAAAATTCCATTGCTGTGTCCAGTGTTTCTCAAACGCTTGATCACACGCTTCAACCTTTTTCATTTTTTTTTATTTTCTTTTTTGATCCACGGAAAAGGAAAAAAAAATGTTCCCTGCCCCCTTTTCTCTTTGTTCATTCATTCATTTTCCCCATTTTCTTTCTGTTCATTTCATGGTATGTTACCTGAAGGAACTTAAATTAAAAGACGAGGAGTGTGAGAGGCTTTCTAAAGTGAGGGACCAGCTGGGGCAGGAGCTGGAGGAACTCACTGCTAGCCTGTTTGAGGTTTGTTTTTGTTTTTTGTTTTTTTTTCTCCTTCCATCTCCCAACCCACTTTTAAACAAAATATCTAAATAAAACCACCAACGTGTTCTTGGTGTGTTAGCGGTGATTTGGCAACCTTGATTTTGTTACACCAGATAATAGAGCTTCTCATCAGTTGCTTAGCACATCTGTACCATATCAGACACCTAGACAAAGATGACTGTTTCATGCAATCAAACATATTTCCTTCGTGGTGGATTTTATATGTTAATGAAATAAGTAATGCCACTTTTCTCTCCACAAAAATAGGTAAATATGGAATCTTAAAATAAAGTGTTCTAATGTTATTTTGATTGTTAGCAGTTGCAATGTAGCTAGATATCGTAAAAAGAAAGAACATCAGATTGTAAGTAGTTATAATTGGGTCTTAAATATAAAAAGTCTTCATAACAAACAACAGGGGACAGAATAGGGTAACTTTCTAAAAATTACTGAATGTTGATGTGCTGAACAACTGCTGAATTAGCTCTCTGTTATTTTTTGTTTTCCTTTTTAATAGGGGTTGACTTCATGTATCTCCCTCATTTTGTATTTTTTCTTACTGTACCTCTTGCTCCTTTTTTTCCTGCATCTATGCTGTTTACAGAAATGTTACCGAGCATGCTTTCTCTTGCAGTGTGTTGTGAGGCAGTCATGGCTTGCTTTAGGGTGTCTCTTGGTGTAGGAAGTTGTGAAAAGTGTTGAGATAGGGCTGTAACGGTACATGTATTCGTTCCGAACCGTCATGGTACATGGGTCACAGTTCGGTACATGATGTCGTACGGAGAATACATGGTGCGATGGAAAAGACGCGATTAAAGTAATGCGGAACTAAATTTACAAGCGTGAGTTTCATACGGAAACATTAAACAGCGACCTTGAAAAAGTTTAGCTTCGAGCTGATTCGTGTCTCATGAAAGCCTCATAACATGGCTACTGAAAACGGCACAGACGAGCTGGAAGACCCGCCTGTGCCTTTTAAATCGAGCGTGTGGGATTATTTTGGGTTCCCTGTGAATTACGACGGCAGTGGAGCGGGGCAAAAAAAAAAAAACAAACCTGGAGTCCAACGTGCTGCTCCTCGCAGTTTTTAAACAGCCTCTACATAATTAGTCAGTGCATGTTTTCACTGTGAGTTTGTTTGTTGTTTTCACTACATAGTAGGTGAAAATGTGAAAATATTCTTGTGCCTTATTTTTGTAAAAAAGAAACTTGCCAGAGAATGCCATACCTAAAAGAATGCCATACCTGCCATCTCACTTACTTTCTATTAGGTAAGACTAATATTAATTACTAATTTCTATTAATAACACAAGATGTTTCAGTTGGTTTTTGTCATCCATACATAAAAATATAAGCAAGAGTGTGTGTTTACTGGTTAATACACTTCTATTTATTTAAAATAAATGAAAACAAACCAAGCCTAATGCTTTAGAATTTTTTGTTACTTAACTTCCCTGTATCGTAACCGTACTGATGTCAGAACTATAGTGTGAACCGAACCGTGATCTTTCTGTACTGTTACACCCCTAGTTGAGAACATGCAAAAGAACACTGTGGTTCTGATCTGAGTCTAATGTGTCTGCTGTCTCAACAGGAGGCTCATAAGATGGTGCGAGAGGCAAACATGAAGCAGGCCACCGCTGAGAAGCAACTGAAGGAAGCCCTAGGGAAGGTGAGAAAAATTATGGCAAACTGTTGAGTTGTGTGATGTTCAAATAACATTCTCTGTTGACTTACAGATGTTGTGTGTAAAAACTGCACATTCTTCAGGCTGGCATTAAGTATGCAATGTTCAGTTCAAGGTATCAATTTTTCAGCATCAAGAAGTATGAAGAAAATACACTGTGTTCCAAATGATTAGGCATATGCTGTTTTTTGTTCATTTTGTGAATGTCTTTTTAGTCATTAACAATTATATTACGTTATCTAATGATCTGGATTTTATTGAACAAAACTACCAATGACGACAACAGTATTTTTTTCATATGACTCAAAATACAGTGTTCCAGATTATTATGCATACAAGTATGAAAACATTAAGTAGATTGTAAAGAACTGAAAATGGACATCTGTCATATATTTTCTTAACATGCTATAGGTCATTTTTTCAAAAACAAGTGATATTTCAGCCAAAGATTCAATGGTATTTTTGCAGCATGGGATGGTGCATTGTCTTGCACAAAAATTATTTTACTGCAGAAGGCATGGTTCTTCTTTTTATATCATGGTGATGGAAGTGGTCAGTTAGAAACGCCGCATATTTTGCAGAGGTCATTTAGACATCTTCAGGCACCCTAAAGGGGCCTACCATCTCACTTTCCATTATCACAGCCAAAAAATATCACTCCGCCACCCCCTTCCTGATGTCACAGCCTTGTTGGGGCATGGTGGCCATCCACCTGGCATCCAGAACTCCATCCATTTGGATTGTCCAATGTAGCACGACATTCATCAGTGAATAAAACTGTTTGAAAATTAGTCTTCATGTATTTCTTAGCCCCCTGCAAATGTTTCTCCTTGTGAGCACTGGTTAGAGGTGGCCGAAATACAACTTTATGCACAACTGCAAGCCTCAAGAGTATCCTGCATTGAGAGGTTCTTGGTACTCCAGGGGCACCAGCAGCTTCAAATACCTGCTTGCTGCTCATCAGTGGCTTATAACAGCTGCTCTCTTAATATGGTGCAATTGCCTGACAGAAACGTTGCCTTTAGCTGAACAAACCCGTTTCCTCTCTGAATCACACACAAATTGTTTTAACAGTGATGATCTCGCTTAAGTTTTTGTGAAATGTCCAACGCTTTTCATCTGCAGAAAGATCTTTCTGAAAGATCCCTCCTTTTCCCCATACTGTATAAAAACTGTGACTTGCTTAATAATGTGGAACAACCTCCTTAAGTAGTTTCCCTTTTATTAGACTCACCTGGGAAACTAATTATCACACCTGTCTGAGACTGATCTAAACAGTGATCTAAACAGACAGGAGCAACAGCACAAGCAAAAATTTTCAATTTTCAAAACTAAAACCCAAACGTTTATTTAACTAAAATCCTACATGCATAGTTATTTGGAACAGAGTGTATACAAGGAGGTCCAAGAGTGAGAGCACATAGAAAATCCAGAATTTTTACAGCCTGTATTTGTACAGTTAACTGTCTGTGTTAGCAATAGGTCCACCTTAAGTAGATTATTTCATTTATTAATTAGAATGTTTTTATTGATAATTACCTTAACCTCATCCAAAAAATATGAAAGAAACTAACATTATAAATAACATAAACTTATCTCATTACAGCTGCCTATGTCATAGCCTGGGATTTATTCAGTGGTCAATGAACAGTGTGTTTTTGTGGTTGGGAGAAGGGGGCAAGCATAAATACCTGAATAACTTTGACAAAGGCCAAATTGTTATGGCCAGATGCCTGGATGTTAGCATCTCTGAATGGCAAGGCATGTGGTGTGCTCCTGGTTTACTCAGCAGTAGTCAGTACCTTGTGACAAGGTCATGTGCAGGTATGGTCATGAAAATAGCTATGCCTGAAAATACCTATACCCACTGTTGAAAATAAGGCATGTTTATTTTGCTCCCACATACAATGAGAAGGATGCTTAGAAAAACAAAATTTTCTGTAAGGTTCACAATCATAGATTTACTGAGGATGGTAGAAGATTACAGTAGCCCCCCGGTTTTACGCGGATCGGGAGTTGCGGATTCAGTCACACACGGATTTTTTCTGAGAACCTAACTGATCGTTTTATGCGAAAATCTCCACAATAACGCGGAAGCTGCAAATATTCTCCGCATTTTTTTTGCTTTTTTCGCGGCAATATGTTTTCTTACGCATTTTTCTTACGCAGGAAAATTTACTAATTTTGTAACATAAATAGTAGTGATGGGCCGATCCACGTTTTTCCAGTTCCGATCCGATTTCGATACATGACTGCCGATACGGATACAGATTCCAATATAATACATCTTTTTAACTTTAATATTAGCATTATTTTTGTTGAAATTGTGCTGTTTGTTAGTAAGGTTACATCACAGAATAAATAAACTACTAAGCACTTGGTAGAAGAGCAAAAAATATACACAACTACACTGAATTTAAAGGCATGCCAAAGGAATTTAGCCCCTGAAAGAACCTAAAGTACATTGTATGGGGGCGGTGACGCATCTCATATTATACAGCGTCGAATTTAAGGTCCAGCACAAGCTGCGAACTGGAATATAGAGATCGGGGCTGTCTGACGATATCCGATATCGGATTTACGGCTATATCGGACCCGATACCAATAACGTATCGGATCGGGCCCATCTCTACTAAGCAGGCTTTCATGTCCTTGGTAATCTACTTTTTGTTGTTTGGCTATATGATAAAAGTTTTAGTGGGAGTGACAATTTCCTCGCAGAATAAAATGTATTCTGTGAGTGTATCGGAAAGCCTGGTTAAGGATGAGTGTTAGTATCATTTCCACAGTCATTAAAAAAATAAATCCCAATCCGTCAACTCGAAACAGCCTTTAGCTGTCTCTGTTGCATCCTCATTCCATATCCTGATGGTCTTTGTAATTGTTTCCCCTATTTTCAGTTGTGACCTGTATTTTGGTAACAGTAGAATCACATTATGGTCAGACAGTCCAAGAGGTGGGTGTGATTTAGAAATGTATGCCCCAGGTGTTTTGCCAAAGCACAAATCCAGTATGTTCTGATTTCTTGTAGGAGTTGTGACTTGTTGGATATCGCTCTAGATTGGGAAGACTGTTATAAAACCTGGCTGCTCTCTGGTCTGAGTCACCACTTTATTATAATGTTCGATTATGTGCTCAGCAGCTAGATTAAAATCAGGACCTGGAGCATAAACAAAAATTACAGTGATTTGTGAAAATTCTCTGGGTAGATAATGTGGTCTAAATGATAGTCAGTAGTTCATAGTGTTTGCAGCACTCCCTCACTCTCACTGTGGTGAGTTGGTGGCCCACCTCCTGTTTACAGCCATTCGAAGCCCGCCTCCAATTGACTTCCACGTTTTGACTGTATCCCTGTCATATTGGATGATGTCAAATCCTCCTAGTTGAATATCCGCATCCTCAGAGAGCCACGTCTCAGTAATGCTTGATCGATGGTAATCGGGATCATACTTGATCAATGCAAAAAGTTCATCCGTCTTGTTCCGTAGCAATCGGACATTTGACAGAGTGATGGCTGGTAAAGGTGACCGGCTGCCTCACCTCCGCAACCTGTTTCATATCCCTCCTCTGGAGCCTCTTTTCCTTCGTGAACATTTCCCCTTTTGTCCTCGAAGTAATTCTCAAGGTATGGTGTTTAGTCGATGGAGTGCATTCACCAGTTACCGAATGGAGGCTACTCAACTCCAGTAGGGCATCCCAGGAATAGGTGATTGTACCTTGGGCGGCAGTGAATGACTGTGTCGGTTTCAAACAAAGACCGTTTTTGGGCCATAGACCCATGATTATGAACCATATGCACACCAGATGAAGCACTGTTGCCATCCACCTCACATCGGATTCCACAGACAAGAAAAAGAAAAACACAAAACACACAAAAAGACGCAAAAACCACTCTAAAGGTGTACTCTCACTAGACATGGTTGCCGTAAAACCGGGCCCGAGTACGATTGTCCCCCCTCCCCACTCCCCCTCTGGCCTGCAGTCACATAGGGTTTCAGCATTCATGCACGCTTACGTCATTATGGTGCGACCGTTTCAGGATAAACAGGAAGAGCGGCGCTCTCGCTGAACGCAATGGAGTCCACAGCCCTCTCACAGCCTGTTGCTGTGAACAGGTCTGTTGCTTTTGTGGCACGAAAATTGGTTTTGCAACGTCGCAAAAACGTGACGTCACGCGTCCTGTTTCGTGCTCCAGCACGGTTAGCGCTCACACTACATGCGAACCACGCCTGAGTCCAACTGAACCGTGCTCTGGCACACGGGCCAGGGACGGCTAAACGAACCGCGCCCGGGCATGGTTCGGAGCACTCACACTAGTCAAATGAACCGCGCTTTGGTGGTCAAACGCACTCGGACACAGTTCAAACTGCCAAGTGTGAGTACACCCTAAAAAAGCCGTGTCAGGAGTCGCTTACTAACTAGAAAATTAGTTGCAAGCATTGTTTGACTGCTTTTTTCTGTAATGTTTTGCTGGTGCGTTGTGTGGGTTCAAACAAAACAGAGCCTTGACCATTTGTGTATGGAACTGTGCTCTGACAATCCAAAACAGTTTGGTTTGTAGCATGTAGCACTTGAAGCATGGCTGTTCATTTTACTCATTGATTTTAGCTCATTACATCCAAGTAACATTACAGTGCTCTGTCTAGTGTCAGATGAAATTTCCATCTGCTTGTAATTTACTCTCCTCTGTCACTAATTGTCAGAGCGGTAATTATTCTGTTGTGAACTTGGCTGGCAGCGCAATCTGGGTCAGAATGCTGTGCTTTTAGGCTGAACAAGGCCTTTTACACTGAGTGTAATTCTTGCTAGTGATTGGCAGGGATTTGTGATGATTTCGAAGCTTTATAGGTGTTTTACTTTCACTCATCCTGCAGTGCTGGAGCCAATAAATAGTGCTTCTTCTAAAGCACTAAGGTTTGTTTGTTTGGTTTTTTTTACATCAGGAGAATTTGCTAGCCTGATGATTCTGTTAGTGGTTTTAGGGTTGAAATTTACATATAGTAGGGCACACCCATTAAAAAGTTTGGCTTCAGCAAAGAAGTGGAAATTATCGCTTTCAATTCTGATGGTAAATCCCCTTTTGACTGTGCTTTTATCATTCACTTGTATACATTCCCTGTATTCCTCTGTAAAACCTGAATGATCACATTTACATTTAACTTTACTGACATCACCGGTGATAAAAGAATGATGAGCTTTGATAGTAATAATTTCTCACCCATCTTTCATCAAAACAAGGAGAGAAATTCTGTTGAAAGTGTGGATTCCAAACTTGATTGATACATTTTTGCATTTACAAGTAGAAAAGATCTTTTATGTATTATTGTGGCAAAATGATAATTCCACTTTTTCTCCATTTTTACACATTTTGCCATGTTTTTGTTATTTCTTGAGATTTAAACAAGCCTAACAATTCAGTGTAAAATCCAGTCAGTCCAGAATGTCGTTTGAAACTGTAATTGAATGTGATCTACTCCAAAACTAGCAGCGTGTGTTAATTACGTAATTATGCAGTTATGCTCAAGCATTAAAGTATAATGACCGTGATAGTGTCGAAACTTATGGGTAAGTGCACTCCAAGAGTGTATTCAGTTCAAGTTTGAGGATCATTATCACAGAGCACAATAGAAATAGCCATTATGTGGCCATATCTCAGGGCTATCTCAAACCTCCCTCAGTACCCGAGCGACACAAAGCTGTCCAGTGTGTGGCCACATCCTGCCATGGGCTTGCAAGTGGCACAGCGACTGGAGGAATAGAGCTATGGTCTTGCAGAGAAATACCCCGACATCCACTCCGGGACTGGCGAAACACTTTCCTCCGATCTGCCAGTGCTTGAGCATCTGCAGTTGAACCATACTTGTTTTTACTTGACCCACCCTTATTATTTTACTGTGAATTATGAGAACAACGCTACAGAACAGTTGACAGAAAGGTACTGAAGAAAATGTTTAAATCATACCATGTTCCAGGCTAATTTCTAGCTAAAACGTAGAAATGTGGTTTTTCATTTCTTTTTCACTTGTTCCTAACAAAAAAGATTTAATGTTGACAATTTACTTTGTAATTAAATGCAGCTGATGCAGGCAGATTGTAAATGATTGTAGCCTCTAGAAGGTGTTTTGATGTAATCTAAGTTTCTGACTAAATTAAATCTAGGGCTTTTAGAAATATATTATCAGCATTGTGGGCCTGCACAGTGGGATTTTAATATGTTGTAAATGTGGTGGTCCTGGCCATGGTTTGTTGGAATTTCCTCAATATCTGTTTGATGATTTGCTTTTTTTTCCCCCACTTTTGGGCGTCACAGCTTAGGATTTCAACTGTAGTAAGGACATTTGAAATGAGATTTCACAGTGCTTGGTGCTGTTTCATCATTCGCATGTGCTTTACTGTATAGCTTGGCGGCTCATGTTGTTATGTCCCAGCTGTTCAGTGCATTTATCACATACTCTAATCAAATGAACATTATATCACCTCCCTTAGATTTGTGCGTGAACATATTAAATTTACAGTTCTGAGTATGGAACCATAATTCCCACACTTAGAAGAATTCCCAGCATTTAAGAAGAATGGTTGGAAATGGACATCTGTTTTTTGTAATTGTGGTCGTGTGAGGGAGGCTCTCTATTGAGCGTGTGTTTCTTTTGCTAGTTCCCTCCTCAACTGCTCTTTGACTTCACCAGGGCAGGGGGAG
The DNA here is from genome assembly GCA_037576975.1 of Alestes dentex. NCBI lineage: Eukaryota > Metazoa > Chordata > Actinopteri > Characiformes > Alestidae > Alestes > Alestes dentex. The sequence goes on along the minus strand of JBBIGA010000153.1, from coordinate 14,373,288 downwards.
TTGGTCAGTAGGGAGGGGGGCTTTGGGCAGTGACTCATTTCTTCTGAGACAAAGTGGGGATTCAGTTGGAACATGATGGCTTCACCAACTTTTTCGCTGTTGCAGTTTCTTTTTCTACTTCAGAATTTTGTGTTCCACATTATTGCAGGCTCAATCCTGATCTATCGATAAATCAATAAATAGGCCGAAATGGGGAAAAATAACTAAACACAAATAAACTATGCATACTCTTTCAAGGATTCCAAAGTCCTTTTTTATTTTTCATAAGAAGCTCGGACTAGGAAAAGCTGTTCGTTACTGAAACGAGTAGGAGAACATAAAATAGGCATTATCATCTTACAAACTTTGCATGATCATCTTACAAAGTTTAATGAAGTGCTCATCAGCAGAATACAGACTGCCCAACAGTATTAGTAATATTTATCTTGTCATTTTTTATGTAATAATTAATTTTTATTTTGTTAGACACAGTGAACAACCAAACTGTATGTCATTTATATAGGTCCTTTGCCCTTTGTTAGTGTTTTTATGGGATATAAAATTAATAGACTGATACAGCACCCAGTAAAAATGTAGCATGGCGGCAGGCTGTTTGTTATTTACGCATCAGTTACTTTGTAGCACTCTTTAACTGCCTAATAATAGCTGCTAAATAACTGCCTTACATGATGGGGCTGAGGTGCTCTTTATTTTCTGATCCTTATTAACCGATCTAAACTTAGATCTTTTTTCCATTGCATGGAGGAAGGTCTGGTGTGTGCTAGGTGCGGCCAACAGCTTGATTTGGTGTGGAAAAGTTCACAAGCTTTGCGGGTTCAGCTACTTACATGCTTAGTGCTTGCATGGGTATCTGTATTTTCAAAGGATGCACTTTGTTGTTTACACTGATTAGGTACATTTCATTAGGTACAACTTGTATCTGCTGTCGTACATTTTATCAGCTCCACTTTACATGCACTTTGTAGTTATAATTGCATACTGTAGTCAATCTGTTTATCTGCACGATATGTCAGATCCCTTTGACCCACCATTGATGGTCAGGAACCCCACAGTACCACCATGAGTGGGTATTATTTGGGTGGAGGATCTCAGCACTCACATTAAGGTGGCCCATCTGTGTGTATCAGTTAACAAACTGATTTTTAATATAGTAATATGTTAGATGCATTGTATATGTACTGTACATGCATGTATAGTTGCTGGAATATTTCACCAAACTATATAGAGTAGCTTTGTGGAAAATAAGATAATACTAACTTAGGGGTGGGCAGTATAAACGGTATACAGTAGAAACGATATGAATTTGGCCAACGGTAGAGATTTTGACTATACCGGCCTACCGTGATAGCACATGTTGTTGATGTCATCAAGCTGTTTTGGTCGAAAGCATGGCAGCGGCTGCAAGCATGGAGCTTACACGGGGGAGGAGGAGGTGCTCGTAAAGAAGACCGGTGCGATGCCGGTCATGTGAACCTGGTTTGGGTTTAAGGAGTCGGATGTTGAGCAGAAAAATATAATCTGCAAAGTTTGCCGGGCGACAGTAAGGCCTTGTCCACTGGGGCATCTGAATCAGGCGTTTTTAGGGCGTTTGTGGCGCCAGGTGAGCGCGGACTGAGCGCAGACCATTTTTCTGCTCATTGGAGCGAATCACAGCCACACGGGCGTTCAGCACCGGCTCTCGGGCAGCTGCACGTTCGTGAGGCGTCACATTTCTGCCAAAATCCTCTGCTGCGGCGCCATATCAGGAGGATACGATTGTAAGTTTTAACAAAGAATAAAACTTTGTTTAAAATATAGGACTACACTGCTTTCAGTGTAGAACTACAAATCAAGATGGCCAAAATGTAAACAATCTGGAGAGACTAATTACTGCCCCCACAGGTGAATACACGAAACTACACATTGGGCTGCAGGCTGGAGTTAAATAGTGTCAGACGAACGCCAGTGTAACGCCTCACTGAAGTCAATCAAGTATAGCTACAAAACGCAACAAAAACGCCTATGGCGTTCAGAGTGCGTTCATTTATCCAAGATTCAAACGTCTGCGTGGACAAGGCCTAATAGCTAAGAGAGGGAATACAAGTCATTTGTTTTATCACCTCAAAACGAAGCACGGTTTGGAATACGAAGAAAGCCAAAATCTGCGCCCTCCACAAGCGCCCAGTCAAGTGGAAAGAAAAAGGTGGCCCTATACACCAGCAGACTGATATTTTACAAGCTTTTTCTAAAGGCACTCCGTATGACAAAAAGAATCGAGGTACCTAGCCGCAAACACTTTAGCCAAACTGAAACTGAATGACAAAATTACACATATTAAAAATTACTTGAAAAGTTTTGCACAATAAATGTTCTTGCATTCTATACATATTGCATTCTATATGTTCTTAAAATTGCATTCTATAAGTGTGTTTATTCTGCTGCAATGTATCTGGTATGTGAGTATGTTCAGAAACAGTCATTTTGACATGTGTTTAGGCCTTATCGCCCAGCCCTATACTAACTATTCTCTAGTGTAAATTAGTTTTTTAAAAATTAAGTGAAGTTCTCTCAAAGAGCTAATGGTAATGTTTTCTTATTTCTTGCATAGATGATGAATTTGGCGCTGAAGGTGGTGGTCCATCACTTGCTCCTCAGGGTCCACTGCAACCTCAGCCTTCTTTCCGTGGAGGCCCAGCAGAACCAGGTCCAGCAACTATGCCTGGGCCCAACTACAACAACATCCAGGTTCCTCCTGGCTCCCACGCACCTGCCAACACACCTGCAGAGCTCCCCCGTCCTGCAGGTAAAATCAATTGACTCCCCTATTCCTCCTCTCTTTCATGCAGCACTCCCAGCAGCAACTGAAACTGTGTTGACCACCATAATGGTGATGCTATATTTGATATTACAGATATTTCATTTTTTAGTATAGAATTAATATAAGGTTTACATGATTCTGAATGTGTTTAGTTTAAGCATAGGCAACGTTTATAAGGTCTTGTTTTACACATTGTTACACATTGCACCCGCAAAGGAAGTCGTACCGTATTGAATAACAAGTTGAAACAAATACTTACCAAATCAGCTCTGCCATTCTGCAGTCTGTTTGTTCTGGCGTCTCTCTCGTGTTCTGATCATTCTTCCTTTGCGGCTCATTGTTTTTGGGAGACTGGGGTTTCATAATGATTGCTTTTATTGAGGTTATCATGGCTGTTTCATCACCTTGTGTAAACAGTGAACCACCAAAATATTACAGAAGCACCTGAACAAATTACTGTGAACCAAATTCTTTAGTGTGACATACATTTCAGGCTCCTCAGCTCAAGACACAAGAGATAGCATAGAGTTATCAGTTCCTTTCAGCTGACAAGAACCAGCAAGAACCACCATTCTGACAGAGTGGTTCCCAACCATACTCTCTTAAAAAGATTTGTTCCTAAGTGGATTTTGACTTGGTTGTACAGTTCTAGGACCTTTAACTGGTCCTAGGAATCAACTTTCAAATTATGTGGAAGTTCTTTAAACTTGGAAATGGTTCTTTATGCTAAAAAGAACCCCAGAATGACCTTTCCAAGAACCACCCATTGAAAGGTTATTTTGTGGAGCCAAAAATGGTAATTTTATGACAACCCTCTAAACAACCTTTTGCGCACATTTGAGAGTGGTCCTGGGGCACCCATTGTCCCAAATCCAACTAATCAACCAATTAATAAGCCCTTCTTGAGGCAAATTAGTGTGTTGAAGCGGAAAAAAATAACATGGTGGGTAGGGGTAGTGCTGTAGTCTGATTGTTCTGGCCCTTAGGCTTCCTGCTTTGCCTGCTCCACCTTAAAAAAAAAAAACAAAGAAGTGGTAGGGTCATTTGTCGGCAGTTCTCGGCAGTGACTCTGCAGCCAGACGTTGTGGAAATGACTAATCTCGACCAAGGCACTTCTGAGGTGTAGAGGCTCTAAATTAAATTCCCGTGCTTGAGATAGGGCCATAGCAGGGTCATAGGGGCTTAACTTATATTCTAGTTTTTTTTTTAAGGTAATTTGTTTCCAGCAAGCCTGTTCTCATCATGCCTGGATTTGTTTCGGCAGTGAAAACTGAAATTACGTTTGAAATTCACATAAGAGTGTTATCACAGTCCAGTGTAACCAAGTTATCGGTAGTCTGATGATAAAAGCAAAAATTGTATGTAGTGTTTCCCCACTGCCAGACCTAAAAATAATTTGTCACATCAGTATGTAACATCATAATGCACATTTGAACCAAGACATTTGAACACAAAATACCATTATAATTTAAAAAAAGGTTTCCAAAAATGTACAACGTAATACACAAATAAAAACACTTCCTATGAAGAGAAGGTAATATCCTATGAAAGCTAAAATACAAAAATGGTCTGCACTGAAATATGTATATTTTTTAAGAATTTGTTCTCTTGTTTATTTGAGGTTAAGAAATGGGTTGCATGCTCCTGCACCATTTACCTTCTGTACATTGCCAAAGAACTGCAGGTTATGTGATGTGAGAATCAGCATATTGGTAAAAAAAAAAAAAAACAAAACGATCTTTATTCTGCGGAAAAAGACTTGACACATACAGTCCTACTTCAGGTGTAGACTCCGAACATTTAAACATATGTAATGGGGGAAAAAGAGAAAAAAATACTTTGTGGTGTTGACTGTTGGCTATAAATTCCAATGCTAATAGCAATGCTACTGAAACTGCAGTCACTTATAATACCAAGGTAGATGTTTAGAATAAATGAAATATCCATTTTGAAATGATTTCTAGTTTTTGTTTTTGAGAAAAGGCACTTTGCCACTCCTACCTCTGTCATTTATACAGAGATTTTAGATCATTTATGAACGAGTCATAAACATCACAGACAGTAAAATTACAATACCCACCTGGTTAATTCAACTTTTATCTCATTAACATTGGAATCGATGTAATGTTCATTTTGGTTGGGTGCTTGGATCTTTAACTGTTACCTTTTTTCTGTGCAGGAGAGCCAGTCAAACCAGTGCCTGTTCCTCGGACCATGCCAGCGGTGGACCCATCCCTCAACAACACCAACCAAGAAGGTACTGAAAACCTCAAAACAGTGATGGTCTACCTCTACTCAAATCCCAGTCTCACCCAAACCGCAGCCAAAAACAAAACACCACTTGTCCCATACTTCCAGCCTGACTCGTACATGCCTTGTGGCTAGAAGGCACACTGAGAAAGAGTAGCACAAATTGGGTCTGCTTCAAAAGTTTTTATGGAAATATTTCTGTGGTAGGAGGTGGGAGTTGACACCACAGACAAACCCCAAATGCTCATCGTCTTTGCCTGATGAAAGGAAAATTACTGCACTACCAGCCATGGTGTCACAGAAGTGCATGTTTAATAAGAGAAAATCCACAGCTAGGGCTGGCATTCAAGCTTCTAATTAAACAATTTAGCTCTGAGGCTGGGAAAAATTATATGTAATAGCTACACATGAATGCTGTGATGGTTTTGCATTCTTGTTTCACTGGTGTATATTAGCTCGAGAGTATGTAGCAAAAGTTGGAGAAGCTAGTTTGATGATTTTAGACTGATGTCCAGGTTCAGTTTGCACATAATAATGGGTCATTATATGCACATGCTACTTACACATGCACAGGCTTTAATGGATAATATTAACACTGTGAGAAACAAAAAACCCTTTAAGCCTGACTTTCTCCAAAAATCCTCAAAGAATGCTTCGAAAACTCGAGAGTGGTGCTTCTTCTTCAAGTTATTATCCTGCCTTCAGATTCTGGCTTCAGCACAAAACTGTCAGACATGGGTTGAGGCTGAAAGCCAGTGTAGTTTGTAAAGTGCCATGCACAGCTATAAGGTTTCTCTCATGCCCACCATCATCTGCCTCAGCTCCTGGTAAGTGTTGGAAAACTAGCTCAACCTCAACGCAGCCTATAATTTTAGAGCGCTAGTGGTAAAGAGACATTTTGTGCGGTGAGCCTCAAGTAAATCCCCGTGCCATGTGGGCAAAGCACATGGACTCAAGTTTGTAATATGGTTCGTCTCAGGCCACTGGAAAGACATGGTATGTCTGCACCCATATTGTAAATGCACCGTTAAGGTTTGATAAGACACGATAAACAACTATGAGTCATCTTTTACAAATCAATTTACAAGCCAGAAATCGCATTTTACCATAAAAAAAAGTCCACATTTTTTTCTAGTAGATTATGTCACTGTTTTATTTTTGTTGCATCTTTTATGAGAGATTTAACATAAAATATTAAAAGGTGGGGACATATTTGAAATATTTGGCATGGTCAAACATACAGTGGATGTTTGCATACACTGTAGCGGGGATTAGGCATAGTTTTCCAATGTTTGCCAGCAATACTGACAGACTGGCTGCTTATTAGCCTCATTTCTCTCAAGCTAAGATGACTTCAGTGTTGGGAAGGTTACTTTTAAAATGTATTCCCCTACAGATTACAGAATACATGCACCAAAATGTAGTTTGTAATGGATTCCGTTAAGTTACTCAATGTGAGTAACGTATTCTAAATACTTTGGATTACTATATATTGTCATGCTTTTTACATGAATGTAGCAATCACATCCTGCAAATTCTTGTTTGTTTTTCTCTACCAATTGGCTGGTAAGCCCAAATCTCCCTGAATAGACAATATATTTACTGTAGATTTACTGTAGATGAGCAAAGACTTGGGTATGTTAACATCAGATGTTTTGTCTGCTTAAAGATAATAAAAAGCCCAGTCTTTGCTTAACCATTTCTTAATTTATTGGTTGCTAGGTTATGGCATGTTTTTAGTTGGAATTTAAAAAAAAAATACTTGATTTACTGTAAATATTTGTCCGATCAATGCATAGTATTGTTTAGTCTATATATTTTACTATTATTTTCACTATTTTTCTCGTGGCTACCATGGCAAGAACAAAGCAAAGCCCGCAAATCCACCGGTGGTAAGGCGTCCAGAATGCAACTGGCCACAAAGGCGGCTCGTGAGAGCGCTCTGTCCACCGGCGGCTTGAGGAAACCTCACTGTTACAGGCCCGGCAACGTGGCTCTGAGAGAGATCCGCCGTTACCAAAAATCCACAGAGCTGCTGATCCGTAAGCTGCCTTTCCAGCTCCTGGTGCATAAGATCACTCAGGATTTCAAGACCGACCTCGGCTTCCAGAGCTCCACCGTCGTGGCCCTGCAGGAAGCCAGCGAGGCTTAACCTGGTGGGTCTGTTCAGCGAGGCTTACTTGGTGTGTCTGTTTGAGGACACGGACCTGTGCGCCATCCACGCCGAGAGAGTCACCATCATGCCTTAAGATATTCAGCGGGACAGCTGAATATCTACAAGAGTGGCTTAAACTAACTGCACTTATGGTCCCTAATACTTCGGCTAAGGGGATAGCCTTAACATATGAAACAGGAAAATACTGCCGTGTAATCCATTTATTTCAACAAAGTAACTGGATTCTAATTATCACCTATGTAAACGGTAACTGTAACGGTATACAGTTACTCATAATTTGTATTCTAAATACGTAACACCGGTACGTATATCCATCTCTCAGTGTCGACAAGACTAAAGAAAGTCGTGAAAGTCATGTCCGGCCCAAACCCCACTTAGCATCAAGGGCTCTGGTGTGGGGCTTATAAAAAGTACCTCAGTTTGCACAAAACCAAGGAACTTACATGGACAGCACCACTTCCTTAATCAAGAAAGCCCAGCCCATACACTTCCTGAGGCAACTAAAACAAGCAAGCCTTCCCTCTCCCATCCTCACCATGCTTTACAGAGGCACCATCAAGAGTGTTCTGACCAGCTGCATCACTGTCTCGTATGGCAACTGCAACATCACTGACTGCAAGTGCCTGCAGAGGCTAATGAAGACAGCAGAGAACATTATTTGTATGAGTCTCACCTCACTCGCACAAACAGTCTGCAAATGCACAGCATTGCACAGGAGTTTTTCCACCCCTTGCATGGATTTTCACACTCCTGCCATCTAAGAAGAAATACTGCAGCATTAGAGACAGATCAGCAAGATTGCATGACAGCTTTTAGCCACAGGCTGTCAGGCCCCTCAACACCATGCTGCCTCAACCCACAAAAAAAGATGACAAAGTTCTCTTTTGACTTTTAATTAATTCTTCACTGCGCAGATTGGACTAGCTCCATCTTTGCCTGTAAACAATAGCTGTTCATGCTGTGATGAATAGTTTGAACCCAGAATAACTTGGCATATGGCACTTTTGGCTTGCTAACTAAGCTAGCCTTAAGTCCAGATTCCGCCAGGTAGGTTCAGTCCCACCTTTTTCGCACTCCAACACCAGTCACACAGTTTTACCTCAGACCTCCGTTTTAATTGTGAATTCTTATATTATCTGGAATCTACATCTTCAAATACTATGGAACTGCTTCCAATACCAAGTCATTTTATTCCCTCAGATTTGAGTCCTTCTAAAATTGTCAGTAGCATTTTATTTAACTTGATTTGAACATAGTCTGTGGTGAGTAGAGCTATTTTTATTCTATCATGTTAGCCAACCTAATGTTTACTCGCACCTGTTTCTTAGTTAACAGCACAGCTTAACATTTAGTAATTGTTTTAAATTTTAAACCACATGTAGAAATCACCAACAACTGCACCTCCAAGACAGTACTGTGTATTGCAGTAGTATGTGTAGTCATTTTATATTAATGGTGTATCCAGGAAGCTGTTAAAAAAGGCACTGATTAAAAAAGCCTAAGTCCAGGTTTTTGGCCAAAAATATGAGTGCATACTTCATTGAGTATCTTGTAATTGGTCCCAAAAATCAGTGCAGTTATATAACTAACTCCAAGTGCATTTTTCTCCTTCCTGTCAGGAACAGATCACTCCTATCCCAATAACCATGGCTTTGTTTCTGTCTGTTGCAGGCGACGTGCGGCTTACGCCAGAAGACTTCACTCGGGCTCAGAAATACTGTAAATATGCCGGTAGCGCGCTGCAGTATGAAGACGTCTCTACCGCTGTTCTAAATCTCCAAAAGGCCCTCAAGCTCCTAACCACTGGCAAAGAATGAAAGCATTGTCCTGACACTTTATCACGGATCTGGGCCATATGAACTGCGCTGATGCCGTATCCACAGCCTGAATCCAAAAGAGCAGCTCTACTGGACTCCCCCGTATCACTGTTACCACATTGTGGATTTCAGTAGCTGCTCACTAACAGATAGTGATGAGGATTGTAAGCTGTGCATGTGAAATCAACCTTTAATTGAATGCAAATCCAATCCATATCCACAATTAATAGGTTAATAGAATTTTCATTGTTTTTGACCCCTGAATTTGAGTGGACAGTAATGGGCCAAAATGCCCTTGACAGCGAATGTTAGTGTCTTTGCCTTGGTTTTGCTGAGTATTTTGAGACATACTAACCAATATACCAAACCTACCTTCTTTTTTCCCCAACTATTTCATGCACAATTCTGTCTCTTATCTGGTGGAAGGTTTTTTGCAATTAGCTTGTGTTAATGGTGCGTGGTTTTCTACCATTAGTTTATTTACATTTAATTGCAATCAATAATAAATCTTTTAGCTCCTATAACTTTTGAATGGTGTGTTTGTCTGTTGACAGTTATTCCCATGACAAATTACATTAATACAAGTGCAATCACTGGAACATTAGGTGGAGTGTTTATTTAATTTGCTTGATAAAGTGTTACAATATATAATATATTCCCTTGAAAAGCTGCAGTGGGGAAAAAGATTGCATTCTTACATGAAGTAAAGTGCCATGGACTGAATGTGTTTTTACGAATGGTTGAACACATTTGAATAGCTTTGTCAAGCTTCTTTCCACTCTCACAGATTCACGCATACTTAACTAATGTGCTGAGTTTATTTAGCTTAACTAAATTAGAGTGACCTTCAATTATGCTCCATTCACCTGCCAGCAGCTCTCAAAGTGTTTCGGCTACAATAGCTGTACATTATTGGAGGTGGCATTTGTTAATAATGTGCTGGAGCTTCAGAAATGGCAATTGAAGCAGCCATAATGCGTAATCTTTTCTTGCAGGCCAAATTTTGTGAAACAAGTGCTGAATGTGTCTGAGTGATAGTGGGAGGAAAGGAATGAAGCATATGTAAAAGATTCACTGCTTAACGTTTTCTCGGACCGTGACAAGCTGGTGGCGTATATTATGCTGGCACATTGCTCATGGCACAGTGTGCTCGCTAGACTCCATTTAGCCATGGTTTGAGTGAAATCACCGGACTGATTATTACTGCAGGTGGCCAGGAAGCAATCAATTGCTGTAGATAGTTCCGATTGTTTTCTGCTCACTTTTGCGTCGTTGAAGCCGTGCCTCTGCGGCCATTGTTTTTCCTCCATCGCCTGCTTGTAGCCTGAAGTATAATAGAAAAGGGCACAGTGCTTATCTGGGCACTGAACGAGCTATCACTGCAAGCATCTGCATTTCCTTGATTCCTTTCCTTCCTCATTGTTGATGGCTGCGGAGGAGATGCAAATGAAAATCGCATGGGATTTTCCACACGTTCTGGCCTGGTCACCAGCACACCATGGACTCAGGTGGGGTCAAGGTAATATGTCTCTTATGTGGCACCCCCCCCCTCCAGATGGCATGGATATCTGGTGATTACTTCCCCCGTACGAAGGCCAGGTTTCCACGTATTTCTATAATCCATGTTGGGGGAACGGACGGGGGGGACGGACATTTTTAATGGGAGGAGGGTGGTTATGCATGAAAGCCAAGCATGCGTTGAGAAATGAATTGTCAAAGGAGACGATTTAAGTTTTTGTAGCTTTTTACATTTTATTAGGATTGTCTCCCACTGAGCTGACCTTATCACAAGCACATCCTTGCAATCCAATTACCTGTAACTACAGTTTTTCTTCACAAGCACAAGTTACGGTACAGTTTTTACGGTATGTAACTTGTTGTAAATATTGAGTTGGCAATTAAAGGCCAATAAAGAAAAATAAATAAAATAAACAGTACAGTGGACATTGTGTTGTGTCCTGAAACAAAAGGTTCTTCAATAGTTCTCACCACTGGTGTGTGGTTCTTGTATAGAAGTTCATTTACATGGTTCTACAAAGAACCATCCATTGAAAGATCTAAACCAGGGGTCCCCAACGTGGTGCCCCCAAGGACCACATGAGTAGCCAGCAGACCTGTTCTAAAAATAGTACAACTCACCAATGAGCAGCGTCTAACACTTAATTTTATCCTGTTGCTATTCTCTTGAATCACATTTGCATTTATATAGATTTGAAAATGACAGTATCTAAAAAAGAAAACCATTTAAAACATGTTTATTATACATGAAGTTTAGATAAGTTTAGGTAAACTCTGTTCTAGTGTATCAAACTGGTAGCCCTTCATATGGCCCAGTACCTGTGAAGTAGCTCTCAGTTTCAAAAAGGTTGGTGACCCCTGGTCTAAACGGAATCAAAATGGTTCTGGCATCACTTTAAGGAACATTTTTGGCACCTTTTTTCCATGTAGGTGTTGGAGAACAAGATGGTTGATTGGTTTACATGAAAATGAGGCTTTAGAATAGACTATAATTTATATACTCCACTGGATCTTCATTAGATCCAACTATGAGTAAGCAACTGGGTGTTATCAACAAATTCTTGGCAAAGACATGACGAAGTCACCCTTCAGATGCCTCTCCAGATTGTGTCAGTGATTATCAGAGGACCAGCATTGGTCCTCTGATAAAGAACAGCATTGAGTCCATGTTTGTGACTATGCGCAAATGATTTTTCCAGTTTTTTGCATTACATCATGGGTTAAAAATCAATTTTAGCAGCCTATATTTTCACAGATGAAACTCATCTTTTTAACTTTCACGCATTTTGCAGATATGCAAAGATTTAGCCATTTTTAACACAAGTTATTTGATTATGATGGATGCAAAAAAAAATGTTTATGGAAATTCATTATGAAAATGGACGGACTCTTGGTGGGTTGGCGTAAATTGATCCAGTATGTTTTTACCAGACCATTTGACTATGAAATGGTGGCTTCTGCAAATGGCTGTTTACACAGCTCACTGCGTTATTTGGCAAAGGTTTCAGGGTGAAATAATAGTGTTAAAGCAACAGTGTTAAGTGTTACATCAGTTACTAGATAACAGCCTTTTCCCTCCTGAAAACAACAAAGAAGGTCAAAAAGGGCTGCATGACTGCACCAGAATCTAAAGCATGTCTGAGCTGTATGCTAGTCCACATGATCTGAATGCGAATCGGATGAGAAACATGTTGAGTTATTGATCCTGGACCTTGTTTATACCTTGTCACTTCCTGCATTTGTGTATCAGGATTATTTCAGGATAAGGACGAGTCACATAAAACTTCTGTTCAAATACAAGTGGTCCACAATGCTGATGAAATTAACAACAATCACTGCTTTGTGCAAAACTGCTTCTCTTTTGATTAGAAAAATGAGAAGCTTCGTAGGTAATTGGTTGTTGATTTCAGTCTGGCATTTTACCATGATACAATCTGAATACTGGACATATGAAAAGTCCAGGAGTAAACGTGGTTTTACTGAAGCTACACTGTAGGGAGAAAGGTACTGGAACACACTTCTTAATTATTTAATTCAGGTGGCCCCTTGCTCCCAGGAGGGCAATCTTAATGTTTCAGCATACCAAGACATTCTGGACAACCCCATGCTTCCAACTTTGTGGACACAGTTTTTGGGAGATGTTCTGTGCAGGAAGAACTTCACTGGCCCACACAGAGTCTGGCCTCATAAATGCTCTACATAATTCCATAGGGTTCCTCCAAAACCTTGTGGAAAGCCTTTCAAGAAGAGTAGAAGCTGTTTCAGCTGTAAAGGGGGGACCAACTCCATTTTAAAGTCTATGTATTTGAATGCAATGCCATTAAAGTCTCCGTTGGTGTACTGTCGTGTCCTAATACTTTTGTCCACATAGCGTGTCTGGGTAGCAGATCTTCTCCAGAAACACAGTTGACCAAGTCTTCACTGAATGTGCCTATTCTCCTGACCGTTCCCAGTGTTACATCAAACTGGCACAAAGAGCAAAGACATGCTCATACAGTACAGGCGTGGGCTGACAGGAGCCGTACTGGAAGGAAAATCATACTATAACTGATCAGTAGTGGTTAAAAGTGTTGTAAATGGTTTTTTGGAATATATCTGGGGTCTTTCCTGTGTGTCTAGAAGGGTGGGGCGCTGTGGAGAACGGCCTCCTGCTGCGCTGCTGGACTCTGCGGGTCTGAGGTCCGAGGTAAACTCCCCTCGCTGGTGTCGTAGCATCTCCAGCACACGGGGGACAGGTCTTCCACACTGAAGTTGGACTTCTGCGTTGACCTGAAGAACTACTTTTTCTTGCTTGTGTGTCGTGACATGTTTATTTTTTTCTGACTTTCCACGCTGTGGTGCGTAAAAATTGACCAAGGAAAGTTTTCTGAAGTTGAAAACTGCGTCTCGGACGGGAGAGGAAGAAATAATGAGACTCCGAAGAGTCGAGCCTCAATGAAATAATGTAAGTCGGCACTTTTACATCAAAAAATGCTTCCAGAATGAACTAGGTTTTACATGTAGCGTACATTTTTTTTGGTTTGCTACCAGAACGTTTGTAAGCCGTTGGAGCGTAACGGCCATGCTTTTGTGCTAGATTGTGTTGTTCGGTCAACCAGTATCACTGTATCTCCTGTTCTTTTCAAAATTAACTAGGACGTTTATTTAAAAGGCATAATTCTGGCACGCTCTTACCCATTTTGGAGGGTTCTGAATATGAGAGAGGAGAAGAGGTTCAGAAGCAGCATGGTGAATTGAGAGAGTGCGTATAGGTGTTGTTTTACATAACCATGGTGGTGCGACATGGTGAGAGTGTGTCAGAAGACACAGGCTGATGAATGTCCTGAGTGCCTCTGCTGCTGACAGCCATTTATTTAAGATGTGATAATGTGATGATATATGTCTAATATGTCCTCTGATATGGAAAGAGCTAACCGCCTTCTTAGGAAAATTCAGTCAGACAAAGATATGGGTTCAACAAAGTCCCATTCAGGGAGATACTTTCCTTGCCAGCAGTTTGTTGTGGGTTCTTCCCTCTGAAGAATGCAAAGCTGCCTTGCAATCTGGACAAACCTTGTTGTAAGTTTGGTGAGCCTGGAAAGCGTTGGTGTTTTGCAGGCCTTGGTTTCTAACATCTTGGACTTGTGTATGTCAGGACTCAGGGTTTCCAATTCTTTCTTAGGATCAGATGAATCAAGTTCTTTATACAGCTCTGCCCGGAGTGGCGAGAATTGGCCCCATTCATGGACTATTTGCATATTCCGAGGGGGACACTGTGGACAATGTCCATGTTTTGTGTGTTTCATGTAATGCTACAAATCGCATGAATCTTTAAAAAGGGACAAACAAATGGTTGCATTCTAATTTGTTGTTAGAAGACATCCAGCTGCTTTTGTAATTCCTTCCTGATTTTGGGGACCTGAATATGTATGACCTGCTTACCCTGAATTAATATTCTTATTAACATTTCTTTGGGTTTTTTTTTTGACCCCCTCTATACAGCTTCTCTGAGAACATGTGTTTCTTTTGTTTGATGGAAACAGCAATAACTTTTTTTTATCCTTTTTGCGCTTTTGGATATGGATTACTTATTACTTGGGAACAGATTTGATGAAACGTTATTGTAGCTTAAATAAGATATGACCCCAAGGCATAGCTATTGTGCTGCTGGCTCATTATTACCCACTTCTCACACAGGACGGTGTCGGATTGGAATATAAGTCTCTTTTATCTCATCTGATTGTTCATCAGTCTGAGCCGTCATGCTGAAAGAGGATCTTGTGACTTCTCGCACTTCGAGTGGTTCTGCAACAAAAGGTTTTGGACCTAAGCAGTGCATGTGCCGTTGCTGTAAACACTTTCCTGGCGTTTATTACGAAGACTTTAGTTGTGTAAATTAAAGGTCAGTGGAACAGTACCCATTTAAGTGCATACAGTGGTGGCTTGAATGGAGTAATCTGAAGTATGATGTTACTCTGCACATTTTAGAGACTAGACTTTACCTTCTGGGAAACATTTCTCAAGCTTATGTTTTGGATGTTTTTATTTGCTGATAAATGAGTGTCTCGGGTTTAGCTTGTGCTACACTGGTTCATTTATTTAGCTGCATCAGTTTATGGTAGTCGGATGCCCAGTAACAGGCCAGTTGTTGCAAATCTGTAACAAATCTGGTGTGATATTTCTCCAAATTTCTTGATTACTTGATAAAGCCGTAGACACACGTGGCTTAGCAATATCATAAAATGAGGAACTAACTTTTTTTTTTTAATTCTAATTATAAAGATTATAATTATAATTCTGTTAAATTAAAAAGTCTAATCCCCCTAAAGGGGAATTCCACCAAGCATTTCTATATCATTCAATAAGTGAGACGAAAATATTAATTCACATCAACCCATTCTAAAGCCAGCTTACAGACTCAGATTTTCTTTATAGTGATGTTGATAGAAACAATAAAGGTATCCACTATCCAAAACCACCAATGTGAAACAACACATGTCTCTTGAGTTTCTGTGTATTTTTGAATGGTAAAATAATGGTAAATCTGACAAAAACACATCTTTTGGGTACTATTTTGCCCGATGACATACTGCATGCAGCACTTTGCCATGCATGTGTTTTAAAAATATGTTTAAGGCCAAACCCTTATCTCCAAATTACTGTAAAATGCTCCGGGCATCAGAATCTTTTACAAGAAAAACTTTCTGTGAGGAGGCCTTTAGAGGCATGAAACTCTTCAGATGTATGATTCGTATCACCACTTTTGGGAACAATTCTGACTGAGTAAGTCTCTCTACAACAGAGCATTTCACATCAAAACATCCTGACTTTTATGTGTATTAAAATGAAGCTGTATACATTTTTCCACAACTGTTAAATCAGCAAGAACAATGTATTATTATTATTGTTATGGTCCTCAGGTGTTCTTGTATGGACTTTACTGATGCATGTATTTCACTCTTCTCAAATCAGTAGCGAATGTTTTAAGACAGCAGATTTTTTTCAGTCACTGTTTGAAAAAATAAGGTGCACCAAAAAGTGGTGATGTAGTGAGCTTGGCTCTTACGGAACAGAGGCCTCCTTCATGTGCTGAGGGAGAGCAGAGCCTGTTGGCAGATGCACATCACAATCCATTACACTGCGGCACGGCTGCATGACCATATGATTAACTAATGTTAACCCAGCTCTACACAGAAGACTGAGCTTCCATTGCCCCTAAAGCATATGGTTTGGAAAGGAGACCTTTGTGTATAAGGGTAGTTATTCTCTCCATTTGCAGAAAACCAAAGGTCTGCGCCATTTACTATGTGTGAATGGAAACACATTTGACAGTTTGTTTGCAGCATGAGAAACTTTTTCCTCATCTTTCTTGCTTTTTGATTTAGAGCTCTATGTGGAAGGATTGAAAAAAGTATGGATTAGCAGGCAAAGCAAGTTAAATGCATGCACATGTTTTTGTCTGTTTGATTTTTTTTGGCCAAGAAGCTATATGTAGCACTTCTTGGCATCAGTAAGTAGAATGTATTACTTTACTTTTCCATGTGTGTTCTATGTAACACTCTAAATGTTCCATTGTTTCGCAATGAAACAAGATAAGCTGATGAAGGCGAAGCAGCTAGAAACATCTGTCAGTAGTAGGGCTAGACTCAATAGCTTCAGGGATTCAATGGTGTTTCTGAACAAACAAAAATTCTTAAATCACCTTTTTAAAAATACTATAACCATAATCCATACATTTATTTTCTCATGACCAGTCATCCACTGTTGCACTGATGTCCTGTATGCACTATATGTATGTAACCATGGGTCACATAGGTGGTAAAAGTCTAACACTGACAAATTACAATTATAATTTAATTTGTAACCATCAGGATTTTAGATAGCATCCAAACTCTACTCCACTGCAAGCCTGAATAAGTTAAAAAACATTAAAAAGACTGTTCAGCTTGACCTGTGTTTGTGTTTAAAGTACTCAACAGCAGGGCCTTAGCAGTGGCGAATTTTCAGCATTCAGATGGTGTTAAGGGTGGCATGTGTGGCGTACTATAAATAAATACGTCATTGAAGTTAATAAAACATAGGCCTATATATCTGCATGAAGCTAACCTCGTTCAACAAGTTTCCTGCACACTTTAAGTGGTGCTTTGCTGATCTTCGAAACAAACACTGTTGTTAAATAAAAAAAAAAAACATTACAAATTGAGATCCTAGTTTTAATATGACTTATATGCAGCCTTGCATGCCTTACAAATTCAAATGATGAAATTTTCCAAAATTTTTTATTATCTATTTATTTGTTTGATTGTTTTTTGTTTTTTTTTTGTCCATTTGTTTATTTATTATTGCACTATTGCCTCAAGCTATGCTCTATAAAATAGAGCATTCCCCTTTACACTTTGCATTTAAATTGCTTTATTCTGGAAATCATTATGGCTGACATGAGAGAGTGATTTATTATTATGTAACAAGACTGCTCTTGCATGGCTGCGGTCTTTTTTGTGCAGAAAAAGTTGTTTCCATGCCACTAATACATAATTTAAACCTTCAAAACACTCCCAACTTGTAGACAGGAGCATGAATGAAGATATTGTACTCCTGTGCTTGTGTGTGTGTGTGTGTGTGTGTGTGTAAGTAAGTAAGTAAGAGGAAGTTCCATACCATGGATGAACAGTTTTTATTCAGTGTTCTGCACAGCTTGGAAAGTCACTTAATACTTGAGCTAATTGTTTTGATCACTTATTTACTGTCAGCCACAAACCAAGCTTACCACAGTCTGTTTCATGGATCTGTGGATTAATGGGAAATTAACAGGAAACAAAGAGAGAGATTTTGTATTAATAGACATTTTATTTTTGAATGCTTGTATTGCAGGGTTTCATACATCAGCGGTCGATGGTGGAGATGGAAGTTCCGGAACATTGTCCCAGTCGTCCTGCTTCTAATATGCATCCCAAAATCAGGTAAAGGAGCACTAAGAGTCTTATCTCGGATAAGTACTGCTAAAATGAATATTTGAAATTATGCACTTTTTTGTGCTAGTTTTGCTTATTGCTATTGCCCTCATTTCATTATTTTCTTTTAACCTTCTGTTTAATCTCCAATGCTTCCATGTTTCATTTGTTTTTTACTATGTTACTTATTTATGTGTGCAACTGTGTGTGTCCAGCATCTCTTTTGTTGTCTCAGTAGTTTAAACTAGAGATGGTACCAAACCAGTTCTAAGAACCTGTATTAGACTCAAATCAGCAGAATATGCTGGTCCAGATATTGGTGGATATAAAGTAATTGATATAATACAATCTAATCTAGCTGCAGTTATACCAAAGTTTTGTTTATTATCAAAATAATTTTTTTCTACAGTTAAATATCTTAAAACATATTTTTTTTACAAAGGAACAAACTTAAATATGAGCATTTTAATGCACATGTTTTAAATGTTTGCTAAATATAACATAATAGGGAAAAAAAGAAAATGTGGGATTACTTTTGCACCAGACACATTTGATGTTTTTCTAATGTTAAATGCAGCACAAACTATAATTATACATTAAAACTTGCTGAAGTTTGTTTACCGTAAAGGATGAAAAACAACATACAACATACTTGACCAAGCGATTGCAACTGTAACTGTACCACAGACTCTCAGTGTGTAATGTCAGACTGTATAAGAGTCATTAAGTAATCTGAGCATAATAGCCTACTTTTAGATGCTCATGTTAAGTTAGTTAAAAAAGAGTATTTTTAGTATAGTAGTTTTTCAAGGAAAAAAGTATCATTACTGGCTATTACACAAGATATCGCTTTCAGAAAAGATAGAAGTGGTATGGTGCCATCTGTAGTATTAACATAGTGTTTTGTCTTTTCTTTGCAGTGTTTTGTCTGTTTTTCTATGTTTAGGAATCTTACATTCATGACCTGTTACGTCCTTACAGTTCACAGAGCTACACATTTAGGAGAAAAGTGAAGCGTCTTTTGCAGGCCTGTTTGACTTTGTTTGATTTTGGTCAGTTTGACTTTGGTCTAAAGTTAACTTATTTGAAAAGGAATAAAAGAAAATGTGAAATAGAAATGAAAGAGCAGCAGTTCATCACCAAGCTACTGACGTAGTAATACTAACTTAGGATCTTTATTCTCAAAGTAAGACTGCTTATATTTAGGACACTTTCACACTTACATTATTTGGTGTGGATCAGTTACACCTTTTCTTTAGTTCGGTCTGTTTTGTCAGAACTAAAGAACTGCACACTACACAAATCAACCATGGTCTGCCAAAAATCACGGGTCTGGATTCACTTTTAAGCAAAGTTCATTTTGTGGCTGGTGGGAATAAACTTTTTCCATGCTCTGCACCATGCAAGGGAATTCTACATCAGAGCATGCTTATTTCTCCTTCTATTAGCATGTCAACTCAGTACTGGCCTCATAATATTTGTTTAAATGTAGTTAAAACTCAAACTAACAAA
Source organism: Alestes dentex (assembly GCA_037576975.1). Classification (NCBI taxonomy): domain Eukaryota; kingdom Metazoa; phylum Chordata; class Actinopteri; order Characiformes; family Alestidae; genus Alestes; species Alestes dentex. The sequence continues at coordinate 14,353,788 of JBBIGA010000153.1, read as the reverse complement.
TAATTTAATCATGAAGAAGCAGATGTAAAGAAGGGCTTTTGTTTGTTTGTGATTCATGCAACACAAACTTTGTGTTAAAGGGCTAAAATCACAAATTTCCACTCATCAGCTATAACATAAAAACCATGGACAGGTGGACAGGTCAATAACATCTTGTTATACTGGCACTGATCAAGGGATGGAACATATTTAGCTGAGGGTGGACAGTCTGTCCATGAAGTTGATGCGTTTGGTGAAGGAAAAATGGGCAAGTGTAATGATATTAGCCTGTTTTACAGAGGCCAAATTGTGATGTCTAGTAAGCTGTGTCAGAGCATCTCCAAAATGGTCTTGTGGTATGATCTTGTTATGTGGTGGTCAGTTTAAAAAAAAGAGCCGGTAAACTGGCGACAAGGACATGAGCTCTTATGGCCCACTGATGTGAACTGCTAATGTGAAATAGTTAATGCTATGATAGAAAGGTTTCAGAACACAGTTTATTGCACCTTACACCCATGCTGACCCCTGTCTAAAACTGAAACTTCCTACAATGGGATTATGAACCTCAAAACTGAAACATGAGACAATGGAAGATGAATTACAGTTTCTTTCATGTTATGTGGATGGCCAGATGGGTTGCTTACCTGGAGAGAGTCGACAAGTCGGTTAACCTGCACAATATTAAGTCTTTTAATGTCAGTGTAAAATTGAGATCATACTTCTACTTTGTTTTAAAATACAGCTGCTTAACATGCATGAATCAACTGTGACAGGCTAGCTAATGACAGACTAGAATGTTGTTTCAGTGGTAACAGGTAACAGTGATTCTATCACCGCCAAATTGTTTGAACAATCAGTGAATACCTACTTATTTAATTTAGTACTCATTTTTTGCAAATATCAGTCTTCTTTTCAAGGCTGTCCAGAAGACTGCCTCTTAAAGTTTTTCCCATCAAAGAATGCATTGTGTCAGTGCTTGACTGGCTTTTCTTGAAATATCGATTTGTCTTTACAAAAAACTTTGAGTCTTCTGTTGGTCTACAAATCAGTATTGTTCTATTTTAAACACATTCTATGGCTAGCTGTAGTTGTTAATATAAGAGGATCAGGCCAAGCAGAAACATTTACAACTTTTGGCTTCTCATAAGAAATAAACTAACGTAGTGGCTAGATTTAAGGCCAGCAATCTGTGAAACACCGGCTGCGCTAATGGCTGGGGAGTAAGACAACTGAGAGTTTCTACATTCTTTGGAAAGAATTCATTTCTGTGAATGCTTAGCTCATTGAAGAATATTAATGTCATGTTTGAAGAGGCAGCCAACAGAGAATATAAAAGCCATATTTCCATATTTTCATGTGATTTATCACATGAAAAATGTTCAAATATGGCTTAATTCAAAATTGCTCAAGCCCGAAATTTAGAACAATGGCTTGTTGATTGAATCTAATTGGTCTGATTGTGTAAACAGCGCATGGGGACACCAGCTAGCAGCTGAGGGAGATCCTCGCAATGTTGAACATGTTTTGTTATTAAAACCAGATGTGTTCCAGCATTTTGTTGGGATGGAGCCTTAGTTCATCGAGTGTTTGTTTTTGTTTTGCCATTATTCTAGTCCAACCGCAAATATATACGCACAGGCTATCCCTTGTTTTTTTCTGGGGTGACCCTGTTTTTCTAGCTGGATGCATGGGTCTCTGGCATCTCTGAAAAATGCGTATGGGTGTGTTTGCTGGAGCTCAGCCCTGAAGGAATTCTGTATCATTTCAAAATATGGTTGGGGGGGGCGGGGTTGGGGAAGTGAGGTTCAATTAAGCAGTTGAACAGCCAATGAAAGGTATATGAGGTGCTGTAGACAGCTCAACAGGTGAGTTGACAAAAGAGTGAGAGAAAGAAGGAAAAGAAGATTGCTGGCATTTACATCTGTGTTGCAGCTGAAAGGAGACTATTTTTAATAAAGCTTTGGATGCGTCTTTTTGCCCCCCTACGTATCTGGCATTCCATCCTTTTGGCACCATTTCGCTGCTGCTTTTCTCTGAAAGGCTCTTTCTCTGAACAATTGTCCACACACTGCAATCAAACATTCTCTCATTTCGAGGACCACTATGCCACGACTGCTTCAAACTCACAGCTATATAGTAGACCAATACAAGTTTTTCACTTCCAATACTGTTAACTTGAGCTGTAACAAATTTTGATACCAGTGCATTGTTAAGACTCGTGTCTCAAATAAGGATGTGAATCGAGAACCAGTACTAAACTGGTACCATGTCCTGACAGGTACTGCCATCGGTATTTATGCAGCATGAATATATACTAACATATCTGGTAGCTTTCAAATGGTTGATGCTAGACTGGATTAGTGTGAGCGACAGAAGTGACATTCTCCACATCACCACAAGGTTTTTATTGACACATTTATTTGTAGAAATTGATCCTTACTCATATACGGAAAACAACTGGTTATTATGTCTCAAAACAAAAAATAGTAATAAAATACCCGTTTAATCTTTTTGTATGTTTTCATGTGATGTTTTTATTTTTTGAACCAAATCATGGGGAGTAGTGCCAATAAAAACACTGATAACAATCAATATTGATACAGGTATTAGTAAAATCCTAATGATACCTTCCACCAGAGTTTGCGTAACGTTTATTTAAGCAATAAAACATAGGGAGTTTGTTATTGTTCACAGTAATTGGTTGCAGATCATGACAGCTATAATGTTATTTGTGGTAATATTCTGTTGCTGAGGTTTTTCAGGTTTTGCCAGGTTTACCTGAATGCACATTTTGTATAATGTAAATTATATCAGCATGCTGAATTGGTACCTTCTTGTGTTTCCTATCACCATATAAAAGAAGCATAATGCTGCCACTATTGTTAGGTGCAGCGTGATTTTGGTTTCTTGTCAAGTGTGCATGCACATACATTCATAGCGCAGTTCAGATCACTAAGGGCTTATTTTTATTTGATTTACCAGAGTAACAATAAAAGGCTATTGACGTGTGGAGTATATTCCTGTTCATGTTTCTGTGTTAAAAATGGTGACACAAAAAGTCTACGATTTTTTTGGCATGGATGGATCACATTCTTTCCACTAAATAAAAGACCCGTTTTAACAGAGAAAATTACTAACAGAGAAGAGTAGGTATTCATGGAGAAGCACCTTTTTTACTCAGTGTTAAAGAGTTACACAGATCTAGTATACTGGTGTTGTGTTTCAAAAGCTGTGGCATCTAGGGCATATTCAGTAGTCACGTCATTGGAGGAAAAAACTCCAGAAAGAAACCGCAAACACAAGCTGTTGTTGTTCTAACAAGTCCAGCATTAACAGCGCCTCCCAGACCTAGTAAATATCAGTAATGAGGCTGGAAGAGCACACTGCTTCATTTCACAAACAGCGCATTAGGAGTGATTACAGAAAAGGGAGATGGAAAGGCGTTCCCAGATGGATGCCTTGGTGAGGAGATGAGCCGTGTTCTTGGACAGGAACAGGTTTCGGAACTCTGAATGTGTCTTTGCCAGTCTCCCAGAGGGGGCCAGCCACTGGGATGCCTGTGTTTTGTTTGTTGCTACAGCCGCTTTCTCTCAGTTGCCAGCCCAAAGCAGTGTGTTCGGGTGTAAAACAGCAGGGGTATTCCAGTAGCGCCGTCTCAGCCAGAAGTGATTTCACTCCTTTTCGGCACTTTGGACCTGACATGGAGGAGCTGGTCTAGCAGCTTGTTTGTTTAAAGCCCAGACATGACAAGGGGAGGGAGGGAGGCTGATTTTTTTCTTGCTTGTTTCATTCTGCGTGTCCTTGTCAAGGTGCCCTGCCGTCTGTCCTGAAACAGTCTGTGTTATAGAACAAGGTTTAATGGATGTCACTGGTTGTTTGCCCTTTAAGTTGCTCGGGGCCTGCACTGATGGCATTTTGATATTGTTCAATTTTCTGTACAAATTGTTGGAAAACAGTTAGAAAAGTAAATTAGAGATTAAATCAAGGAATTAAATGATGTATTCATTTAAAATTTTAAAATAGTACAGACACAAATGTAACATGTGCTTGCTGTAGATGCCATTGTTTTATACTGAAAGCACAAGCTGATTTCATTTTCCTGAGCATAGACTAAGTTTTCATAACACAGCTGATTTCTAGCACTAGCCTAGACATGTTGGTGTCCGGTAGCTCTTTCCAAAAAAGGCTGGTCTGCTTGTCTTTTTTAGGCGTCATGGAGCAGTGGTTTAATCATAAAAGTGCTGGGAGAGAAACTCTAGAAATTTAATAAGTGGCTTATTAAATTGCACCCAAGATCCTTTCGCTTGTTCCCATTTAAGCATGAATCGATCCTGTTCAGAAATGACTAAACAACGTTTGGGTTAATGGCATGAAGCATGGGGAAAAATGATTTACTTAATAAAGTTGTTTTCTTATTACTGTCAGATATATATCTTAAATGTTTGTACAGTTTGTGTGATCTGTGTTGTCCAAATATTATGAAGCAGTTGAATTATCATCACTCTGAGTGCTCCTTAATCTGTAGGATCTGCAGTCTGAGCCAAGGGCAGGGCATTTTTTGAGGAATCACTGTGTTATTCCTTGTAGACAAGAATAAATCTCAGCAGATGTATAAAGAGTCATAAACCACTGACTGGATTTTTGTGTGTATATTGATTCCTGTAGACTGAGCACAGTGTGCCTCTTGTGGACCTTTATCGTTAAACTATTTGCATCAGTCACTTCCTGGCCTGGTACAAATGAACTCATGTTTTAATTTAGACTCTGCTGGTGTTAATCCATTTTCTTCAGTGTAGTCTCACTGCACAGAGCTAAAAATGACACTTACCTGATGCCTGTTCAAAGCTTGGTCACTTTTTCAGATTGGAATTGGCATATTCTGAATGTTTAAATATCTGAATCAGAAAAGATTTTTGTCTTTAAAACGTAGAACAGTGATAACTCTCTGAACTCAATAATTATTTGAATGCTCAAGTAAATAAATTCTTTGCATTTAAGAATATGATACTTTTCATGTGAGCCTCTCTAGTACTCCACAAGGTGATTAAAAGATCAGTTATTATATTCTCTGTTGCAACAGGCCTATGTTCTGTTGCATCTATTCTTCTTCTTCCTCTTCTTCTTCTTCTTATTATTATTATTACTATACATCTCCACTAATCTGTTGTATACAAGTTTTTTTTAACAAAGAACCAAAAAGGAAAATTGTTATAACCCTTTTTTTCAATATCTAGAACTTTATTTGCTAAGTGTATATGTGTTAAAAGTATCCATACACAATGGGTCAGTGTCCTAGACATAGAATAAGCCCATTCCACATCCTGCCCTGCATATCTCTAATCCTCAAATCCTTGCCTTAAGTTTGAAGAAGAAACTCTTTAATTTCTTAGATGCACTGAAAGGAAGATATAACTGGTAGGACATTATGTGTCATGTCAGTATCAGAGTTTTTCTCCTTTGCATTAATAGGGAATGTTCATTCTATTTTGGTGCTCTGTAGATTTAAATTGCATTTTATTTTCTCTGCTTCATCTGCCATATCGAAAGCTTTTTAATTGGAGTATAGAGCGAGTCCATTTGATTTTCATGCAGTTAATGTCAGAACCTTGAACAGCATCAAAGCTGATCTGTGCCTAAAGTTGTTTACTAATAAGTCTTTTCAGTGCGCATTAGAGAGCAGCATAAGAGAGCATACCTCTTTCGTTTTCATACCTCTCATACCTGTTCCTTTAAAAAAAATTTTGTTTGCCTAATTGCAGGCATTTTTTTCTTTCGTTTTGTTCTGGTTTTCCAGAAAGAACCTTTGAGCACTTTCTTTAAGAAAAAAGACCTGTGAATGGTTTTGGTGTCATTTTTCAGGCTTTTTCTTGCTTTGACTTTGAGCACCAATTTGAGCTGAATTGCAAGAAATGCGGCCCAAAATCAAAACTCTTGTGTCAGCTTTCCTTTGTGGTGAGCATTAGGCCGTGAGCATGAGGCTAGAATCATCCTGGCCTGAACTCAAAAGATAAAGAAAAACTTTTCTTGGTTTGGGCTTTGTCGCCAGAAATGAGGTGCCCCTACTTTGACCCAACCCCCCTTACTGGAATCAAGTTCCTGGGATTTTGGCTTCTCGGCTCTTCCATTTGCTGATTGGAGCGTTTACAGAGGCATTAAGTCTCAAAAGTCTTACTGGTCTTTTAAGCAAACTATTAGGTCTGACCACACAAAGTGGATTTAAAACCAGTTTCCAGAAATATTCCCCTTCCATTCTTTTTCCGCTCTTAATGTTCATCACTGCACCAGAGTTCTCCACCAGAATTCTCCTTTATTTGGGGAAAAAGTAATCTGTTTCTGAAGTTTTCTTTCAAATATTGCACATGGAAGTTACAGGAAAGTTCCTGAAATTTTGCCTAGATAAAATAACTACAAAAACTAAATGATGAACACAGTTATCTTTTTCAGTGTACAGGAGGTTAGCCCTACCCGTTCACACTGATGATATCAGCCAGTTAGAAGAAAATCATTCAAGACAAAAAACATAGGATATGGCCCCTTTAGCTTGAGTATGTCTTGAATTATTACTTATTTGAATTATTTTATGGGAATTATTTATTTATTTGTTTGTGTGTCTGTTTGTTTAGCTTATTCAAAAGCTAATTCCATGTACATGGTATGATTACACTGCCGATATTCTGCCCTTGGGCTGGTTTGATTCCTCAGTGTTTATTGTGGTTTTGGCCTGCAGCAGACTACATGAACAGAAGCCATTGTTCTCTGCATTTTTTCCAGGTGTAGTTTTACTAATTTATCCAGTATCCTTCAGGAAAATGTCATGAGCAAGATTTGAGAGTCTTGGTGTAAAGCTCACAAGTTTTACTATTCTACAAAAATTTGATTGTACCACATCTGAAAGCCAAATAAGAAGTATTGGGTAAAGGTATATGAGAATAGTCTTGTCAAGAGTGCCTTGTTGCAAATGCAGCAATTAGAGATGCCTCTAATACCAGGTATCACTATTGGGCTGATTCAATACCAGGTATCACTATTGGGCTGATAGTAGAAAATGCCAGATCACATATTTGATGCACTCTTCAGCTGAAAACAGCAAATTTGAAGTTTAGTAGTATATAGGATTGATATCCACTCATGCTCAAAATTACAATTGTGGTATTGGTGTCAACCCCCCCCCCCAAAAAAAAAAAAATACAGTCTCGTGTCATCTCTAATTTGTGTTCATCAGTTTTGCAATGGACTAATCAATTACAGTGGGTATAAAAAAAATAGCACCTCCTTCAAAATATTCACATTTTGTAGCTTTGCAGCTTGAAATGTAGATGCACACAAAAAATAGTTTTTGAAAGATAGGATAGCAACTGTTCAGAAAAAGAATGGATAAAGGATCACCCACTGGGTCAGTGTTTTGTGGAACCATCTTTTGGTTTAATTATTGCTTTGAGTCTGTTGGAATACTCCTCTTACAATTTTCAAAAGGGGCTGGGCTGAATAGGCCACACAAGTACAGTCACATTTTTCTCCTTCAGCCACTGTGTGGTGAGTTTTGTTGTGTGTCACTGTTATGTTGGAAGGAGAACCGTCTGTCTGGCAGAGATTAGTAGGTTTATATTTTGCCCCATCCATAACTGCTTAAAAGTTGTCAAAGGCTTCTTGGTAGCCTCTCTGACCAGTTTTCTCCTCGCTCTTACATTCGGTTTGTAGGGACGGCCTGATCTGGGGAGGTACCAAATACTTCCCCATTCTTAGTTACAGACTTTACTGTGCCGCTACAGATTGACAAAGCCTTTTTTATATTCATCTTCTGACTTATGCCTGTCCATAAGTTTATCCCTGACCTCTTTAAACAGTGCCTTGCCATCCATAGTTAATAGTTTGCTTTCAGTTGCACTACCAAGCACTAGAATGCTCCAGGAATAGCTGTTTTTCAAAACGATTACTGTTGATCACATGTGGAAGCCAGTTAGCTTGGTGTGCAATGGAGAAGGTGATAAGTTACACCTGATTGAATTTACAAGTATTTTTTAGGAAGTGGTGATCCTTTATTTTTTATATGTTTATTTATTTATTCATTTTTTTTAATCCACATATTTTATTTTTGAAAATGTATTTTTTGTGTTTGTCCTCATTTCAGGTTGCAAAGCAACAAAATGAGAATACGGGTGTGATTCTTTTCTATACCCACTGTATAATTGATTATAATTATATTTTGGAAAAAATTTGCTGATTTCTTGGCCAATATATATATTTTTTTCAATCACATCAAATCACAGTGGAAACTGAGGTTTCATGATGTATTGATTGTTAGCCAAACTATTAATACCAACTGATTTTAATTCAGTGTTTCACACAACAGACTGTTTTATAGTACTATTGTTTTGGTAAACGCTCAAAAAACAGCATATTGAGACTTATTTTGATTAAATCTATTATGATACATTTCACCATATTACAGAGCACTAAATGTCATTAAAAGGAAATATTTGTATATTTACTTATGAGACCGTGGTGAACTGTGAATAAATCGAATTATTATGAGGTCAAAAGATTTCCTCCTCTGCAAGCATGACAAGGCCAGAGCGCTATCTTTAAATCTCCTGTCTTCTGGACATTGGCACTTGCCCCTTGCCTATTGATTGTTTTTAACAGCACGTCTCTCGAAACTTACCTGCTCCCTCGCCGTCTCCTGTCCTGTCCTTGTCCTCTGCTGTTCTCTCTGTCCACCACTACCATCTACCTTAAATGACACACCCCCCTATTTTGGTCCAGCAGTGCTGAGCTGCCCGGGCAACTGCAATGAGGTGCTCAACGCCTCTGAAGGGATTTTTACCTCCCCGTGCTACCCAAGTGACTACCCGCCGAGCCAGTCCTGTGCATGGACCCTGCAGGCTCCGGCCGGTTTCATCATGCAGATCACTTTCCTTGACTTTGAGGTTGAAGAGGCACATGGCTGCATCTACGACAGTATCACCATCAACACCGGCTCAGCCAGCGTTAAGTTTTGTGGCCTTACGGCCAATGGACTAACACTCAACTCCACTGGAAATGTGATGATGGTGTCCTTTAATTCAGATTTTAGTGTCCAGAAGAAAGGCTTCAGTATCAGATACAGGCAAGGTATGTTAAAAGGTTAGGTTTTACATGTTAATATTGTGGGTCCAAGCACTTCATGCTGGAACCCTATTTATTTATTTCTTTATTTGTTTGTTTATTTTTACTTACAATTATTTACCCTATTTATCTTGAACAAGCTCTTAGTTCAAAAAACAATGAAACTGCCCCCTCAACAGTTCTACAGCTGGCTTAACAGTTAGACTTCTTGTTTCACTTTGTTTAAACGACCATTATGCTGCAAACTATGGATTATGACATGCAATACATTGCCAAATGCCACTGGCTTCTTTCTTATCACATTGTCATTTAGCTCATCACATCAACATATTTCTGCAACATTACTTTTCCCAACAACTTGCTTTTCACAAACTGCAGTAGCATGCTAACATGTTTTGTTTGGTACTTTCAGTGAAAATACTATCATTCTCAGGGATTTTAACTCAGGGATGTTCACTCTAGAATATAAACCCTTAAAGTGCTGTTAATACACCAAGACATGGACTGAAGACCTCTCCTGCTTTAGTAATTACAACAACTAGACATAGCTTATTGTCAATTTTCAGTTCATCTACAAGAGGAATCCATGACTAAACCTTGAAAAGGATTGGCATATATTTCACAATGTGTTTAGAGAGGTTCAGAAGTCAGCTTGGAGTATGTTGGAAGGTGGAAAATAACATGAATTAAACTAGCTGTAAAAAGCTTTTCAGGACAATGTATGCCCACTCACTCATCACCACCTTAGTGAGCCACTGTAGGTAAAACACTTGCCTGTGAAACCAATGACCACAAATTTGTAGGTTCAAACCCCCACTCTCTACCATTGTGTCCTTGAGCAAGACACTTAACCCTCAGTTGCTCCTGAGGGACTGTCCCTATAACTAATGATTGTAAGTTGCTCTGGATAAGGGCGTCAGCCAAATGCCCCCTATACACCAGGGGTAGTCCAGCACGTTTTGGTGATTTCCCTGCTCAGAAACACCTGGTACACTTCGCCAGTTAATTGCCAGGTTTAGTGAATGTGTTTGAGTAGGAGAACCATCAAACTGTGCTGGACACCGGAACTCCAGGTCCGGAGTTTGACACCCTTGCTGTACACTATTCAGACAGGATTTACTTTACATAGAGAGGAGGAATAATGTAATTTGTCTGTTAATTTTACAGATTGCTATAGAAATTATTATAGAAAAAAGTTATGAGGTAATGTTGAATGATATCTGATGCAATTGGTCATTAACATTAGAGATGTCAAATAGTGAAATGTAGGGATGCAACAAATATTTAGAAATATTCAATAAATTAAGTTGCTAATTTGAATACCCAATATGTTTAAAACTTTGATGAAGTTATGCATTTCCTTGTGACTCACTTGATATTGAGACACAACACATTTTGCAAGACTGTTGCTGATCCAGGCGACCGTATTAGTTTAACTGCAGGTGCAATTCAAATGAGCTTCCTGCTGCTCCAAATTTATAGCAAGCGTGTTCTCAGCTGTGTTTAATAACAGGAATAAAGAGCTGTGCTCTGGGCTACTAACTGAAGCTTAGGAAAGATATTCAGAATACAGAGAGTGATAAAACCGACATGGCTGAGTTTGGCGCCATGCAGTTTTGATTGCCAAAATTATTCACTTCTACATTCACTGACCAGAGTTGATTAAAATGTTTTTATTTTTAGGATGATTATGTAGATGCTGTTCCCTATGCACTTGCTGCATTGACGCTCAGTGCTGTTCAAGCAGCGTCAGCAACCTGTTCAGGGTTGCCAGGTTGGCAAAATTATGAAAATAATCGTATTTTTATTATTAATACTATCATTATTTTACTATCATACACGTACTTTACAATATATTTTATAATTAACAACGATAATATACTGTATAAAATATTTTTTTACATTTTTTTAATTGCAGCTATAGTTTTGGATGAGCCATTCCCTCATGCAAACAGAACCACAATTGTACGCTGATGAAAGGATACAGTATATGTTCTAAATCTAAAATTGAAACTGTGAGCAGGGACCATTGAAAGGCAGCATAGTGGATACACTGAAAAGTAATGGTTTGGAGAGGTGTTGCGTTTTTTTCCATTGCAAATTGTCTCACATGGGGACAGCCAGAAGAAACAAACTCAAGGACCAATTTGGAACGGCATTAAAACTAGATGTGTCAGCACATGTGGTATTAAAGAGAAAATGAAATATCGCGGTCACCTTTTCTTCATTGAAGGAAAGCTACATTTCTGTCCCAGTCAGACTGTTTTCAGTATATTTTAATAAGACTTGTCACAGGGTATTTTTTAAAGGTGTTCTTGTAAAGAGAAAAGTGGAATATTTTAGTCAAACCTTTAGCGTCATTTTCAGAAGTCATGCTAAAATCAGTATCACGTCAGAAAATGGTCTGTAAGTACTGCATTTTCCTTTATTAGTTGAGCTAAAACCTGAATAATTATGTTTCTTTTTTTCTACTTCTCCAGTTGCAGTGGCACTTAGAAATCAGAAGGTCAGCTTGCCACAGAATTCCAAAGATGTAATTAAAATATCCAGCACGGTGTCCATCCCAGTGCTGAGCGAGTTTACAATATGCTTTGAAATTGCTCGCTTGACCCAGAAAGGCACAGAATACATCTTCTCCTACTTGGATGTGAGCAAAAAGACAAAACTGTCTTTCTGCAGCAATGGGAACATCATGGAGTTGGATATAGGCAGCAATAAGTGTGCCATCAGCGACCTGGTCACCCCCACAGACTTCACCTCTGAGCTGCAGCCCTTCTGCCTTACCTGGTCTAAAACCGATGGCCGTGTGGCTGTTAACTTCAAAGGCAACTACCGGTTTAAGATATGCTCCAGTTTAATGGGCCTGACTGTGGATACTGGAGGTTCTTTTGAGCTGGGGGGTAGTGGAGGACCGGGGCAGAGCTATAATGGCATAATCTACAACTTCCGTCTCTGGAATTCTGCGTTGACATCTTCAGACCTGAATGCAGTCACCTGTGATGTCGTGGGCAACATTGTGGACTGGGACAACAGTTTTTGGGACATCCCGGCTTCGTATGCACAAACAGACCCCAGCCTCAGCTGCAGTGAGTAAACTCTGATGTTAAGTGGATGTTATTATCCTGCAGGGGTTAATATTAAGGTTTTAACTATTATGTGAGTAACAATGCATCAGAACGATATGATATCACAAGGCAAAACATGTCAGTATGCATCTTGGAGATATAGCCATCCTGTTCATTATGATATGTATTGTTTGCACTCAGCAAACAACCCACTCCAATATGTTCATGTTCCTGTCCTACCCTGCAACCTCCCTCCTCTAGTGTTCTTGCACACAAATATATGGGGGAGAGTCTATCCTAATGGCAGTTCTTGTGGGGTGTTTTCCATATGCAGTGGTTAGTACCTCTTTGCATTCATGTGTATGTTACTTTGACTTGTAGCACCTGCCTAAACACTGTTGGAGAACACGTACATGCCTTTATGACAACAGTATTCCATAATTTCCCCTTTTTTAGCTGTATAATGTGCGGTGCCACAGTGCAAAAATTGTTCAGGAGTGGTTTAAGAATCAATAAAAAGGGTTCAAGGTGCTAACTTGGCTGTGTGTGGGGCCAGACATGGGGAACCTACACAATATTAGGCATGTGGCTTTAATGGATCGGACTAATTTGTCCAACACATCGGGCTAGCCTTTGCTTTCCACACACATCAGTGACCTTTAGCACCCATTACAACCTTTGGCAGGTACTAACCACTGCATACCAGGACAACTACACACAATGTCTAGCCATGAGCACCGGAACCATTATAGCAGAGGGAGAAATATCCCCCCACTTGTCAAAATCATTAGTCCCCCCAACACTTTTTGTTTCCTGGACAGAAGCCACAATAGTGATAAACCCTACTGGAGAGCTATCACTCTTGAAAATTAAATCAGAGATTCAGATATCCCCTACAAAAAAAGTTCTGTGGTTCACCAACCTAAAGAACATCCAAGTTTTTAGCTCCATACAACATGTGTTTCAAAGTTTCTGTTTCTGTTCACTTTGCCCCGTAGATATGGTTCACTACACATTGTCTCTAGAAAATAATGAAGCTGCAGTAGATAATGAATAAAAACCTGGGACCATTAGGAAACTCAGTGGAGGGTTGCACTCCTTTGAGCTTGGTCTTGGAAACCCAATATGCCCAGCACAGCTTGGGTGAAAATACTGTTAGGGGAACTGTGTCGTTTGAAACGGGAGTGACTGAAATGAAATGCAGAGACACAGCTCCTTTTCACTGAGGCCGATTGGTCTGCCTGTCCTGTCCGAACATTTGGTCTTTGTTAGTTTTGGACATGCCGCTGGGTGAGGAAGGATTAGCCCTAATTCTCTTCAGCTAAACTGATAAATGTTGTTGCATTTCAACACTTTGCCAGAAGGGTTTTGAGGCCAGAGTGCAGGGATGTCTTTCGTCTTCCCCGCTATGAGGAAACAAAACCACCAATCGGTCTGATTCCCCATCTCCAGTACATTTGATGGCACAACACATGCAAATCATTAGCAGTATCCATGCTACATTTTTTATAGTTGCATTTAAATATGCGTCCATTCCACTCATGCTACAAAGCCTGCATTTTATTGCCTGACACTTTTAAAGTGATGTAACAGATATGGTGCTTATTTACATGTCACTGTTGTCCTGAACGTTTAGTGAGCTGCTTGTGCTGATTGCTATATGACTGACAATACTAATTTCTCATCTTCTTTTTACAGTCTGTTACCCACATTGCATACATTTAACAACAACTGCTTCATCTAGTGGTGAGTGTGCTGCTAACATGCTGATTGCCTTGTTGAGCCGCTTGCTGTCCATGCTTTGACATATGTGCATGTTATCTCATTTATGGGGTGTTCATCACAACAGTGAAATGCAATATTTTACTCAGAGTGGAACATATTAACAATTTGTGTCTTTGTACTAAACATGTAATTCTGGAATTCACTCATGCATGATCTGATATGGAAGGTGGGCAGACATGAGGAAAATACACTTATTTGCCACTTTATTATACACCTTGATGCACCATGTATGTGTACCTTTAGAGATAATTGCTCAACGTTTCCCATGTGTTAGCCACACTCTTCATCAGTGGTCAGTTTCTGACCACAAGAAAATGATATTTTTGGCTGGCTGAATATTCTCAGCCCAGCAGTAACATTTAGAAGTTTTGAAACACTGCTGAACCTAAGACACATAAATGTACACAACACACACCTGTCAGTACTTGTCTGAGAATTAACCAACACTCACATAATATCTGGGCGACCGTGGTTCTACAGTGATCCCCTCTCCATTGGGGTAGTGGTGGCCTAGTGGGTCGGATACTTGCCTCTAGACCAAGAGGTCATGGGTTCGAATCCTACCTTCAGCATACCACCACTGGGTTCCTGAGCAAAACCCTTATTAAACAATTTCCCCTGGGATAAATAAAGTTTTCTGATTCTGATTCTGATTAACCCCAAGTTGCTCCAGGGAGACTGTCCCCTGTAGCTAGGGAATGGAAGTCGCTTTGGATAAAAGCAACTGCTAAATGCCATAAATGTAAATGACAAGGAAGATGAGAGGTGATAAATGGTACCTCAGCAGCTGAGCAGCAGTCAGTAATTGTAAACCTACAAAGAGCACCTATATGGTGTTTCTAAAAAAGTGTTCAATGAACTATATATTTAATTCCCGCATATACAAGTAGAAAACTTTCCACTTGTAGTATTTCCCTGAATACATCAGTAGATGTGGCCTGAATGTTGTTTAAATATATTTATAGAGGTATCAGATAGGCCTTAAATGATGTTTATCCTTTTCTTTACGTCATCTAAAAAACATCAAAAAAGTTTATTTTTATCAAAATGCAGAAAATATCATCCCCTGAGTCATCCTCGAGCTGTGCAGGTCTTTGTTCTTCTGCAGTCCCAGCATGCTGCTGGAACGCCAGTGTCGCTGGCCCTACCAGCATGTCATTTGAAATTTCACATAACATCCGAGCTTGATCCAAGTCAGTGGTGCTTTTTTCTGGTCTTACTATTGGAGCCCTCTTGAAGCCTGAGGCAGACAGTTAGTCACAGGAACCAGCGCATAACTTCCGTCACTCGGATGCGGCCAGCTGTGCCTGTGATGTTGCCTTGCCGTCAAGAAGCTCATAAAATTGTGCCTAGAGCCAAAAAAAAAAGAAATATTGTCACTAATAAGCAGGCTTTCCAAACCCATGGCCCCCAGCCCCTCTCCTCTCATCGGGCACTCTTGTAAGTTTGCTTTCCGTCGTTTGGTAACATGGGTGAATGTAGTGCTCCCACCTCTTGTGGAAAACTTTTCAGGAGGGATAGAGGTTTTTAGTGTTTTAGAGGTCGTATCCAGAGTCCAAAAACCTCTTCAAGATACTTTTTATACGACGGTAGCAAAAGAAACCACACCGTATTTGTTACAACCTAATAAAAAGTCAACATTCTGCCTTAACTTTAGGCTGTTTTCTTATTTGTTTTTGTTTGTTGGCTTAAATTAAAGTAGGAAGAGGCTGTCTGGGCTCTCAACTTAAATATACTACAGTTGGACGCATGGATAGGAATCCTGTGCACTTATTTTGAAGTTGATGCTGCTGGAGAGATCTGGTTCTATCCTCATGTCCCTAAGAGTGAGAATAAGTTTGTTTTTTTTCTGTTTATAGAATGCTAATAATTTAGAGTACATACATACATACATAGCTTTTCTCCATTTCAGCATTAGTATATTTTAGGTGAAGCAATCCTTTAAAGTAGGGCTTTGAAGTGTTCAGAGACCCTGTAACAGTAGACAACTGGCTCAGCGGGTCATCTCCATTCAAGTATTATAAGGCTCTTAAAAAATGTGCCGTGCTACTTCACTTTTACGACATGGTGCAGCTTAGTTCCTCTGAGTAGTTCCATGTCCAGAGATTGCATCAACTCAGTCTTTTTAGGAGCCATTGACAGCAGCGCATTCCCTCAGCCTTTTTTGTTGTGTTTGTCAAAAAGGCTCAGATATTATAGAAGCAGAATAAAGCAACAAGCCATGAGATGCTATGCATTATGGCAATTTTACCATGGTTAAAGAGTAATTAAACTCTAAAGCTTTTTTTCATTCGGAACTGAAATTAATACTCAAAGATTCATAATTCCATGAACAGCGCAGCATCTCACTCAATCAAAGTACAGAACTTATACTGTCTATTTGATAATACAGAATTTGGAACATGTAAAAACTAAAACAAGCAGGATTCAAATGGCAACAGGACAGTCTCCCATACTCTTACTTGCACTCTAGAGAGTCCCACAAAGAATGTCCTGCTAAGAAACGCCCTGGAAAAATGACCAAGCTCACACTGTGCTGTTGAAAACATTGATGATGAAGTTGTGAAGATAGAAGCAGGATTGACTCTTGTATTACAGAATAGATATCTGTTGTTGAGAGGAGGTAACATTCCTGGGCATGTCTTCAAACTAGGCTTTGAATCAAGTAGTGCTGCAACAGAGTGATTAAATTCCACCTCTGACAAACTGATACCGGTGCTTCTGAGCTGACATTTTGGAGCCACATTCCATTTTCCAGACCCAGAGGAGTGTGAATAAACATTGGACCTCTTTACAATGCTACACTTTTCCTTGCTTAGATTAGTGTGTGTGTGTGTGTGTGTGTGTGTGTGTGTGTGTGTGTGTGTGTGTGTGTGTGTGTGTGTGTGTGTGTGTGTGATTCTTTTGAAACAAAATGTACGTCAGTGTCTTAGACTAGCAAAGCAAAAACAATTCGGTGTAATTAATTGAGAAATTTTATCCACATGACAGCAGTCCTAGGGTTTATATATTTTGAGCTCAGTTTAATTCTTTGGTCATTGGATTTTAGGGATCTATGCATCTATATTAAGTTGAAAGGAATAGGACTTATTTGGAGGAATATAATTATTCTGAGGGTGGAAAACATTTAGTTTTGAGAAAAAAATCTACATGTGGGCCGTTCCAGTTTACATCTTCAAACCAAGTGTAGGTTTTGTAAATGTTAAACTAATGCACAGATTTATTTGAACTTTACTAAAAATTGGCACTGTTCTTAAGAGAGATTCATAGGGTCCCTGAGTAACTAGAGGCTTGACTACTTTATAAAATGTATTCATTATCTTTTAGAAATTTGAAATGTCATTTTCCTGATCAAAACTGTTGAAGTATTATTTTTCTTCCATTATTGCACACAAAAGAAGATTGTGAGAGGGAATAGTGCAAGTAGGTCACTTAGGGCCCTCAGGTGTTCAGTAAGACTGAGTAGTGACTCTGCAGTCACTACTGTATACTAGACTGGGACAAAATATACTGCTCAGTGCATCTTAATGAAGCTATGTCAGTCTATGAATAAGGACAAATGAATATTTATGCTATATACGAAAGCAACATACTATTAGATAAGTATTATTATCTGTCTATTTATCTATCTTTCAGTGTGAAATGCATAACAGTTAACTGTTGTTCAATCTATGCAAAGGTACTGCCACACCAGAAACTACCCCACAAACCACCAGCTGTGCCTCCTCTGCAATGGGCTGTCCAGGTATGGGAAAACCACTTTTTTATCCTTCCGAGATAAAGCAATGTTTTGCATTATCTTTCGAATATACAGTTGTGTTGATATACATAAATCAGTCTCATGTGTCATTATGACATTTCGTTTATTTGCAGCATTGCTTTTACCCCTTCTGACAACTACAGATCCTAATTTTTAATTCATGTTCTTTTGAGGAAATGAGCATATGGCTTAATTGTGAATTCTAGGTTTTACATCATTGTGTTTGGTTTCATGTACAGACACACTGAGTGTACTGTTTCTTCATGCTAAAGAAATCTCTTATCTTTGTCAATAACCAGCAGACTTCCCTCCTCAAACAGGCAGCCACGAGAAAACAGCCCCTGGCACCTTGTAAAGGTCACAAAAGGTCCCTGTCCAGTTTTAAAATTTCCCCTTGTTCCCACTCCCTCTGCTATATTGCAGTAAAACCACAGTTTCCCACTGCCGGTCCTGGAGTTGTCTGCTCCCACCGAACATGACCTACTTCAGCTAGTAAAGCCGTATGCATTTGTTTGCTAAAGTCTGAACAAGCTTTAGTTGAGTGGCATGCTATGTTCAAGTGGCTATGTGTATACATCTTCTACAGTGAATAAACATGTCATATTAAATGTAACATTATCCTACAAATTGCAGTTTCAATATTTTTGCTGAGATTAACATATTGAAAAAAAGATTACTTTTGCAGGGGCCACATTATGTCTTTATTGTTAAATTCATATGTTAAATTCCGCAAATAAACAGTAACTATTAAAATGTGCAGAGGATGTGCACTCACTTTGAAAATCAACAAAAACATGTAATTTGCCCGTTTGCATCAACATTGCTCATAGTTCATTGGAACAAACAGAAAAAAATCTGATGTGTCTACACTTTATAACTAATGTAACAAAAGCTCATTATTAATTCTTAAGGATTATTGGTGCATTTATGAGGTTGATGTAAATGCTTCAATAGCGAGGAAATGAAATGAGCAATTATGTCTAGCACTGCAAAACAGTACCATAGAGTAAAATCCACAGTAAGATAAGCTGACTTTGGTAACAGTGTTGCATGGCATCTGCAGTCTGTTATGTCAATGATTATTTTACCAGATAATTTAAATGTAGATTTGATAGATTTGATTCAACTTGAAACTGCGTCCAAGTTTAAGGAGTAGCAAATTGAGAGAAATACAGTGAACGCTATTATATTCCATTGCTACAACACATATGACCTGAACAGAGTTTTTATTCTTATAGCCTAGCACAAGTGTGTTTTATCAGTTCACACAGGCCTAGCAGAGTCAGTGAGGTGTCATGTTATTTAAGGTACTGTCAGACAGGCTTCTGATTTTGTCAGACAGGCTTTTAATTTTCATTAAAATCACCCCTTTGCCATGCTCATTACACACAAGACTGTTAAGTTGCTCCATGGATTGTTCTTGCATTTTCGGTGCCACCCTAACCTCCATTTAATGCCAGTGTAACCTTTCTCCATTCCTGCCACCAGCACCATTAACTACTACTGCCCGATCCATTGTCACCACTAACATGATTCCTACTAATGCAACAACCAACGGTAAGCATTTACCCATGCCTTCCTCTGTTTTGAAGCTAGTTATTGTTAGCCTTTTGGCCAAGGAAAGGTAATGACTTTTGCATAATCCCCCTGAGGGGGCAATCGGTGTATTTTAACTGATTAAGAGACTTTTCATGTTTCAGGAATAATAAGCTAGTATGATATGACAAAGATGAAATATGACTTTTTAAATGAATGGGACCACACTCAAAATTAAGGTTTTACTATTGTCTTTTTAATTACATTCCATTGTTCAGGTGAATATTTTTAATAGCACCAGTTCCCCTGATCCAAAATAGAACACTATAGTTCATTCTCCCCGCTGCATAATTCAACACCTTTTTCCAAAAATGTATTAAGGCCGTTGTAAGAGAAATGCTTGAATTAGAGTTTGGTGAAAAAATCTAATTTAGACAATTTTCTATTTATCCCAGATGTAGTTGATCAGCCAGACCATTTGATGTCAAAATTTTGCTCCTTAAGTTACAAGGCTAATGTAGCTAACTAATGGTAGAGGTAAGGCATCATCTGCATCCCCTTTATTCCTCTCAACCTGTTTATATCACATCCAGCAGTATGACCTACTGTGAAGTATAAAACAGAGCAAAGATTCACCACACAACCCAATCCTGGTAGTCATAGAAAACAACGGGGTCTGTTTTCAAAACCCACCTTAATAGGAGTGATTGGTTTTTGTAGTAGTGATATAAATACAGAGGATTATGATTTGTGAATGTAAGCACTGATGGTGAAATGACTCTTTTTTGTTCAGGTATATAGCTCACAGTCATATTGTGACCACACGTCGGTGCCGGCACAATAAAGAGCTGGATGCATTTTGAACAATTGCAAAGAAATTTTAGTGTTGGTTTTTTGCAGAAACAATTTGGGTGACTACTGATATCTAAGCTTAGGACACAAAACATGTCTTGGCTGATTGACTACTGGAGTACATGGAAAGCTATGTATGTTAGATTTTTTAACATATCTTGAATTAGTTAAATCTCAGTGATAAGACACCATTATTTTGACTGGAAACTGCTAACCTCTAATACTAACCTTTTTGCAGATTATCCCACAGATTATTTATCCATTTTCATTTTGATTTCAATAATGTATTCATTTCACTAAAATACCAATTCATAATTATTTTATTCCAGAATTACATTTGTATTCTTGAAAGTACCACAGATTAATGATATCCACTGTTTACCATGACAAGTTTTAAGTATTATTTATGACATATATAGCCTGTCAGTATCCAATTCAGTGATACCCCTGAAAACAACCATTCTGTTATCATATTTAAATAAAAGATATTACTGTATGTGGAGCATTAAAGATACTCCAATTACATGTCACAAGGTATGATGAGGATGCATGTGCTCAATTCTCGTTCATTTCCTATTCTCCTTATCAGCTCTTTCTACTACCACTTTATACACAGCCGCTCCTATCATTTATTTAACCACTACCACTGGTAAGCAGAGGATTTCAGGTCCTTCTCCTTATACTCTTTCTAACAGTATATAATTACTCTAACATGTGTAGTCTAACCACTCAAATGCTGTCCCTTATTCCAACACTAGTTCAAACTACATCATCCTCTACCACTACAACTAGCACACCAACCACCACCAGCACAACTACTGGTAAGCTTTCTTTACCAGCAGATTTCACCTGTTTCACCCAGCAGATGAAGTTTTTATATTACATAAGGGCTGCTTTTGTATATAGCTTGATGATTTCCATGCTCATGAGTCAAATAATTCATCTTAGGTTAATTTCAAGGTTTAGTAGGTGTGTTTGAGTTGGTGAGCTATCAAACTGTGCTAGACCCTTGTGCACCCCTGTATTGCATTTTCTTCTTTTTAATCATGAAGACATTTAGCGCAGGACAGGGATTAAGCCTAGTCCTGGAATACGTAGCACTGTGAATTTTCCATTGAAAAGGAAAGGGTAGTCCAAAACTAGGCTTAATCCCTGTTTGGGGAAACTGACCCTTAGAGTTCTTGTGTAGCTCACTTCCATTCTCCTTTGTTAAAACCAGAACTGACTACTACCACTACTACAGCTAGCATGCCGCTAACTGGTGAGCAGCTTTATTTAACAATATATTGCGTTCTACTGGAACATACATATTCACATTTGTTCTGACTTTGTGGTCATATTTTTGTGTTCATGCATGCTCACAAGTACATGTCAGTCATAGTCTGTACAAAATAAAACCATTATTTTAGCTTGCTAGACAAATTATATTAATATTAATAGTATTTTGTAAGACTTATGTGCCTCTTAAGTGGTCTTTAATAAGACAAAAGTAAAAATGTGTGGTTGAGTCAATGCATTGTATTCTAAAAGAAAATCTATAAAATCTTTAAAGAAGCATCTTTACCAAATCTTTAAACATATATTTTATATATATTTAAAGTATACTTTAAACATAATCTTTATATATTTATTTTTTCACTTTTTATCTTATAATTATGAACATGCTGCTTAATATATGAATAAACACTAATCAATAACAATGTTTATGTTTGCAACAAGAATTATTTGTTAAGTTTAAATGTTCATTTTAAATACAGTTGGGCCATTGCACAAATTCTTAAAATGGCTACAAATTAGTGATCATTCTCTACTACTATAACTAGGCCCCCACACAACACCAAAACTGTCAGGTTTCACACGCCAGTTTTTTTCATTGCTGACTTTGCTGTAAGTTTGAGCGCACTGAACACATGAAGGTTCTAGTGCAGGGGTGTCAAACTCCAGTCCTGGAGGGCTGTGGTCCAGCACGTTTTGGTGATTTCCTTGCTCAGAAACACCTGGTTCACCTCACCAGTTAATTGTCAGGTTTAGTGAATGTGTTGGAATAGGAGAACCATCCAACTGTGCTGGACACCGACCCTCCAGGACCAGAGTTTGACACCCCTGATCTAGTGCATCATTTAATAGTAAGCTTTTTGCCCATGACACCAGTTACACACATATACTACAAAATTACATGAACAGATGCTATTTTTCCCATTTGCTTCTACTACCACTTTTAAACTCATAATATAGTCATAATATAACAGTATCTGATTACCTAACGTGTGTTCTCTAACCACTCAAACGCTGTCCGTTCCATCACTAGTTCAAACTACATCATCCTCTGCTACTACAACTAGCACACCAACCACCACCAGCACAACTACTGGTAAGCTTTCTGTACCAGCATATTTTACCTGTCTCGCTTACAACAGTGCCACAGTTTGGTGATTTCTGTGCTCTGGGTGTTTGAATAGGGGAACTACTAAACTGTGCCCCTTAACTCATAATTTAAAAATATACATTATAGTATACTTAATAATAGTAAATATATACTGTACGAATGATTAATATATGAATATGATATGTTATGAAGATGCCTGATGATGCAAATGGGTGTGGTGGTAGCTCAGTGGGTAGGACACCTGCCTCTGGACCAAGAGGTCATAGTTAGGGAATTCCCTGTAGTTAGGGAATGGAAGTCGCTTAGGATAAAACTGTCTGATAAATGCCATAAATGCTAATGGAAAACATCTGCTTGCCTGCTCCCCCTGCATGCAGTACTTTTTTGCTGTGCCGAATATGTAATACTCTTTTGAACTCTACGTTTGAACAGATGGAGCAGAGCAGAAATAAAAAGAAGCTCCTTTGGTAACATCAGTAATCAAAAGACAAACTAGTGTGATTGTCACATCATCACCCAACAAAATCTCCAGTTTTAACAACTGCTATATGCTGAGCAACACTGAGCTGATTATGCTAATGCTAGCTTAGCAGGCCCATAATTTAAACCACCAGAGAGCGGGTATTATTTAGGTAGGGGATCCAGTACAAACAGCGACATGGTAGTTGCATAAAATTGACAGTAAGTGTAGATAAAAGGAAGGTTCACCTTATAAAGTAACCAATGAGTGTTTTGTTTGTTTTGTAACAGTCACTTGTTTCAAGTGAGGGTATCATGGACCAGTCAATTGCAGTTCTCAAATTTGAAAACAACTATACCATATTTGAAAACAACTGTAAAATTTACCCTTGCGACTACAAATGCTTCTGAGACCCACAAAAGATTCAGTCAATCTGCTCGTTTTTTTTCTGACATTATGAGATTGCTGACTTGGTGGCTAGCAAGTGCGGGATGTGAGGCTGAACAGGGTAAAGCTACAAACGACGGTGTTTCTCAGTTTGATAGGGGTAGAAGCAAACATGGCATAAGTTGTTTTGTTCAGAGATGAACAGACAGCACTCAGATGTAGTTGCTCGTTTTCATTTCTGTGTAAAGATGATGCCGGGTACTCACTGCTGTGTTTGTTTTGTTTCAATATATGCTTGGGTTTCTCACTCTGACATGCACATGTAGATTGCCCAGTCTTAGGGTCTTTCCTTTGGAGAGAGGAGTTAGTAACCACTGCTCTGTGATGGGTAAATTCCATACTATCAAAAAGAGAAATGTTTTACATTGACTTGCATTGAAAATATAGTCATAACTAGTTAGCATTTTGCCAGAACAAACAAGTAGCCAACATTAACATGATGTAATGAATCTTTGCAGTTAAAAATGATGGCCCATGTCCCCATTTTGACATAACAGGAAAAGGCAACCTCACACATTCAGTGTAGATGTAATGTCACTAACACAGTTGCATCCATTGTGTTACCTGCATGTTTAAGTGATGCCATATGAAGTGTTAAATATGCTCATAACTACATAAATATGTCACAGGGTTTGAAATTGATGCATGTGCTTGTTCATTTTCTATTCTCTTCATCAGCTCTTTCTACTACCATTTCATACACAACCACTCCTAGCATGTCTTTAACAACAACTGGTAAGCAGATGTTTTCAGGTCTACCACCATCCTGTAATTTTTCTAATAAAATGTTGTAATTACTCCAACATGTGCTCCAACCACTCAAACACTTGTTCTCTTCCATCACTAGTTTAAACTAAATCATCCTATTTCCTTGTTTTCTTGTTTCCTTTTTATATTATATTTGCATTTTACTGTACATCTTACATGGCCTCACTGTAACTTAGACCCTGTATAAATAAATAAATAAATAACTCGTAATATTTTAACTAATAACTCTGACATTTAAACTAAATGTAACTCTTGCTTTACTGGATGACATAATTGTCATTCTTAAATAAGCTAAATATTGTAGAATCGCGGACTGTCTTCATTTTCTATTACTTACTTCTAAAAGATTTGATTTCTCTTTATAGCAAAAGGACTTAGTGTTATAGCACGTTCAAAAGGTTAAGTGTGGATAAACTTTGTTTTTTGTTATTTTAGCTACTCACCATTATTTACCTGGTCAGCCTGTACTGCTGTGATGCAGTTAAAGATTATGCGCTATACATTTATTTGGTGGTATGATCCCAGGTGTTCCTTAAGGTAGTTTCCTGGGGTGGTTTCAAACTCCAGTGATGTCATGACTGAAAAATGATATCAATATTAATAGCCCGTTTCTAGCACATCAGTGATTGTTTAGTTGTTTGCTTAATTGTTGTCATGTATTTGGCATATAATTTTTTATTCTTTTCACTGTGATGGGAATAGTGGCATTTGACCCTAGATCTGTTTTATAACTAGAACTTCCAACTACTACAACTAGAACACTTCTCACTGGTAAACAGCTTTTGAATACTATATACCAGTCTATTCTCATACACATAATACTTTTAAGTATTAAAAACTCAAATTAAAAAGCACCGTTTTGCCAGCCAAGTTTTAGGAATTATAACTCTCATCTGGTTCTCCCACTGTCCAGAAGCTTGAATGTAAGTCTCTTTGAATGAAGGCATCTGCCAAATAAAGTTATGTAATATAATGTAAAACAGAAGACATTAATTTAACATCAGTCTCATATTACATTATAATATATCTTATATATGTCACCTGTGTGTCGCTCTGTCTGGCGTATGTGTCCATTTACCATCATCTCGAGATCTTTTCACATTTGCTGTCATTGTCTCCAGTTACTCCGCCCATTCCTTTATCTGCAGCTGCTGCTACTAACCCACTATCCAACAGAGCAACTGATGGTAAGCCAAATATATTTTCTCATGTCACTCCTGACATGCTTGTGCGTACTTGGGGAGACTTTCACAGAGAATGGGTGGCTATTCTAAGCTGAGCTAACAGGTGCTATGCCTGGCTAAATTGGAGCCTTTCAACTAAATAAAACAAAATCTCTTTTAATTGTATTTCTCTTTTGTTTTCAGTTTTTTTTTTTTTAAATAGACTGATTTTTTAAAATAGACTGATATCTTATTTAGTATCAGTTGTTGGGTATTACAGTTCATTTCACAAAAGCCATCAAGAGCAACAAAACATGTGTAGTCCTTGTTATTTATGTTCCACCAGCCCACAAAATGCAACACCTTCACCTACACCTTTTTCTTCCAACAGCACTACTCACTCTCAGCAAAATGACAGACTTCAAAAGTTCCACCACAGTGGCATGATGGTCACCATTCTGTAACCATGAATTATATCGCACATTGAAATTTTTCATTATTTTTGATTTTTTTTTTGTTAATCTTAGTCTATAAAGACATTCTTTGAAAAACCTGGAAACAAGAAAACAAATCTGAAAAATAGCAATACAGAACAGAAAAGTATAAATTATGTCTTATTTGTCTTCCACTTTAACACTTTATTTTTGATTTGCATTTGTCTTAATTTGTTTTTTTATTTATGTTTCTGTTTTTTTGTTCTGCATTCCTATCAAGCTTCATTGAGGACATAATCCAGATTTTTTGAGTGTTCTATCACTTAGAAACACCTGTAGTGACATCAGTAATTATTAGGCCTGGTCTAAATAATATTTTACAGGCTTCAGATATTCATTGGTATGTTTGAACCAGTACATAATACGTATTTGCAAAATCACCCTTAAAAATAATATTAATGGTCTTTAACTGACCATAAATTTAACTTTTTTTAATTACTCTAAATAGCCCTTGTAAGCGATAGCCGTGTAAGCTGAAGCTGAAGTGCAGTCATGTCAAATTTATTTGCATAGTGCTTCTCACAACAGAAGTCATAAAGCAGATTTACAGACATCTGAATCAAAACACACTGAACTGACCAGAAGCAAAAAAGACTTTCTCAGAGCAAGGAAAAAACATTGAGACTTTAAATGATCTAACCCACTCTCCTCAGACAATAGCACAAGAAGCAGTTAGTATTATGAGCTTTGTAGTGACTTAAGGCACACTCAGTAATTAGGAATGAATTGTGAGAGATGAAAGGTTATTATCATTAAACAAAAATACTCAGGTTAACTAGAGGAAGCCAGCTACTTATGTCAGAGTTTCATAATCGTCAAGCAGATAATGATCATCAGGGGTTAGTAGTCTTCTCAGTCTGCTCAGCAGTGTAAGTGAGTGAGCATGCAGTCTCTGTTTCACACATAGTAGGTGGGGCAGAATCACATGACATGACTCCATGGTGGTAGAACTGGTCCAGACCTGGTCCATTGTCATAGAACTGGTCCATATTGGTACCATGAATACCAACTGAATACTGAGCAAATACACTAGTATTACAATTATTTGAGCCAGCACTTATTAGTTATCCACTGAAGATGACTCTGAGAGAGATTATAATCTAACTCTAGGGGCCCGATTTTCAGGTTCGATCGCGCATTGTCTGAAGTCTTAAACGTAGTTGTCTTTGGGGGAGGGGCCAGCGCAAAACGCTATATTGCCTGTAGGAAAAGTGAACATCGCGCCTGGCGCATAGTTCAAATGGGTTGTCTTAAATGAGTAAA
>JBBIGA010000153.1:14302874-14326625 GCA_037576975.1 Alestes dentex | reverse complement strand
ACCCCATCTGAGCTGAAGTGGACCAGAAAGAGAACCGCGTTCCATTTCAAACGAACTCTCAGTGTGAACATAAAAAGGCCTGAGTTCCCTTTCTGTTGGTCCACTCTTTGGACCGCTTCTAGAGGACTGAGTTTGGTTCGTTTAAAGAGGACTATATGTGAAAACACCCTTACTGTATGTGTCTTTAATGTTCAAAGAAACAATCAAACCTGAACATTGTAAAAAAAAAAAAAAAAAAAAAACTTATATGAAGTTTAAATGTTGAAACCTGCCCCTTCAATGCCATAGTGTGTTTATTGGTCATGTTTATGTTGTCATTCATTAATTCTGTCACCCAAGCATATTCAGTAACAGCTTGTTTTGACCTCTCCATTGCAACTGACCTGTCTGCTGACTGGCACAGAGAAAGAAAGAGCTGTGTTTTTGTGGTCATTGCTGCGGCTGCCTCTGCGCTCAACAGCCCTGTCCACTACTACTCCCCCTTCTCGGCTTCCAGTCATTCCTGCTGGCCGGAGCTCCAAAACTTCTCTTGGATTCATCTCTACCCCTCTTATTTGGCCAATAAGAAAGAAACCAGAGACTGCAGTCACATGGGCCCAAAAACTTCCCACCATACATCTGACTAAACCACCTCCCTTGCCAACGAAAAGTCTGACAAACATGTCCCCTGTGCCCAAATTGCCTGAGGCAGAGAAGCCAGGTTTGACAACCAGGAGACCAACCTATTCCCAAATACTGTGGCCACAAAACCAGACTGACAACCTTGAGACTTTCCAGCTGGCATCCCTTGGGAATCGAAAAAATATGCAGGTGAACAAGCCACCAAGGCTGCTAAATGACAACAACAAGAACAGCTCTGAGGCACTTGATTATTCATCTGGATTTGGCCCAGAAGGATTTTTTTATGATATTGATTTAGATGATGATGTTTTCGGGCTATTTGACTTTGATTCTACATACTCTTTAGATGAAGATCTGGCCACTGTTGTTCCCCTTAACATGTCCCTGTTAGAAATGGGAAATGAGGGTACAGCCAGTACTGGTTCCCCTGATGATGTGAGCAAAGCTGTAAGCAGACAGGACAGTTTACACAATCTATCTGATTTTAGCTCACAAGTTATAAACTTGCTTGGACTGAGCAGGCTGAATGGACAAAAAACGGAGCCACCATCACTTGTAGTTCCAATACCATCATCTACCTATCTTGTGAACTCAGGATTGTTCACTTCGCACCAGGGTACTCAGGCCACATCTACTGAGCACACCAAAGAGCCCACTGAGGTGATACCTCATCTGATAATGCCCACTGTGGTTGTCCCCTGGCAGACCAGAACATTAGTGGAAGGATATGGGCATACAATGGCCACAGAAACTGTGCATAATTTTACAGAGACCACTTCTATATCCACCCTAGCTTCCTCCTCTCTTGGGTACCACTCCATCTATCTCCCTTTTCAGACGGCACTGTCCACAGAACCACAGGCAGTAAGTCATTCTCCATCACAAAGCAGCTATTTCTTCATAGCAGAAGCACACCCTACTCCTTCACTCCCTGCCTCTGTCACCACGAAAGCAGGGCTGCTTATGGATTCATCTCAGAGCAATGGCACTCTTACTGAAGTGCTGAGTTCATATACCAGCACAATGCTTGCTGCAGAAGCTCAAAGTGACTACTTAATGACAGAGACCATCAGGCCCAGTCCATTGTCCCTGTTGACAGCCACTGATGTTTCCATGGCACTGACACCTGGCTCTGATGAAAGCCTCCTCACCTCAGGTGCTAAAGACAATAGTGATCTGGTTTTACCCCTACCAAAGAATCAATTTATTCCCACCCCAAACCCACACACTAATGACTTAAGCTATTTGATTACTCCTGGCCTTGTTATTTCAAACCTTGGCTCTGGGGGTACAACTGTTACGTTATTAGAGGCCAGTCATTCCAAATTAGATTCACCTCAGGTGCTGAAGCCATCGCATGTAAACGGATTGCTAGAGACTCTATTCAGGGGCTCAAACAGGCAAAAGGACAATAATTCTTCAGAGGCAGATATAAGGGGCCTATCACATGTGTCTCATGTTTCTGTCAACAGCAGTTCTGCGTCACCACACACCACGGCAGCTGCCCTGACAGACGAATGGGGCAGCTTTCCATCCTCACCCCTTAATTCAAGCTCTCAAATGAGAGCAGAGAAGAGAGATGGATTGCCCCTGTTCAGCTCACCCGCTCCCAGCTCTGTGCCAATATTGGCAGCTTTGCTGGATGTCTCAAAGGCCAAAAAATGGGGAAGTACCACTGATTTGGGGAGATTTCCAGGAGAGGTGGTAGGGTTGTTAGCCTCATTACCACCACCATCTCTCTCCTATTCAGACTTTCTAGACTCTGAGAGGGGACCATCTATGTCTCAGCATGTAATGAAGAGTATATCTTATATAATTGAGCCTAGCAGTCAAGCAGAGACACATCAGCATTCAAGCATAATGAAAAAAGAATCAGTGTCCCCCTTTGAGTCTCAAGAAACATTGGAGGGATCCACCACCCTAACCAGAACGCACACTCTCCCTAGCGTATTAGACAACACTTATCCAATTTATACAATTTATAATGATTATTATACAAGGACCCATGAACCCATTAGCACTAGCTCATCGCGTATGCTGATTAATGAAATGCCAAACACACCTCCTCGCATGGACACCAGTTACCACACAATTACACCAACAAACACTTCCTATCACAGTCATACATCCGAAACTTCCCCTGACAAAGCAAAGACCCTCCATCCTCATGTGGGAGAGAGCGCCAATCACACCCCTTTTTTGTCAGCAACCTTGTCAGCATCTGTAGGTGTGGCACATTTACCAGATACAGGATATGAGTCTGTGTCAAATTTCACTCAGTCAGCTACAGGATTTCATCATCAATTTACCCTCCCCAGCACACAGTGGTGGCCTTCAGGGTTACAAGCAAGTGCACAAACCTCTGCTCCACCCTTTCACCCCGTGGATACTAACATTCCAGCCAACCTTCAGGATACTAAATATGCCCAGTCCCCAACAACAGAGCAGCCATTTCGATCCAAGAATGAATCAGCAAAGCCCTCCAGCCACAGCCACAATGTACTTGTTGTTCGCCCCGCCACCACAGATAGAGAAACGCATCCGTCTCCCCCGGCCATTGACGACCAGTCCTTTGTCCCCTCAAATGGCATGCTCCCTCTCGCCACCCCTCCTAAGGGAGCCATTGCAGGCTTTGACACTGTGCCCACTGGCGCCACCCGTGGGACCACCCCAGACTCCCTTGAACTCGCTCCATGCCCATGTAAAGCTCGCTTTCATATTACATGTCTGTGTGGACTTTCAACCGGGAACAGTATGTTTTCTAGTAACGAAGTAGACATTAGAGAAAGATATACCTCCTTCCTAGTGAAATCTTTGCTTGGTGCAGTAGCAGGCCTACAATGATGGTTTAAAAGGGAGAAACAATCATTCTGATTTCTCATTGTCTAGATTTAAGAGGGTGTCAGCTTAATTCTATGTGATTTGGTGGGGGTGAGATGTTGTTAACATTAGTATTCACACAATCAACCAGTGATGTCTAGTGCTGATCAGACAGTCTCACACAAGTAGAGTGCAGAGTCTCTTTGTAAATTTTTCTCTTTTTTTTCCGTATCTTTCTTATGAGACTACGCTGGTGCTATTATCAAAGCAAAAACACAAAGTTTGGAAACCAATGTGAAATTACAGTTTGGCAACTCAAAATGAATGCACTTTCTTTGCTATAGTCTCCTAAGAAGGTTTTGGCATGGAGTAGAAATGCCTTGTGCTGTAGTTCTGCACTAACAATGTAAGACATAAGAGAGCCATCTTGTGTTGGCTGTGGTGCATAGCAGTAGAATTCTTAAATAGGTGTGTATCACAAGAAAAACTCGGATTCTTAAGTTATAGGAACTTAATAGAGTTCTTCTAAATTGAATAATTTGGTTATATAACTTTCAACAACAAAAACAGTGGATCTTTTGTAGTATGCACTTTAATGATGTATCTTAACTGTCATACTAATATCACCAATTTTATCCCATATTTGTTTCAAAATTGATCTACTGCTGTGTCACACAGAAGAAAAGTGTTATACTACACATTGTCCTCATTGCAGACTAACAACTAAGCATGTTTTTATTTCTATTAAATTGCAGAGGCTACTTTCTACAGGATTTCTCTAACAGTAACAGCTGACCAACAGGACACAGAGAAGATTATGGAGAACTGGGTATGATTGTATATGTACACAGTAATTATATTCAATTCATAACACACTCAAAATGAATTAATGTTGCTTATTACTCTCTCAAGTACACTATATGTCCAAAAGTCTCTATACCTAGATGTTGGAACTTTGCTGTAAGGATTTAATTTTATTCAGTAGCAAGATTGTTAGTGAATTCTGGAACTGTGATTAGTTGGGTGATTCATCATAAACTCCACTCCAGCCCATTTCAAAGGTATTGGATGGAGCTACATCCCTACAGAGGACAGCCCAGTGCTGGGTACTTTAGACAGAGCTCAAGTGCAGTTGCTCGAAAGTGTCAAAATTCTTTGGCAAAGCTTTTCTATGGAGGTAATACCAGCTGTGTGTGCACCTGTGTCAGCTGTGGTGGCAGCAGAATTGATTAGAAATAGTGTCTGGATACTTTTGGATATATAGTATGTACATATACTGCAGATGCAGACCTTGGATTTAGATTCTATGCATTTATTTCTTATATTTCCTAAAACCATTTACTGACTTCGGTGTGATTATTGAAAGTTTATAGCCACAATTACCACAAATTGTTAAACAAGGTTGTAACAATTGTTGGCTAATCCTTCTTGTCAGCAATTTTTTAATGTTCATTTTATTCACATCTGTATGTATTTTGTTGTTTTCTCCTACAGTTCAACAAAACATTTCAGGACTGGGACTACACAGTTTATGTATATAATGTCAGGTAATAAACATGCACTAACCTGTAATTTTCATTGTTTATGATACAATGTGTATTATCAGCTGAATACATTATTTACTTGTAAGGCTTGTGTCTTCTTCATAGTGTTCAACCTGGCACTGATGCCTCCAGGGCTACTAGCTCTAGGTAAATCATTATAATTGTCTAGCTTGTATAACCTCTTTCATCACTTTGTTGAAATCTCAACAGCGAGCAATTTGTACACTACAAATGTATTATAATATCATGTGATAAAGGAATCTGAAATTTCCTGTGTTTTGTCCCCCCAGATACACTTGTAAGGCCTTGCTGATGTACAGAAACACTACAGGGAAAGATCTGACAAGTGCTGAGATTGAGACAAGGCTGAAGAGCTCCTCCTCAGAAAATATGGTGTTAGACAATATCGTTGTTGATGCCATTGGTATGAAAAATCAGATTCTAAACAAATTTACTTTACTTTTCTGTTATGTATAACTGCATCTCTAATGCTATCTATATATGGATGTGTTATCCTTAAACCAAATGTCCCTGATTCTACAGAAAACTGTCAGCCGGAGGAGTCTCTCCATTATAAATGGCCAGAGACCATACCATCAGTCACACAGTATATCCCCTGCTTCCCTTACAAAGATCAGAATGCATCTAGGACATGGTAAGAAGAAAGGGAGCCCACCTATATGATTTGTTTTAGAAGAAGACAAAGCACAGACAAAAGATATCAGATTACTGTAGACACTGCCTGTGGGAATCTTGTTACCCTTTCGCACTCAATACTCATCTATATGTCCAGTGAACGTCCAGAAATTTTTTCTTCTTTTAGCATCATCAGCCCAGAAAATTATACATCACTGTGGGACCTACCAGACTTCACTAATTGCAAAGATATAGAACAAATAGAAGTTTCGCAAGGTAAGCTTTTGTTAGTTCTTTAATAAAAATGACCAACATCTATAGTGTTCCAATAACTACTGTATTTTGTTTAAAACCTATTCTATGGAACAGATCTATTGAAAAGATCTGTTCAGTATGCTTTTGAGCTTGACCTCAACTTGACTGGCATGTTTGAAAACAGAGAATGCTGCAGAGGTGGCTGTGCAACTTGCTGACATCACAAACAATGAGTTGTCCACTGTGGAGGTTTCCAAAGTCGTTACCATGGTGAAGAAACTGGTGAATGTGGCTCGAATTAATGCCACCTTGGCTACCACTGTTGTTGCCATCATCTCCAACGTGATGATCACCTCAGATTCCGCGCAGATGGCTGCCTCTGGAACGTAGGTGCATTTTTTTGGTTGTAGTATGTCGGTTTGTCGTTCTAGCTTTGATCAGTAACAAACCTCATAAACAACAGAGAGTAAAGAAGCTATAAAGCAAAGGTTCTCAGAGGTCATTTTTAATGATCCTCCCAGAAAAGCCTGTACAGAGGGCTTCCGAGCAGCATAACTGTCTAAGCTTTTGCTCTTCTATTTGAAGAGCATGAGATCAATCTTCGCCGATACCACAGCCATCCATTGCCAGAATAATTTGTCTCTGCAGTGGCAGAGCTAGGCTCTTACACAAGAGGGGGCAAACCTCAGTAGTGGGTACTGTTTTGACCCAAAAAACACCCTGAACATTAAAAAGACACTCAGTGCCACTGAACGGCTTAATAAATGCTACTAAGAATATTAAATTTAAAAATATATAAATTGTTTCAGAGAAAAATTATTTCCCTTGGCAGCATAAACTGTGAGGCTTAAACCACAAACAACACTCAACTCTCCCACTTAAAACAAAACAGTATATTTTGGTGGACATTTGTGATATCATTTTTAGTAACAAATACTGAATTTTAATTTATCACTGCCCTCATTACTGCCTACCATTCTGCTGCCTCTCGTTTTGTTTTTCGTATTGAATACGTTTCCGCAGTTCCTCAGAGCTGTCCTCATCCTCTCTCCTGTGTACTTCACTTTAATCATCGCCATTTACTTATTTGTCAGACTCACTCTCTCCTTGGCCTTCATGGTAATTTTGGGCACTGGGGTTAGAAGCCGAAGTTATTTGGTAGTCAGTGAGAAACAGAGAGTTAACATGAGCTTTTTTTCGTGCTGTGTCTTTTTAGCTTCGCTCATTTTTGTCCGTTCCTTATTGATGTCCTCATTGTGTAGCCACATGCTCTGTACTGGACCTCAGATTTCCTCTGAAAATGCTATGAAAATGTAATATGTTAATTCTTTGGGATTTTTTTTCATAATACGTCTAATCTTTCTACTAAATTTCTCTGCCAGTGATCTTGCAGTGGTACCTTCCCCCTGCTAGGGCAGGGATACTCTTTAGCTGAAGTACTGCTAACTTCAT
The DNA here is from genome assembly GCA_037576975.1 of Alestes dentex. Taxonomy (NCBI): domain Eukaryota; kingdom Metazoa; phylum Chordata; class Actinopteri; order Characiformes; family Alestidae; genus Alestes; species Alestes dentex. The sequence continues at coordinate 14,319,297 of JBBIGA010000153.1, read as the reverse complement.
TCTTTGCAATCACAAGTTTATTTTAATTTAAAGCAGAAAATGAGAGTTAATGCAAGTGAAAGTGTAAGCACACTGAGCAAAATGAATAGATGAAATAGATACTTTTTTGCCTTTGTATTGCATGGGTAATGTGTCTAAAATTGTGTCTAAATTTGTGCCTTCTCTTCCAGTGCTCTGAAAACCATGGATGAGCTGGTGCAGAAGATTGAGTTTGATGGTCCGTCCCTGGCCATCACATCCAAGAACCTGGCAGTGGGCATCTCAGCACTCAACGCCAGTACTTTCAATGGAACTAGCTTCAGTGCTTTTATTCCACCAAACACCACAGACCCACAGGTACATCTCTTACAAGCAAAAGAATCATGTACTTTGAGTGAGTCATATATGCTCACTACATTATGCATTTAATAAATACTTTTCTGTGTGTGTTTCTGCCAAGGGTATAATTATGAAAACAATAGTATCACATTTTAAAAGACCATGAAGCACATTTTATTAACTTAACGTTAATAAGTTATTTAAGGAATGAGGAGAAGCATCAAACAAATGATAAAACTATTTTTGGTAAAATAGCATAATGGGCTCCAGTTAGCTACTTCTTATTATGCAGACACTATCGATTATATTAGTAATTTTGCTGTTATTTTCAGGTAATCAGGTTCACATTAGGTATAACAGCAACATATGTTAAATTTGTAATAACAAACAGAAACACATTCATGAGATCTTGTTGATCCTTTCCGTGAAATACATGAAAGTGATTTGAGTACTGATTGCTCCCCCTTGTGATGAATGTTCAGAATGAATTTGGCTTTATAAAGAGTTCCTGTTTATCCTTCAAACTGCAGCCCACTAATCACTATGCCAATTCATCATGAAGATACATTTTAATCGATTATTGTTTTTTTTCATCATTTATAATGTAAATGTGGCAACCCTACTATGCATTTACTATACTCTGGTTTCTGTTTACACTTATACTAAGATGTGTCTAAATCTTTTGATCTTTTTTAATATAGATGAAGTCACTGAGTGATTTGTACTGATACCCATGAAGCTATAATAAGAGAAAAGACATTAAACATGCTGTCATATTACCTACCTCTTATGTCTATGTCTTCATGTCCTGTGCACATTGAAAAAATGATTTGTTGAATTTTCTTGATTCAAAAATGCACATAATTTCCACATCAATTATTATTAAAAGTAAATTAACTGAGGTGAACAATAAAAAATATACTTCTATAATTTTGACTTTACTTAAATACTATACCCATTAAATACCAAATCTCATTACCTAAGTAGGCTGTACTACAAGTCTATGTGAACCAACAAACATGTTTGTTCCAAAACCTAGATGGTTAACTGACTGAGGAAGCATGCAAAATTTCATTTTGCATGCTTCCTCAGTAAACTACAGTCTATTATATTCAGTAAACGCACACACTTCTACCATTTCACACTCATTTCTCTGTCAAGCCACTCCTACTTTCAGTTTTTAATTTTAACAAAAGTATCAGAATAAAGTCACTATCAAAGTTAAAGAACTGGTATATGTACAATTTAAATAACAGTTTAAATTGTAGTATATTTTATTCAAGGTAAATTCAGTGCGTCACTTTGCAACATACTCCCTTGTATACTGCCTTTTTACATGGGCTTCCCAAATAATTCCTTGTGTCCAACCACAAAAATATAAAAAAGCATAAACTTTTACAGTGGATCTTTAACAGTTCACAGTTAGGAAAGGTGGCTTGTTCTACCCTGCCCACTGGCCAGGCCTGTAGGTCAGTAGGTGTAGAGCCAGGGAAAGTTTGTGCATGGTAATACATTTTTTCTCAAATTTTATCAGAAAAATAATAAAAAACTAAAAGTGTGGTTCCCTTAACAAAAATACAAGAAGGGAACACATTGGATATTCAGTCTGAAACTATACTTGCACACAAATTGATGTGGTTTATGTTACTCATTGAGTAAATTCACATTTACTTCTCATAGTAAATCCACGTTACCTTGTGCATTATCTTAAAACACATTACTAACTCATCTACAATGTTCAGATTCATCAATTTTTCTCCATTGCCTTACATGGTATCTAACCACTTTATTAAAACACACATGCATCTTGGTGTATGAAGGAATATTCCTGAACTTAGAGCAGGGATATTTTTGTCCTCTCTGGTCATAATTCAAACTATCTGGTCCTATAGCTTGCTTAAGCTATAAGATTGGTTGGCATGGTGATCTACTGAAGTGAACTTACTGTCCTGGTTAGAACTATTTTTTGTAATGACTGTCTCTCTGTTCTCTCTTTTTCTTAAGATTAATTTTGAGTCCGAGATCAGTAACCCCCTAGCTGCAGTCACACTGCCTGCCTCACTGTTGCATAGGCTGAGCGCTGCAGATATGGAGACAATCTCCAGAATAAATTTCATGTTTTTCAGCAAGACGGGGCTGTTTCAGGTGAGCACTAACTAAGCACTAAAGAGTCTTTCTTCTTATTCCTCCACTTGTATATTTCCACCTGTTTTAGAATCAAGCAAATGTTATCATAAATAAACTACATTGTTGGATGCTCTACACAAGCAGTTTAATGTGTGCAATTTCTGATGCATGTCTTCTGCAGCATTTTGGATCATTAATGGTAAGATTCCTGGGTGAACTTCCCCCATGATTTTGCACACTAACCCCGCCACCCCCCCACCCCCCGCCTTTACTATGCCATTCAATATTAAAGAGTTTTCACCAAAAGAAGCAGAGAAGTTTTGTCAGAAGTATAAATACTTTCTGTCAATATCAGTTAAAGGTATAAAACAATGTTGATGATGATAAAATTTTTAGTTTACATTTTTGCAATGTTTTGGTCTTTTATTTAAGCAAATGGAAAATAATGTTTACATTAAATATCATGAAAACATGAAAAGGCAAAAAGTACAATTACATCTTATCTAAAATTACATCTAACGTAAGTTAATGTAAAACTATTTATTCTTAAGTCACTTAGAGCATTTTTTCTTTTCCATTTATCAGGAGTTTATTCAAATCAGTGAAGTTATGGAGTGGAAAATGTTTATTAATGATCAGTTCATACTGTCTTCTGAGTGCACCAAAATTCTGTTTAATATGTATTAATTCCTAACAAAAGTGTGGTGTCTTCCTCACATTACTTGAAAAATATCACGCACAATGTTTGTGTGTTTTATGTGTATTTATTTCGTAATCAGGGATCTCAAACAGTTTTTGGATTGTGGTTTTTAATCTTAAATTCCATGAAGTAGATAATGTCAGAATACACTCTTAATGAGCTTTCTGACCTGTTTTTGAACACTCTTTCAAAAACAAATACAGGACCACTGAAGTTAGTGCAGCTGTTTATATGGGGTTTTTTTTATTTGGAATGTACAGCTCCAGAGACCACTGCAAAAATGTTCAGTTTCTCAGGTTTTATCTGTTATAGATGCAAGTATTGAATCTAACAGCTTTGCCTTAGTTTTTAAGAACAACATTTCTCTTAATTTCAAAATAAAAATATTGCTCTCTAAAGGAACTGACAGTACATCAAAATAAGAGAAATGACGGTACTTACAGAACTTGTATAATTTACAGAATAATACAAAGAAATCAAATCTCTTGTTCATTCAAATGTCTAGTAGTGTTTTGCCATCCAACTGGTCACATCGCAAGAGGAGATTGTTGATTACAGCAGTGTTTTGTATACTTTTCCACTTTAAATAAGATTTGATTCAGGTGATCACTAATCAGTACCTCATAAAGCAGAACGAGGTGCTTGTGTAGGAATTTAACAGACAATGGCATGGAATGGATGTCATACTCACAGAGATGCTGATTTAAAAATAAATTGCAGCGTTTTTTTTCCAGAGCTGTACATTTATTATAAAAATGCCTGTACTGATGCAAATGAAATGGAAATCTTGACAAATCCCTGATTGTGGTTTTTACAAATTCATCGATTTATAGTCACACAATGCTAATGGATATCCTAAAACCATGAACACAGGAAAACCAAGAAGAATGAAAATATTTGTTGTTTTTGTTGCCTCCTGTAGGATCAGCAGAACAATGGCTTGTCTTTGCATAGCTATGTGGTGGCCAGCAGTGTGGGCAACTTCACCATCAGTGATCTGAAAGATCCTGTCCAAATAGAGATCACCCATCTGCAATATCAGGTGCTGGTCTAGCCAAAGCACCCTCACTCCTCTTGATTTGGAAAGTGTTTGATATTGCTACACATTGATTGAGTCATTATTTTCTAATGACTGGCTCTTTTCTTTCTGAGAAAAATGACTTCTTATTTCTCTTTGAATTGTGTGAGTCATTTTATTAAAATGACCAGTAATTAATATGAACCTTTCTACTTTTCTTTTAGTGGAATCCAAAGCCACTGTGTGTGTTTTGGGATTTCACCATGCAAAGTAAGTCTGGCAATAAAGACTGTGATTTTGGCCTGTGGAAAATTTATTTTGAACATTTTCTATACATTAACAATAGCTGTTTAAGAAAAGAGCTCTGCTGATGCAAGTTTTATAACTTTTACATTTTTACAACTGTTACATTTTTAATTCCATATTAGTGAACTAAGATAAATCTTTAGTTACAAATTAATCAAACTGGATAATTAGTAAATGTGAAATACGAAAGGAAGCCAAAATTACATATATCTGTCCAGAATGTCATATTATCTTATTATCTCTATGTTATCAATGAAAACAATGATTAGATAAGACTCAGTAACTGCTGATACTCCTTATTAAATTTCTGATCTCAAAAGACTAGTATAATTGTATGCCAACCAGAACTCTCCAGAAAACAGCGGTCCTGTAGTCAGAAACCTGGAAAATGAAAAACAAACTGAAAAGACATATCATACCATCTTTTAAAGACTCTTTATTACATTCCATGTTTGAATTTACTGTATGTGCACTGTTGAGCAGTGGATGGAAATACTTAGCAAATTAATCAGATCATTCAGGCCAGTTCTGTTATGAACTTTTTCCTTAAGTAAATTTTCTTAAATTTGTGGATAGTAAAGCAGATTTCCAGACTGGTACACATACCCCACTAACTAAGCTTACTTCTACCGTGTTTCCAACAGATGGCAGTGGAGGCTGGAACAGTGAGGGTTGTGATGTCAGCCCCGAGTCCAACGGCAACAGAACAGTCTGTCTGTGTACCCACCTGACACACTTTGGCATTCTGATGGTGAGATATTTGGTATCCTTAGTGTATCTGTTCATTCTGCGCTATTAATTTTGTACACCTGTCCAACAGTTTATGTTTTCCAATCCTGACATGCACATTAAGGCAGATTTCAGCTGCTTAAAGGGTGTATTTTCTCTGAATGTACCACTGATGAGATGAATATATTTGAATTTGAAAAAGAACAAAAAAATTGTAAGAACCTCTACATTAGAAAGTTCCACACTGGTAGCTTGAAAAGACATTTTGTGTTTTATTCCGTAGGACATTTCTGGAGCTGCAGCTCAGATTGATGAGAAAAACACCAAGATTCTCACTTTCATCACATACATTGGCTGTGGCATCTCTGCCATCTTCTCTGCAGTGACAATACTGACTTACATTGCTTTTGAGTATGTTTTTTACACATTTACACACACCATAAACGTGGTCTTCTACTATATGAATTGTGCAGAACTGTATGTAAGAGTGAAACAGTACAAATCATAGATTTGTGCAATAGATATCAAGGTCTTTATTTCACATGCAAAGCTTAGAAGTGTTCTGCATGCACTGGAAAAAAGGGATCTTGTAAGTTAAAGTTTTATTTTGAGTTTACTAAACTTCTTATAGTACGTTAACAGAACATAAATCAGTGTTTTACCTTCAATTTTATCTTTGTTTTTTTTTACATTATTTGAAGATATACTTCATACTTTTTTTAATTGTGGCCTGTAGACTCTGAACCTGTATTATCTCTTATTCTTCTTCTTATCTCTAAGCCTTCCAAAGACCAAGGTTTCTACAAAATGCATAGATCCACAAATTCTGAATCCTCTCGTGCCAGTTTGATATTACCACGGTCCCTCCATAGATCACAGAATTTGTTTATGGCTAATATTTGAGCTGCACAAAGCATTTTGAATGAGAATATATATTTTTGGCCCAGGGCTACAGTGTTCTGTAACTGAGTAATATGTGAAAACATTAACACACTCTTTCTCACAAAAACGCACACAGGGGTTCCTGAGTGCCACAACTATCTAAGTATTGGCCCTATCATTAGGCGATCACAATCTCTGGTGGTTCCGCAGTTGTCACCAGAGCAACTCACTCAGCATGATGGTAGCCAGAGCTGTCCAGTGAAGTAGCATTAGCAACAGTTTGAAAAAATGCTATGACTAGGCGGAACGTGACGTGGAGGATTTGGTATCATGTTGGTGGTATCATATGGTGGGGGAGTCCTCGCTATTGGGTGGCATTGGATATGGGCAGAAATTTGTGGGAGAATACACATACCCACACACATACACATATTGCACACATCAGTCTTAACTAAACCGTTGTTCAACTCGTAGGAAATTGCGGCGGGACTATCCCTCAAAGATCCTGATGAACCTGAGTACCTCACTGCTCTTCCTCAACATGGTCTTCCTGTTGGATGGCTGGCTAGCCTCCTACGACATGGAGGGTCTATGTGTGGCTGTGGCTGTTTTCCTGCACTTTTTCCTGCTCACCTCTTTTACTTGGATGGGCCTCGAGTCTATCCATATGTACATTGCCCTGGTCAAGGTCTTCAACACCTACATCCGGAGATACATCCTCAAGTTCTGCCTTGTTGGATGGGGTAAGTCTCAATGTGGTAGTGCATGGTGCTGGTGGCAGTGTTAAATCTCTTGACACATAGTACCTAGCCTGATTGTTGTGTTTGAACAGTTTTCAGACCTGTTTCCAGTGTCAAAAACATTTTAAGTTAGTTGCTATAAGCGTTTATAGATCAGTACATTCACTTCAAATCAGGAAAGGCTTGTTATTAATTAATTAGTTTGATTAGGTGTGAGGATGGAACACTAAGAGCATGCAAAACAGGAGGGCTAACCATTTTGGACTATTTGCCTAGGCCTCCCTGCTGCGATTGTCGGCATTGTGGTGGCTGTGAACAAAGATTCCTATGGGAAGGAGTATTATGGAAAAGGAGAAAATGGCCAAGGCTCATCTGAATTGTAAGCTACAGTTACCATTTTATCTCAGCTTAAATACTTAAATACAGAAAAATATTAGGACTGCTGTGAAGAAACACTACAAAAAGCTTATTACCACAATTTAAACTAAATTATCATCACTTGTCCTTACTAGATAGGGTGTTGTTTATCACTAATTGCTACATTAGCTCAGACATCCCAGTCAGAATATAGATAAACAGATTAACTTTTGTTTTTCCTAAGTCTTGGCATGTTCTCATATCTCTCTTTTCTCTTAAGCTGTTGGATACGCAGTAAGGTGGTGTTCTACGTGACGTGCGTGGCCTACTTCTCCATTGTATTCCTCATGAATGTGGCCATGTTCATTGTGGTGATGATGCAGATCTGTGGTAGGAACGGCAAGCGCACCAATCGCACACTACGGGAGGAGGTTCTGCGCAACCTGCGCAGTGTAGTCAGCCTCACCTTCCTACTGGGCATGACTTGGGGCTTTGCTTTCTTTGCCTGGGGGCCTGTTAACCTGACTTTCATGTACCTCTTCTCCATTTTCAACTCTTTACAAGGTACATCAGCAGAACATCCCTCCATCATATGGTTCTTAAGTGATGTTTCAGAAATGCTAACATTGTTAAAGTGGTTGAGCACTAGGAGTCCTTTAGCATTATGCAGTTGGCATTGTGCTAGCTAATTCTTGCATTTGTTGGTAACAACATTATGGATTTTTGTGGGTGTTGCTTTAATAACCCAACGTTTGACACTGCTGTTGAAAATGCTTCTATTGTGCTATTTTAAAAATTAAAAACAGCCCCCTTCATTGATTTGCTATTAAAAGTAAAATCTGGGGAAATTTTGCATTAAGTTCAGAATGTAATAGTATTTGGCACTACTGAAAAGAATGTTTGTAAAGTCTACTTATCAAAAGCTTGTTTACATTTGCAGCCATTGTTCACATATTGCAAATAAGGCCAAGCTTCAGGTTATCCGGGGAACATATCATACCAAACAGCATTGTGACAGTGGGAAATACAGCATCAGAATGTGCCAGAATCTAAGGATGTAGTATATGGCATTCTAAAACTCTTGGGCAAAACTGGATTGTTTGCATCCAAACCAAGACCAAAAGTGAACACACTACAGGATGACCAATACATAAAGCTTTGTTCACTTAGAGACGGATCAAATAAAAAGAGAGCAGCTGCAATCAGCAAAGTAACGGTCAAAAAAGGACAATGTGGTAGTGGTCTCAGTGGACAAGAAATGGTCTTCAAAGTTCTCAGGAAAGTAATCATGGTAAAATGCTTGACATGGGCTAAGACATACAAACATTTTATAGTAGTGTAAAATGTGTCTAGAAGAAGTCCTATTTACAGATGAATCCAAATTTGAGATTTATGGCAGCAACAAACGCGTTAATTATTAACCTAATTATTAGGTTAGAGAATTTTGACTTCCTGCTTCACTAAGATATGAATACCATATGACACACAGGCCCAGTAATAATGCACAGGTGAAATGGAAGAAATGGGTGTTAAGCTCCACAGGTCCAAAAAGACTAAAAATAGTATCAAATGTGGAAATACCAATTTCCATATACTGAATGCAGCTAGAGCTGGGATGAAAAAGGACATAGTTTATTTTGCCACCCTGTGGAGTTAGGAGAATGATTTGAGAGGTTAAAGCTTTCTCCAAGGATCACAGTTGGACAAGTGCAGGATAAGGCTGCACCCTCAGCTCCCTGAGTGGCTATAGCTAACAATCTCACACCACCTTCTACGCCAGTACATTACTGGGTAGATTTGCTTTCAAAAGCATTCTTCAATGGACCTTGTCAGAAACTAGATGATCTTAGATGAAAATGTGATTGCTGGCTGTAGTTTTCTTTCCAGCAGGAAGGAAACAGGATACACATCATAGTTGAAAACCTAGTGCTTTTATGGTAAGGATCGTGTTCAAGGTACTACCAGCACTGGAGGCTCTTCCAGGGGGATCCCAAGGCATTCCCAGGCCAGCCAAGAGACATAGTCTTTCCAGCGTGTCCTGGGTCTTCCCCGAGGTCTCCTCCCAGTGGGACATGCCCGGAACACCTCCCCAGGGAGGCGTCCAGGAGGCATCCTTACCAGAGGCCCGAGCCACCTCATCTGGCTCCTCTCGATGTGGAGGAGCAGTGGCTCAACTCTGAGCTCCTACCGGATGACTGAGTTTCTCACCCTGTCTCTAAGGAAGAGTCCAGCCACCCTGTGGAGGAAACTCATTTCGGCCGCTTGTATCCGCGATCTCATTCTTTCGGTCACTACCCACAGCTCGTGACCATAGGTGAGAGTAGGAACGTAAATCGACCAGTAAATCGAGAGCCTAGCCTTTCGGCTCAGCTCTTTCTTTACCACGACAGACAGATGCAGCGGCCGCATCACTACTGATGCCACACCGATCCGTCTGTCGATCTCCCACGCCATCCTTCCCTCATTCATGAACAAGATCCCGAGATACTTAAATGCCTCCACTTGGGGAAGGATCTCATCCTCGACCTGGAGAGAGCACTCCACCCTTTTCCGGCTGAGGAACATGGTCTCGGATTTGGATGTGCTGTCCCCATCCCAGACCAATCCCTTGGTCCTATGCAGACCAAGCTCTGGCACCAGTTGTACAGGGACCAAACAGCCCTTATTAAGGTGTCCAGCACCCCATACTCCCAAAGCACTTCCCAAACGAGTCCCTGAGGGACACGGTTGAATGCCTGTTCCAGATCCACAAAACACATGAAGACTGGTTGGGCAAACTCCCATGTACCCTCCAGGACCCTGCTAAGGGTATAGAGCTGGTCCACCGTTCCACATCCAGGACGAAAACCACACTGCTCCTCCTGAATCCAAGATTCGACTATCCAATGGACCCTCCTCTCCAGCACCCCTGAATAAACCTTCCCAGGGAGTCTGAGGAGTGTGATCCCTCTATAGTTGGAACACACCCTCCAGCCCCCTGTCTACCAGTCCAGAGGCACTGCCCCTGATGTCCATGCAATGTTGCAGATGCATGTCAACCAGGACAGCCCCACAACATCCAAAGCCTTGAGGAACTCCGAGTGGATCTCATCCACCCCTGGGGCCTTGCCGCAGAGGAGCTTTTTACCTTTTCAACTTCAGCCCCTGTAGTAGGAGAATCCAACCCTAAGTCCCCAGACTTCCTCAATGGGAGGCATGTTGGTGGGATTAAGGAGGTCTTCGAAGTATTCCTTCCACGGACCCACAGCGTCCCAAGTTGAAATCAGAAGTGCCTCATCCTCACCATATACAGTGTTGAAGCTGCACTGCTTCCCCCTCCTAAGACGCCGAATGGTGGACCAGAATTTCCTCAAAGCTGTCCGGAGGTCATTCTCCATGGCCTCTCTGAACTCCTCCCACACCTGAGTTTTTGCCTCAGTGACTGCCAAAGTCGGGTTGCGTTTGGCCAGCTGGTACCTGCCAGCTGCCTCCGGACTGCCACAAGCCAAAAAGGCCTAATAGGACTCCTTCTTCAGCTTGATGGCATCATAGGCGCATAGGCACAAACAACAGTCAGGACCTGTCCCCCCATCCGAAGGCGAAGGGAGGCTACCCTCTTGTCCACCAGGGTAAACACCACTGTACAGGCACCAAGCTGGGGGGCAATAACTATGCCCACATTTGCTTGATGCCTCTCACCATGGGCAACTCCAGAGTGGAAGAGAGTCCAACCCCTCTCGAAGAGACTGGTTCCAAAACCCAGGCCATGCGTCAAGGTGAGTCCAACTATATCTAGCCGGAACCTCTCAACCTCGCGCACCAGCTCAGGCTCCTTCCCCACCAGAGAGGTGACATTCCATGTCCCTAGAGCTAGCTTCTGCAGCCGGGGATTGGACCGCCAAGGTCCCCGCCTTTGGCTGCCACCCAACTCACACTGCACCTGACCCCCATGGCCACTCCTATGGGTGGTGAGCCCATTGGAAGGGGGACCCATGTCATCTCTTTGGGCTTTGCCCGGCCAGGCCCCATGGGTATAGGCCTGGCCACCAGGCGCTCGCAATCGAACCCCACCCCCAGGCCTGGCTCCAGAGGGGGACCCCAGTGACCCGCATCCGGGCAAGGGAAAACATTTCTTCAACGTCTTCTTCTTCGTTAGGGGTCTCTTGAGCTGCTCTTCTTCTGGTTCCTCACCCAGGACCTGTTTGCTGTGGGTGACCCTACCAGGGGCATAAGCCCCAGACAATATAGCTCCTGGGATCGTAAGAACACGCAAACCCCTCCACCACAATAAGGTGTCAGCTCCATTGTCATGTCAAAAATTACATGACAATTTGTCTTCGATGTTCGCGATATAGCAGCGACACATGAAATAGTTTTGAAAAGCTCCAGTCTTTAGAAGTGCCTTTTTACCTAGAAATAAACATATGACTTACGTCAAGCAAATGAAATGATCTAACAGCTCAGATATGAGCTTGAAACTCTTTAGTTTCTTCATGCATTTCCACCCACTCTTCTCCCCTGACAGACTGCCCTGTTTGTTTTGTTCCATGATGGCAAACTTACTTAGTGCCCCGGACTATAAGACAGTTCAATATGAGTCAGGATCACTGGAGCGTCTAAAGGAAGCTGTGAGCTCTTCGCTTCACTGGCTTATTGTCGTTAGGAAGGAGTTTTAATATGAAAGTATCAAAATTATCAAACATTCATCATGAGACCAACCCCCCAACCTCACCAACAGTTCACAGCAACGTTTTATTTATGTTGGAGAATATTCATTAGACGTTGGCTAATGTAGAAGAACAAGAGAGAGAGACTGATACCTCAAACCAGCAGTAAAGTATGGTGGTGGGGGTATTCAAGTTTGAGGGAGTTTTGAGTACTTTGCACAAGTTGAGTACAAGCTGTCATAACTGAATGCAAACCAAATTTTGATGTGTATTTTTTTTTCAAAGATTCAACTTTTCACTTGTAATGCTGCCAAATGATCTGTAATTAAGAACATTGTATTAAATTAGGGGAAAACATTTAAAATAGAAACATTTCACTAGTGGTCTTAGACTTTTGCCCCCAACTATTATGCACTTCACTGTTTTGTGACCTTTGAAACATTTTTTCATACTGCCATTGGTTTTGAATAGTAGGTAATACAGTTTCCCTCAACACAGACTGGGATTTTATTCCCTGACACTGCTGTATTTGACAATGGCAAATTTGCCACCATGCTAGCACATTGGCCTGATTACACAAAAAAGAAAATCTATATACAACTATATACAGCTTGATAGATGATTAATGTAGTATGAGTGCCTTAATCTCTCTAAAACCAAAAGTATGCTGTGTTCTGCAATCAGGGCTGTTTTTCAGGCAAATACAACTAAAATGTTGGGGATTTCCCTGAACTGCAGAATGTCATGTTTTGCATGATCTAACCCCAGGTTGTTGTGAATATTAACTCAAGATATAAGAGAGGTGTGATAGAATACCTAAGCCTGTGTTCATCAGGGAGGCCACGCTAACTGTGATGAATTGAATATTCAGCTAGGTTTATTTCATTCTAAATGTGGCCTGCAGTGGTGTCACTGCCACTGACTAATGAAACCTTTCTTGTCTATATTGTCATGCTTGCTTATAAACACATAATAATTCAGTTTTACTTAATATCTCTTTTATCCAATAGGTTTATTCATATTTGTATTCCATTGTGCCCTGAAAGAAAATGTACAGAAGCAATGGAGAAGATATTTATGCTGCGGGAAGTTCCGTTTGGCAGACAATTCAGGTAAAATGTATACACAATTTAAAAAGCTGATTCATATGGACCAACACAGCAGTTTATTTTTGTTTTCTATTTAATTCATGCTTGAATGTAAGTTTCAGTCAGGCCTGGGTATCTACATAATGTTTGGAATTAATTGGATGCAGTTAATCGTTTATAGGAGAGATCAGAGGCCATTTCTACCTATCATGCCAATCAATGCACATGGTACAAATTGCTCCAGATACTGATATTCATTTTAGACATTTGCTTCATCTAAACTGTATGTTAATAAAGCTGCCATGTGTAATGGAACATGCTGTCATGTTTATTCTTTTCTGTCAAGCCCTGCCTTTGTTTTGTGTCCTCCACATGGTTACTGTTACATCCCTAGCTCCGCTGTTGTCCTGCATTCCTAGTTAGTGTGTTCACCTGTCCATTTGTAACCCCGGCTTGTCCCAGCTGCTCCCTGTTTGCCCATTGTTATAAACGTCCCTGTCTTGGTGGCAGTGTTTGTTGTTCCACAGTGACCTCACCCTGACTTCTCCTTGGTACTACCCTGGCTATTCCCCTTTGAGATCCTGTTGTATATTACCCTGGTTGTTTTGTTTATTGTCCAGCTTTTTCTTCAGTTTTTCGATTTGCTTCACATTAATCATGCTGGTTTTGTTTAATAAAGTTCCTTAGCTGCATGTATGTCTGCCTCAAGTCCTCCCAACAAAGGAATCTTCTCACCTTATAGGTTCATTCTAGTGTCCTTAGGTAACACAGAGCAACAGTTATTACAAGGCCTAAAAGATCTGTGCTAGGCTTTACCACTAATAAAGTGTGATACAGCCCAAAATCTCAGTGGTGCCTGAAAATGTTTATTTGTGAGGCAATAGCTGGCAAACACTGTTTTATGTGTTTATGAGAATGATAGTTTATTGTAACACATCATATGATATTTGAGTTTTTCATCCAACCCTTTAACGTCAAACAAACATACACAAACAGCCCTTTAAACTACCATTTACCTTAAATAACATGATTTCTGAGCTGTTACAAAGATGTGTATGATTTTATTTTCTCACAAAGTATCATTTTAAGCAGACAGGAATATACTTCACACTTCTGCTCCTTTTTCATTTTAGTTCTCATATCATCAGACATTTTTAAATATTAATTAAGTATCTGTTTCAGAAGTTACATTTTTCCTCAGTTATTAATGCTTGGTTAAATATTGCAGATTGGAGCAAGACTGCCACTAACAACACCAAAAAGGTGAGCTCAGACAATCTAGGGAAGTCACTGTCCTCCAGTTCCTTTGGATCCACCACAGCCAACTGGACCTCCAAGGCCAAAACCACACTGAACCCATTCGCAAAACGACACAGCAGTTCAGGTGAGCTCCACCATTACATTTGTTTGTAGTAATGCTGAAACTTAATTAGATGCACCTACCTAATACCCACATTATATAGGAAATGATTAAGCCATGTTCTGCATAAAAGTATTTTCAGTGGAGTACAGTGTAATTTTTTCAGTTGTATTCAAGACTAAGCTTAGTTTGTGTTCAGGACATCAGCCTAATATTCTTTGCTATCTTCATACATCATATTATAATAGCGATAGACTTCAAGGCACAGTGCCATCCCGGAAAGAATCTATGTTTTGGGGCACTTTCTGTTAACATGGTTACATAACTTTGTTTTAAACTCCCAGCCGTAATATGTAAATATGAATTAAGCACTTCACTTTTAGCTTATTTTATAAAACCATTTAGAAATGTAGAGGTTTTGTCAACTTTTGCTTGAGATGTCTGAGGATGTATCTTCATTTTGTAATTTGCCACTGTCTGAATGAGCCCTGGATGTAACCCATTTTAAAACCCCTGGGGTCTCTGTCATGCTGTGGGGGTAACAGTTGGGTTCCAAAGCCTATATGTTTTGTCTTATGTACATTTTCCCAAATATTACAGTATCATCTAAATTATGAGGCTGTACAGTAGTTGAATTAGGAAATGTTACCATGTGATGCTTCTTTAATCAGAAAATACTGCATTGAACTGTGAACTGCAGTACTGGGCAAAAGATTAGACACAGCAACTCAAAGAATAATAGAATGACTTTCCTTATTTTTAGAATAAGGGTAAAGACATAATACCGTTAAATAGTTATGGGGAGTCAAATCGTATGTAAATAACACAATTTATAGCACAGTTTATAGAAATTAATATTTACAATTGTGCTTGGCTACAAATATACACAGTTTATATCACTGTCACTGTCCAAAACAGATATCTGTTTATCATATATCATTTGAACAGAGAATATTGTGCAAAACTTTCATGGTGAAAATGATAAATAAAAATGCTAAATATTTTGTAAAAGGTCAAAATGTGTTAGGGTGACCAGCTACCTATGCAAGCCAAAATATTACCTATGCAAGGCAAACACTGCCCTGGAAATCAAAGTATCTTAAAACAGACTCGACAGCTGAGAACAAATAACACAATAGTGTTAAATGATAGTTGATAACAAAACACAAAAGTTGGATGAATATCCAATTGGGGCGGCTGGTGGCTTAGTGGTTAGGATGTTGACTCTTCTGCAATCAGAAGGTTGTGGGTTCGAAACCCAGGATTACTAGTGGCACCACTGATGTACCCTTGAGCAAGGTACCATCCCCACACACTTCTCCCCGGTGCCCCCTGTTGGCAGCAGCACCACTGCTTCACTTGGTGAATGTGTTAAATGCAGAGGAAGAATTTCACATTGTTCACACTGTGTGTTGTGCTGTGGTGTGTTGACATGTGACTATAAGGGACCACTTCACTTCATAAACTTACAACAGCCACACAAGACAAAACATATTGGCTTTGATAGAGTCAGTCTTCACTATCACAAAAATGTTGCTGACTTCAAAATGACGAACAGCCTCAGGGGTCTGTTTATTTGTTGTATTTTCCAGACATGATACTTTCCCCTCTCTGTTTTACTGTATACCAATTGGTGCCATGTGTTTGTATTTATGTTTGTGGTATAGATAATATCCACCGCTAGTGCAATGAAGAATCTCCCTGAGGTAAAAGAACACAAGCTAGTCTGAGTTCATGCTTCTTTAATTTGTGTGACAGGCCATTAAGACTGGATTCAATCTACAGACTAGCTGTAGTCAGTGATTTCCTTCCCCAATGCTAAATAAAAAACAGACTTTTGAGTTTTGACATTAACTTTTTAACTTGATTTAACTGAATGCTGCAACCATTTGTTGGATTGAATCCAGATTATGAAGTGACATTCAGGGGAAAGCTAAATCACAATGCTGTTCTCTGACAGTGTCCACACCTTAGCAAATACATTTTCTAAATTACAAACAATGATCTGGCACCATGCATTATCATTTAACATTGGAGAATAATACTTGGCACCTGTCACAGCTCACTGTTGTCTAGATGCTCAAAGGGCAAGCATACATGCACCAAGGAGAGTTAAAGTGCTCCATGACTTTTATTCTTCACTCAACACAAA
>JBBIGA010000153.1:14279534-14302774 GCA_037576975.1 Alestes dentex | reverse complement strand
TTGGGTTATCTTTGTCTAATATTTAAATTTGTTTGATAATCTGAAATATTTAAGAGTGACAAACATGCAAAAAAAAAAGAAATCAGAAAGAGGGCAAATATACACAGCACTGTATATTCTCTGTAACCCTACTTAATTTTGCCCTCTCTAAAATAGGCTGCTGGTTGCAACAGTATGAGACAGGCTTTACTGAAATTGTTGCTGTTAAAATTACAAGTACAAAAAAAAACTGTTATTGACTTGAAGTGTCCATGTTTAAACTGATTTGAGGATAAATAAACAACTGCTATCTTGATGCTAAAGAAATAGCAGACCTAATAAAGGCTTCTGTGTCACTGGAACATGGATACAAAGGACAACCTTATGATAAAATATGAAAAGTTTTCATAAGGAACATTCTTACATACTAACATAACCAGCTGCTATGTTAAATTATTTATGTGTGTGTTTGAATTACAGTGTAAACAAAATGATTAAGTGTATGTGAAAAGACTTGGAATATGCCTTTTCCATCAGTGTAGCAGATTTTGTATGCTGTCAGCCTGAGCACCTTCACTTCTCTTTCCTTTTGATTGTAGTAAAAGCTGCAGATCATGTATAAGCTTACTTTATTATGGAGACACAATGGGAGAGGCAACAAGGCAGAAAGGACACCATAGAACTGTAGGAGAACAAGATACATCTTAGCTGAGGTTCCACTAATATTGTGAGAATGTATTAAATAATAACATACAGCATCTGGATTATCACTCTGGGCAGGTTTTTGCCAGGATAGTTTTTTTGACTTGCGTACACACAATATCTTGTTATTCTGTTCTTTATTGAATTAGCTGTAAGAGGAGATATCAGCATTATGGACCAACGACAAAAAATGGCATGTGTTGCCAAATGTTACCAAATTTAAGGAGAAATGCATCTTTCTCCTGAAACCATCCATTCATTTACCGGGAAAAGAAAATATAAGTACCTTCTATTAATAGCTTTTTGGTGAATAAGCAATATTAAAATTTAAAGGACTTTGTGAATTGAAAAATGATTAAAATAAAAGGGACTTTAACTTAGTGTTAATTACCTGACTTCAGATGCTAGACTGTAGATTTGTCATGTCAGGCCTTTCATTTATAGCCACTTTTGTGCCCTCTGCTATTGCCTCTACCCAAAGGAAGACATATTGTAGATAAGTAATATCCCCTCTCAGTCACATTTACTTCTTCTAGACACAGTCAAGTCTTGTTTGAAATATATTGTGAGATATATTTCTAATTTTATATTTCTTATTTCTAATATCCAGCCCCCGAAAAACACAGCTGGAGTTTTCTCACTGTAACAGTAATAGATCTTAAGCCACGCTACAGTCTTCCAAATGACTATTTTGTGACTCGTCTTAAGTCTTAAATGAATAAGATTTACAAAGTGTTTAAAGTAAATAGTCACGCATGAACACAGCACAGCACACAGTGTGAACAATGTGAAATTATTGCTCTGCATGTAACCTTTTCAACAAGTGAAGCAGGGGGCTCCCCCCAATGAAGGGTGCCTGGGGAGCAGCGTATGTGGACGGCACCTTGCTCAAGGGTACCTCAGTCATGACACTAGCAGTCCTGGGATTTTTTACCCATGATCTTCTGATTGCAGGGGCAACACCCTAGGCCACCGGCTCTCATTTATTCATATATGCTCTATTCTGTACTCAAATCTCAGTTTTTTTCAGCAGTCTATCAAAATAAGGAGAGCTCACCTAGGCCTGTCGTTATCATGACATTTTTAGCTAAAAATTAATTGCCATGTAAATAATTGCAATTAATGATTTCATTATTTTTCCCTTTTGTGTGTAACTACTGAAGCATAAACCAGGCATATTGTCTGATTAGCTGAAGTGCTTTTTAACTTTCAATACATAGTAGTTTAACACTGATGACAGACACAGCTCAAGCTCAAACAAAGGTTACTCACCACTGCCCTCACCCCCTTTTATGTTGTTTTAATGAGAACCATGACATGCCTGAATAAATATGTTTAGTGTTTTCTTTTACATGCATTAGCCTTAACTCAACAGAAAATGCTAAAATAATAAACTGTGCAAATAGATGCAATTAGATGAAAGAATTGCAACCAGGTAATTAGTTAATTTCATTTCTCCGCTTGGGTAGTTTTGAGAGTGAAGAATTAAAGAGTGGGCCCACCATACAGACCCTTGCATCACAATTCATGTACCTGGGTGTGTTGACCCAAACAATTCCAATATGGCAGAAGTACACACATTCCTTGTCCTTCATGTTTTCACAGGAGCAGCGCTTCTCACGTCGCTGGGTCCTGTTTTCCAGCTGCACGGGCATGCCTATCCCTGCATGGGGCACAGCGACTGGCAAAGAGCCTGTGTGAACTGAGGAGGAAGAGGATAATGTGAGTTATGGATTCCATTTCAACAGAATAGAGCAAGAAACACTGTTAGAGTGGTGATGACATTCATCTGGCTTTGCTATAATTACACTGACATGGCCTGTTTAATCACAGGTAGTTTGTACCACCTGAATCAAACAAATTCTAGGAACATCCATCAACATACCATGAATAGGTCTCTGTGTAATTTTTTTCACTCTCTTTATCTAGTGTCTCTCATCTGCCATTGCTGCTGTAGTGCATAACTGTGCAATTTCACATCAGTCCACCTGGAGCAGGATGCACTAACAGATGGTATTCATCATTTTAATTAAACATGTCCATCAGATCTCAAAGAACAACAATAAAACAAAAAGAAAAAAATACATCATTTACTATTGATTTTCCTGAATTATTCAGAATATTCTGATGTTTTCCTTGCTCCAAGGAAAAATACACTAGCTTTCAATGTTAGTTGTTATTCTTTGTCTATTTGGATCATTTTTATTAGTCCACTCATCATGAAAATTTGACACAGTGTAAAGGGCAGGTGGCATTTTCAAATGATGCAAAAAAGGTTTTATTGCAACAGCAACAATATACAAGTATATTCTCCACGACCAGAGCTGGGAACCACTGAGCATTTCATTGTACATGTTGATTTTAATAAGCCCCATTCACACCTGGCATCAACATGCATCCTGGGTGAGCCATGAAATGTAGACAATGCTCAGTGCAGGTGTAAAAAGAGATGCATTTTTAATAAGGAACATATACAGTATGACCACATGTGTGTAAATAAAACTGCTGTAAGTGGATACCCATAGGTGGAACAAACTTGTTCATTTATTGGAAAGCATAAAGGCTGTTTAATCAAGTTTGATGTTTTCTAGAAATTACAAGATGTGCCATACTGCAGAACTTTAGTACCTTTCTTGGTCACAATATGAGATATGGTCATATAGTCACATGGTCACTGGTGAGCTCTACAAACACCAGTTTATGCTGGGTGGTTATAAGAAGCATACTCAAAGGTAAATAGAGTGCAAGTAATATCTGATTTAATGCTCCATTAAATCTCTCAGTATGCTTTCTGTTTATCCCATTTACCCACAAACAAACTCATTAATTCAGTAAGCTTGTGACGGCGACTTACCATGCATCTGTCATGATATGAATCTGAAACCAAAATTGTTTATGTTTTTCTTTTCTAGAGACTGAGCCGAGCAAAAAGCCAAGGGAAGCATGTGGATTGTGTTTAAAGTAGACAGCAAATGCGAAATTGTGGCCAACCACATTTTATGCTTCTAGGATTCCAGCAGCGCATGTTGACGTCTGCTACAAAGCAAGCCACAACTGCAGCTTCCGATGGTTTTCAGTTTATAACATGAATGAAAACAGATTTCTCCCTCTTACCCATGGGGTTCGTGGTTCACCGTCAGGAGATAAAAAAATCTTGAGGGAAACAGAAGGTAGAATGAGAAATGCATGGAAGTCGTGTTCCTTGGTTGAGCTGCTGGATAATTTTATCCCAATTGTGCTATTTGTAGGCATATGAAGTTTCATGATGTGTGACTAAAGGAACTGCAGACATGTGAAAACAAATGTTCCTCTTTTTGGAATGAGCTTAATGAAGTATATATAAAAACCATTAATGGTTTAAAACATATCATTAATACCAAAGTACATAAACTCTAGATATTCACTGATGACATAAACCCATTACACATATCTTTTCAGCCCACAACAGATTCATTTAGCAGGTTCATTCAGATAGATAGAGCAGCCAGTCAGAACAGAGTTCATTTACATATATTCTTCTTAAAAGGCATAGCAACTAAAGCCACCTGTTTAATTAAAAGGGATAAAGGGAAGCTGTAAATTGTTGTTCATTAAATACGAATAACAACTTTTGCAAGCAGAACTCACAAAGTTAAAAAAAGAAAATACCAAAAGGACATTGGCCATTTAATACATTGTGAAGGAGATGCCCATATAGGTAAAATAGACACTCACATAGGATAACATATGGGGAAAATGTTAGCAGTCAGAAACTGTTGTCAGCATGACTTGTCTTAAAACACATTTCCTTTATCACATATTCTGGAATTACTCACTCACCAATGACTGAAATAAATACTGAAAGATCCTGATGAATTCATTACTCTCATGTGGTTCTATCAAAATGTTTAAAAGGATATGTCACATTTTTCAAAATTTCTGCAGATTTGAATTGTTAAGCCAAGCCAACAAGAGTGAACTGATATGAAATGAAAAAAGTAACCAAGGGAAATATTTATAGTGGTGGTGATAGGAACCAGACGTCTAATACCTCTAAAAGCTACCTAAAAAAGGTTTTACATAAAACAGAGAAACATACACTGCTTAATGCCTGAGACATTACTTTCGAATACATGTGAGGTATGAGATATGTTTTTAAGGAATTCCTGAGATGCCAGTTCCAGCCACAATCTGAAACACTTGCTCTGACTAATAAACTTCCGAAGCTAATCTGGTTTTAGATCCACATGTTATAAATTTCATCAAACCAAGTTGCCTCCTGTACACACTCCAATAAGATTTCACTCCAATAAGATTTTGAGCACACATGGAGCTCTTTGCTTCTCATCAGCTATTCTTTGTTTCCCCAGGCAAGAAAAAATAATTTAGCAGCCTGTAGCCTGAAGTGAGGAACAACTGCCAAGGTAATTCTGAAAATGTCAGTAAAAGACCTGCTGGAGATTATTTTAATCCCTAACCCTCCTACACTGAGTCTTGTCTGGACAAAAGGAGACACGATGTTCTGTGCTGCTGGAACTCCAAAATGCTCAGCTAATTTGTGGTAGTCTGATGGTTATTAAAATTACATGCTTCTCTCCTGAAAGAAACCTGGCATGAAAATATACTACAGTGAAGAAGGGTGTTGTTTTTCATCAAATTCCATCCTCCTCAATGAAAACATTGCTCCATATATCGCAAAAGCCTGGACAGCTAAAGCAGTGCACCACAACTATAACAATCCAATTCTGTATCAATAAGCAGTTATAAGGAGTGGCTGTAGGTCACTCTCAGTCTTGAGAATGCTTTTGACTTGTGGGGAAACTGAACAGCTTTCTTTTTCTCTTGGGCTGGTGGCTGCATGGAGAACATCTCAGTCTCATGGGCTCTTAACCCCCCCAACACTCCTACAGTGCTTGTGGGAAGCAATGTATGTTCTGTGGTCCCTGGAAGTGGGCTATGCTCTACACATGTTGGTTAACACATGTTCAGGATGGACTGAATTAAGTAGCATTTTATGGCACATTTGACTCTAATTTAACAGTTGATGTATTACTTCACAACTTTAACTGAGCGTCATTCACATTAACTTATTCAAGCTAATTGCATTTATAACCTACGCTTTTGGAAATAAAGCTGCCATAAAGGATTCTTTGAAGTAATGTGCAGCCCTGTTGATTCACTTAGGAACCTTTTAGTAGATGGTCCTTTAAAGAAAGATGTTTAGAAACAAGATGTGTGAGCACAGAAAATCTTTCTAAAGTTTGAAGAACCCCTATTTAACATAGAGGTTCTACACCAAGCCAAGAACTTTAGCGGTTAATATTATTAAACGTGTACCATAAGCTGATGTTCTAATAAGACAATTTGTCAGGAATGAAGATGAATGCTGAATATTTTTTTATAAGACAGAAAAAGAAATGACCAAATCCATGCTCTGCATGATAATAGACATAGTTCTTCTACGAGCCATATGATAACTTGACAACTCAGATCAAACAGTGAGCAAACATTTTCCACTATTGCTTAATCAATATGTAAAAAATGTGTGAAGGTATTCATGGTTAAGTCTTTGTAACTTAATCTAGTATCTTATAACTTATACTACAGTCATATACAAAAGTTTTAACACCCATGGTCAAATGACATGCTTCGTTGAAGTGAAAACACAACCTACAGGGTGCACATTTTAATTTGCTTAATTTAACAAACTGGGGAAAACTGAAGGTTCATTTTACATTTTTGGTCTCTCTGTTTCATTAGGCTAAACTAAGCAAATAAAAGTTCACAGCTAAATGCTATTCTTAAGCTGGCTCTCTGTAGATTGTGTGTTCTGTGATGAGACAGCATGTGCTAAGCAGTTAACAAGAGATGGAAACATGTTATTTCATGATGAAAGATTCACATAGAACTCAAAAGCTTTTAAAATGAATGGAGAAGTTGTTTACCTTCTTGCTCCATTATCAGAACCATGGCACTGGTCAAGAAGAAGAAGGAAAGGTCCATAATGTTTGTCTCTTAAAGCACAAAACCAGAATGGGACACCTAAAATCTCAGACATCCAGAAGTGTGTCCAGAGAAGTGCTTTGTAGAGAGCGAGAGAGAGTGAGAGAGAGAGTGAGAGGGAGAGAGTGAGAAAGAGAGAGAGAGAGATCAGCCTGTGGATTTTCTCTCAGACTCTGTACTCTAAACACCTCCAGCCCCACCACTCCCTCCTCCCCCACCTCAACTTATTTTCTACCACATGATCTCCCTGCAAAGGACCACACCAGCATACTTGGGTCTAGGTGGCTCATATGGGGGAGCGTGCACAGGTAGGTTTGTTTGTGAGTTGCCTGTTAGTAATACTGTATGATTAGTGAAACAATAACCAGCACTGAACTGAAAAACCAAAAGCTATGTTTGGAACCTAAGAATTGTTTTGTTTTTTTTTAGAACAAAGTCGAGGATTAAGTTTTTTTCAAATTGGGAAGCCGTTTTTTCCCCAAACCAAGGGAAGCCCATTGCGGTGAACCTCAATCTTAATTAAAATAATAAAAACCCAATTGAAACATCTCAAGAGACGCATGTGCATGCCAGACTCTCTTAATTGCTGCTACAACTTTTGCCTCCATTAAAATAGAATGCCGACAGTGTGGGATCAGTTCCAGGATGACTTTTTTCCTGGGTTGTTCCCACTGTGTTTTGGGTGTATCCTGCATGAGAAATGCAGAAAAATCACACCCAAGCTGGTGGAGTAGGGAACAAACTAGCAGTTGTGCACCACTGGGTCTTCAGATTTGCTTCAGCCTCTGCGCATTCAGGTACAGATATGTAGCGTGGCGTGAAAGTTGTTGAGAATGCTCCTCAATGGGGCCTGTCATATAATCACAGTGGGAGCAAACTGATGTATTCTCTGCTGCACCGCAGGGGTTATTTTTTCCCACCCTCGGATCCATTTAGCCCAATTTTTGACTTCTCATTAGTCCAGATTAGGCTTAGCTTTGCATTCAGGAGAGATAATTAAAGGCCTGGGCACAACACAAAACAACGTATTTGGTCACAGAGCCTTTGGCTATGGCAATTAGATCTGTGAGGTGATGTGAGGTGTGGGGGGAGTGTAGCAGGGAGGAACAAGAACTTCAGAAAGACTGCAGCCCCAACCTCCCGCGCCTGTTTTCCTCTGTGGGAGAGCTTTAATGAACAGTTTGTCAGCGGCTGTCGGTAAAAATGGCCACTTGTTCAGACCCCTGAGCTGAGAGGAACAGGAAGCTAACAGCACACAAGCACGGGCTTGAAGTAAAAGCTAATTTGGCCCTTCATGCCAAAATGAGGTGGATGGATAATTAGCTGTTTTCAATTTTCTTTTAGACCTTGTCAAAAACAGAGTGGAGGAAGCTAGCAATTACTTCTATTTTTTGTCAGTGGAAACCTGAATTCTAATTTTATTCAGAATCTTACACACTTGTAACTAAGGATGCCAAAATATCTTCTTTATATTAACAGGAGGAGAGTTCCCTGAAGAAGCTTTCAGTGGGTGGAATTATTTTTGTGGATGAGTGAAAATGACACACCTCATTTAAGGAAACTCCACATAATGTAAATGGAATGTACCAATTGAAAGCTTTCTTTAGAGCCAAGCCAAGAACCAGGAAACATAGTACAAAAAGAGTTCAAACTGAAAAGACTACCAGTTAGAATACTAACTCAAAGAGTGTTCAATAATTCTGAAACATATTCTCCATCTGCTGGGTTTGTAATGAGCTCTCGTTTTCAGTACTCTCTTAAAAGTAAAGGTATAACTAAAGTTTTTTTGAGCAATGCCACAGAAGGACTGTTTCCGTTTTTTGTAAATGAGATGTCGAGGTGAACAGTCTTTTAAAGGCATAAAGAACCTGTTTTGTACAGGTTCTGAATCAATTTAAAATTTCTGTCGAAGGACTGTAGGTAATGCTGTAGATGCAGCAAGCAGAGATTGTAGAGAAAAGTTCATGAATTAATAAGTATTTTTTAAAACTAAATAATAATAAGCATTTTTAAAACTAAATAATTTAATAAATTGTAAACTATAGTGTGTATTTTTAGTATCATACTATTAGTGGGGAGACAAAATTTCTAACACACTGCACTCATCTAGTAATCTAAATTAGAAGGAGGCCTCATCCCTCACCTTTTAAACAGTGATAAAAACACTTCTGCTCACAGAAAGCTGTGACTCTCAATGCTGAACTCAATCAAACGAACTAAGTTTTAAGACAAACTTTTTATTGCATATGAGTAAAAAAGTTTCACACTTCATTATGAAAAATAGAAAAAAAGTACTTCAATTTTAACAGCATACTTGAGTTTTTCTACATGAAACAGGGTTTGATTCTGTCTACTGAGTGTTGACTGGCTGATAAGCTGAGCAGTTCATTGGCATCTCATGTTCGATAACATCATAAAAGTTACTGTTAGAAAGTCCTGTAAGTGGAGCTAGCAAATACCAGAGCTAAAGAATTCTTTGCTGTTCTGTCTTGAGAAATTAGTCTATTTGTCTGTATAAAAACAACCAACACCATATAAACGTCCCATTTATTTTACACTGTAGACTCTTATCCACCAGAGCAGATTTTTCATCATGTTAAAGGGAAGTACCCCATCACTGTAAAGTTCAGTAGTAAAGCTCCTGTGGTAAATATGCGCCATTGAGAGAGTAAAGCGTCTTTGCTTTAAGCTAGTTTCCCCTGTAGCACAGACTCTGTGTAGATGGAAATGCATGTCATTGTAGCATCATTATGTGCCAGTAAATTAACATCAATTTTTTTTTTTAATATATATATTATATTTACATGTGGATATCCACTTTTTTGGATCTTCAGCTAATTTTGTAAGATTCAGGGCTGCTCTTAACTCATCTTGTGTTTAACTGTGATTCACCAACAACACCATCATCACTCATCAAGAAAAGCACAAAAAATGTAGCACATGAAATGACTGGGACTTTCCTGTTTCAGAATCAGCATGACTATATAAATACTTCACAATACAGATGCAACAACTCCCTTAACAACTCCCTGTGCATAAGAAAAGTGTTAGACATGTGCTTGGTGGAATTAGATACATTTCAGATCATGACCTTGCTCAGGCCAGTAATAAACAACTACCAAATTTCAAGCACCTCTGTGGTATTTATTCATGATTGTTATATTTGATTGGCTCTTATCACACACAGAGCAATGCGCATAAAACTTTTTGCAATAGGAACCATAAAAAATTGTTAACAGTTTAAATTAAGCAGAAATTTGGAATTTCCCTTTAAAAGAACAAATTCAGTTTCAGTTTAGTTGGACTGCCACATTTGACACAGAGACAAAAATAATAAATGATGTACATGGTTTCTTCATGTCTACAAAAACATAAGAGAACATGAATGTTGATAACTGAGGGCAGACAAAACAAATGAAAAAAAGTGTTTTCATTTGATTATGGCAAGCTGCGACATATTGGGTGTCAAGACAATACAGTAACCGTTAGGTTCCAAGAGCACCCGTGTATAGTGAAAAACCGTGTTGTGAAAAAAAGGCCTAAAATTGCCTATTTTTATAGTGTAAACCATAATATGCCCCCAAATATGCTCCCAAAACAATTTCATTTTAAACTCATTACCCCTAAAGAAAATGTAAAGGTAAAACCGTATTCGTACTGTACAGCTTAAACTGAACTCCCGTAGTGCTAGAATGTAATATTACCCCTTTATAGACTGTACTGTAATTCATGCACATGCATTTTCTTTGGTATGCGTTGTCATTCTCTTTGGTATAAGCACCAGCCAATCAGCAGCAAGGAGAAATAAATAGCGTTCTCGGATTGGCTACTTTCTTTGTGTTCTCTCGTCAGTACCAAAACATTTATAGTTACTTTTTATATAAAAATTTAGCTGAATTTACGTTAATATTATGTAAATATTAAAATGTACATTTTATTTCTCTTAATAATTTAGCACTAAAATGCATGAAAAATTATATATTGCCACGAAAAAAAAGCTGTGACATCTGGGCCTCGTCCGACACGCCACCTCGCCCTCGTTCATGTTTGGGTGTGGTGCTTAGCAACCCAGCATGAGGATGAGGGGGCATGGTGGACGAGGCCCGGGCATCACAAAAGGAAAAAAAAAAGCGGAGGATATCTGCAGTTTCCGCGTTAGTGTAAGGATTTCCGCGTACAATTATCAGTTAGGTTCTCAGTTAGGTAATCCGGGTTAGACTGATTCTGCGACTCCTGATCTGCGGGGGGGTTACTGTATAACAATTACAGCTTTTCTCAAACTCTAATCCTTCTGGATGCCTACATGGACTGTTTATACATTATGTAAATGTTGAAATATGACAAAACTTTCTTTTGACTGTGTGTTTTCCAAAAAATCTAGAGGGTTCAGTGACAGAAACATCTTGTGATCAGTTGTTATAGTATGTATAGCGGCCGGCCCGAGGAGCAGCCACCAAGCACAGGCAGGGAGGCCTAAACAAACATGGAAACATAAAGAGACACCAGAGCTGGTGCACAGTGGAGCTTTATTTTAACTAAAAGGCATAACAGTAACATATATGCACAAACAAACCACCACCACCTAGGGCTGAAACCGTAACCACGGACTCTCACACTCTACTTCCTGTTTTGTCTCTCCACGGTCCTCTGTCAGCCCTTTTATCCTCCTCCATACTCTGTCAGAGAGCCCGTGTTTAAGAGTCCTGGCTCCTCCCTTAGCTCAGCAAACCTGGCTCTCGTAAAGGGGGGAGCCCCACGCTCAGTCCTGTGGCCGTGAGGGTGCTCCGCCCCCTTGCCTCACAATACAAAACACACAATTCAGCTACCTAAAGATGTACTTGTTGCTAATGATGTTCATTTGCACACACACAGCTTGTATAATCACCATAAAACACTTCCAGTAGAATGAGATGCTCTTGAACAGCCACACATGAGTCTGAGTTCACCATGTCCAGTTGTCTACTAGAAGGTATGAGGCCCCTCAGGACTGGGCTGTGGAGCATTAGCAGTAATGAAGCTCTATTCAATACCTTTTGGATGAGACCAGTCAAGTTAAGTCAGCCAAATTTTAGAGTGCCTGAACTTAAACTTGCATGCAGCTTATGTGTATTTAAATTATTGTTGTAAGAAAGTTGATAAGTATGCTTGCATAAATGGATTCATACAGGACATTTATTAGGCCTTTGCAAAACATTTAATTTCATTTGAGCCATTCAGAGGTGAACTTGTTTTTTTGCTTTGTCTTGCTGCGCTGTCAGTGTTGGTTACCCAGACCCTTAAGCAACAAAGCATCTCGACACCATCACACTGTTGACTTTTTAAACATAGAATACTCTGTTAGTTTGTGGTTGACATATAGACTTAAATGACAGACAGCAGATGAGATACAATATGGTAGAGTTCAGTTGGCATTATAATGCACAGTTAAAGTTTTGATGTTGTGTTGGGTAAGGATTCTTATGGCCTGAGGATAGACTCTCCTTCTGACCCTCCCTGTTCTGTCCATAATCATTTGCCTGATTTCAGCAGGTCAAGCAGACAGTTACTGGGTGAGACATTACCCTGTTTGTTCTGGTTCTGCATCTCCTGGTATAAATGTTGTGCAGAGATGGTAGAGGTGATCTGGTGCAGCGTTTTGTCACGCTGATCACTCTCTGTAGACCCTTAATGACCATGTTCAGGACATTTTCTACAGCACCAGAGTAAAAAGTCCTCAGGACCACTGGAGAAACCTGAAACGTCTTCAGCTGTTTCAGTCCATGTCAGATTCTCTGAGATGTGAACACTCAGGCATTTGAAGCTGCTCACCCTCTCCACTGCAACCTTGTTGATGTTGAGCAGGGTGCCTCTTACTGAAGTCCAACACCAACTCCTTGGTTTTGCCAACATTCACATGGAGGCAGTTCTCCTGATACTATGATATCAGTTTCTCCACTTCCTCCATGTATGCTGTCTCAGTGTTGTTGGAGATGAGGCCCAGCACTACTGTGTTGTTAGCAAATTCAGTGATGGAGCTGGTATAGGTAGTATATAGGAGTGTATAGAAGTGTTTAGAGGAGAAGGTTGAGTACACAGTCTTCTAGAGCTCCTGTTTTGAGCGTGATGATGCTCTAGACACAACCCCCAACTCTCATCACCTGCAGTCTGCCTGTGAGGAATCTGAACCCCAGGCACACAGGTAGCTGTCCCAGGCCTCTCAGAACAGTCTATGGGGGACTATTGTAATGAAAGCTCTGAAGTGTAGTCAATTAACAGCAGTTTCATATAGTTCCCATGTGTCTTGTCCACCTGGCTGAAGATGGTGTGCAGGATGTGGGAGATGGCATCCTCTGTTCATCTGTTGGGGCGGTAGGTGAACTGAAGTGAGTCTATGGAGCTGGGAATGGATGCTGTGATGTTGTCTTTAATGAGTCTCACAAAAACCTTAATGACTACCAACGTTTGTGCCACAGACTGGTAGTCATTCAGGCACAAGGGCTTATTGTTGTTTGGTATCGAGCATCGGAGGATGGAAGATGGATGTGAAAACTCCAGTTAGCTGGTCGGCACAGCAGCGTATAAGACTTGCAGAGATGGTGTCTGGCCCCTGTACTTTTCTGATGTTGACCCACTGCAGTGCCCTGCTCCGTTAACAGGCTGTAACTGTCACTAGCTGCATGGCTAACCTCAAAACAGGCCCCAGAGTCCAGTTTGTTTGGCTAGTGTGATCGTTCCATAAAATGCCCAAGTACAATACACTGAGGTGGGCCCGGGGAAGTAAAACACAGGCACGATACCCATCAAGACTGATTGCTAACTGTGCCCAAGCATGGCACTCCAATGCAACTGTCTGACTTATCACACATGGCAGGAAATTAATGATGTTGGTGTACAGCAGAGGTGCAGTGCTTGCTGGAAATTTGAGCAGATAAGAATATACGACACAAGATATTTGGTCAAACTGGTGACTACCGAACAATGTTGTGACAAAACTGGGGTTCAGTATCTCAAGGTATGGGATGCACTCCGTAAAACTAGCAGCTCATTGGTAAAAAAAAAAAAGCAATGAGTACTTGGAAGATGTAAGTGTGCTTAGGCCTGGAGCATTAAGTGCAATGTGAGTGCAGGCCAGCTGGGGAGTGGGTAAGGGACACATTTATACTCAGGCATGGTAGAAACTAGGCCAAGTTAGAGTACTGTTCCTCTTGATTAACAGTGGTTTTTGCCTCACGACTCACAATCGGACACCAAAATGGATCCCATTTCATTGCTCATTGTAAGTATATAATGAAGTATATTACATGTAAAGCTTGATTCTTGAATCTTGAATCATCAACTAAATTTTGTTAATTTGTTTATTTGAGAATAGTACATTGTGTTTACTTAGATTGTCTTCATCTTGTATTCAGTTTTATTTGAATACAAGATTTAACACAGTTTAGTGTGACATATTAAAAACCTTGAGAAATCAGGAAAAAATAGACTGTGAATAGAATAACACTGCAAAGAATAATGTAAGTGGTACCACTTCAGGTCTTGGAAAACCAAAAGGACCAAAAGAGAACACAACAGAGAATACATCTTTAGTGTGTTGCTAGAAAAGTGCATTTTTATCATTAGGATAGAAGTCTCCACCTAGTGATAAATCCTTCTAACTACAATACCTGCTGTAACACCATGTTAAGCTTGGATATACCTTGTCAACATGATCTAAATGGTCTTTAGAACTAAATTTGCCTTGTAGTCATTCATTGTCACTTTAAGACTCAAGCTTGGACACATGGTCTAATGTCAATGTGCACATATTAAATATACGAATTTACGCACATTTCTTAAGTGCAGAAATGCATGTCAGGCTGGTAAACAAAATAAACATGAAAGGTGCAACTGTTCATAAGACACTGATCACTGTTTGGCTTATATCTTTTATCTTTGCTTCATACTAAATTTTGGATTATGCATTCAGGTGGGCAGCAGTGGCAAAATTAAGGGAAAGTTTAGTTTAAACTGTTTCGCATTTAGTAACAATACATAGTACAATACAGTGCATCTATGTATTGGGACTTATGTACTGAAGAAAAAGAAATAAAAAATGAAAAAAAAGACTTTCAAATCAGTATAATTAAATCCTGAAGACATAAACAAAGTTTATGTATGTATACATACAGATTTACTACTAGGTGTAAAAACTGAAAATTATTTGTGTTGTAGATTTTAAGACCCTTGGTTCCTCTCAGCTTCACTGTAAAGAAATTTGAGTGCACCAATTCACACCAACATTGAATATCAGTTATTTGTATTGTTTGGGCACGTGTTGTTTTGTTCTGGAAAAATACTAGTGTGAGTGTGTGTGTGAACTTGTATGAACATACAGCCAGCACAGTATTTGCTGTAAATGTTCAAATTGTTGTGGAGCGCTCCATACATGCAACACCTGTCAAGCTACACTGCACAAAATCATTGGCATGCACAAGTGTGTTCTAAATTGTAAGAACTTGTAAGAACATACAGCCAGCACAGTATTTACTGTGAATGTTAAATTCTAACTATAATGCACTACCATCATCCGATTATGTTTATCCAGTCCTTTTTCATCTAAGTCTCTAAGAAGCTGTCCCAACTCCATGAGGCATTGACCGCTGTCCTGTCTCCTTGCCACTATGAAATGTTCAGAGACCACACCGCAGTCTCACACACAGGGACCCTCTCCCGCAAACCCACCGCATCCTGTGTCTCATATGCAAATGTGTGGCTTGGCTGCACATGTGCAGGAGATTCAAAGCTGATGATCGTGGCTGGAGACCATAGCATGGCACTGTGAGATGAAAAGAGCTTGTGGTCATTTTTTCTTCTGTATTTTTTGAAGTGAAAACCACATGTTTTAGGTCTGATTACAGACCCAAAGCACTTATTTCCAAGGCTTTGGTTACTCATCCAGACGTTACTAATGAAGCAGTCTTAACTCCAATCCAATAAACGTACTGAACAAAATAAGTCTGTCTGGCTTTGGACAAGACCTTTTAAAATAAATAAAACAATTACCCTTGTGTTAAATTCCTTTGGCGAGTCAGGACCAACCTATTTTATTTGTGACAACAGCACATTTTATTGTAATTTGGATGACACAATCTAAAAAGCACACTACATTTTTTTCACAATAGCAGAGCATCAGTTGCTAGGTAATGACTTGCTTTACTCTGCAGCTAACCATTAGTACTAAAGAACTGTGTTAGGAGAAGAAAGAAGCTCAGTTCAGGGGTGTGTTTGTGTGTGTACAGTTTGTGTTTCAGTTCTAATTGAGGAATCTGATGGACTGAGAGAAGAAAATGTTTAATGTTCTGCCTGTGGAGGCCCGTAGGTAATGACTTGCTTTACTCTGCAGCTAACCATTAGTACTTTCCTACTTTAGCACACACAAAACAGAAAATGAATACATAAAATGACTTTTATTAAGACTTCATTTTACACTGCAGCCCTTTTAGACAGATTCTGAAGATGCCAACAAGCCTGCATCGATTTCCGAACTTGTCATGGCCCCAGAGTAAACTTTTTGGTAAGCAGTTGTGACTAACTTAACCTTAAACAAACTGGAGTTCCCCAGAATTTGGCAGAAAACAAACCAACTGACACATTCAGGTAAATCTGATTTACACATTCAGGTAAATCTGACATTGACTGAAAATGCTGAAAAGAACTTGACATTGTGAAAGTTTCATGACTGAATCCGTAATGCAAAATGCACTACTTTTTAGCAAAAGGAATTACCAGTACTAAAGCACATTTGATGTAAAATTAAAGCCTTCTTTACATTGCAATCATTTGGCAGATGCTTTTATCCAAATAGACTTACAATATGAGGACACATTCAAGTTTCAGGACAATGCAGGATGCTTGTGGATGGAGTGCCAAGAGAGCATAACAATTATGTAACAAAAGAGGCTAGTTTATGTCAGGAGTACCACTATTAAAGCATTTACTTGTTTCAGTTTTTTCTTTATTTAGCATTACCGTTGTATAAATAAACATTAGAGCAAAGGAACACCTGAGTAACATCATGACAGTGGGTTGTAATGGTCTTGTAAACTGCAGCATGAGACAACAGTGCTGAGACTGTGCATTCCTTCAACCAGTATGACTTCTGTTTCCATTTAGAAATGTACTATATTGCCATTTGGAGCTTTGCAAATAGAGCATTGTTAGCCTTTAATGAGCTCAAGAATCACCCTAAACTGACCATTTATAGCATGCATGCAATGGATTAGATAACAAAACTAACTAAAGGTTAAGCACAAGATCAGATGTTTGTGCTAAAACACAGTAATTACAAAAACCAGATAAATATATGTTAGTCAACTGCATTTGGACCCATAGTAGAGGTTTCAGTGCTAAATTTAGAAGATTGGGCTCAGGGAAAGCTTTTAAGAGTTATTGGTCAGTTTCTTTGAAGCAAACAAGGAAAGTAGTACTTACAAAGGCAAATTCAGTTAGACTACCTTTTACCCAAGCAATCTAAAAAAAAAAAATGGGGTTAGATCATGGAAGCAGTCTGTTTTTTATTGTATTTGTTTATTTATTTTACATTGTGAAGCATGCTGTAAGATTCATGGTTTAGGGGCAACAAAATACATTAATACATTTTAGATTCGATTAAAAATTATAATGATTTTTAATCGATTTTAGATTAGAAAAAATTATAACTAATTTGTTTATACCCACCTTTTGTTCATGTTAAAGGGCCCATATAATTGAAAAAATGAGATTGATATGGTATGATAAACTGTTCAAAGTTCACAATGTACCCCAAGAGCATGGTATTAAATGGTAATCCTTGTTCATCTTTGTCAACTGATTTAAAAAGTGAAATAATAAGCAAATGCAGGTCCTTGCTGGAAATTTTGAAAATTTACAGTGAGCAGCTGACAGAGATGGTCCGCAGTTTTTGTTTGCTTTAGTGGGTAGAGAAACAGACATGGCCAAAACACGAGTGAAGAAATCCTGGTGGTGTTAGCTCGAGGCCAAAGGCTAAATTCTTCAGATGTCAGATGTTGGCCATTCTGCATTGTGCTAATGCTAACTACTTGCTAACTGAACTGTACCATAAGGAAACTGCAAACAACATGCCAGGAAGCATTTCTCATTACTTCAACCATGCCACAGTGAAAGGAAACAATGCTTCTCCAGGACCATGGAGCAACACAAGAACAAAAACAGAACACCAGAAACCTACATAAGTGCAGACAGGACAAAAGAGAGCAAGAGCAACAATACAACAGGACAAGACATTTAGTGCAATCGATGTTTGAATGAATACAATATTACGACAGATACTGTTTTCTAGCAGCAGAGTCAGCTGAGAAAAAAGGCAGAAGAGAGGAAGACAGCAATAAAAAATGTGCAAATAATAGCAGCAGCAGGGCAAATAATGTGCAGTATATAACAAATAGAGGGGTATTTACAGTGGCAGTTGGGGTATAAGTTCAGTGTGTATATGAACTGTGTTAGGAGAAGAAAGAAGCTCAGTTCAGGGGTGTGTTTGTGTGTGTGTACAGTTTGTGTTTCAGTTCTAATTGAGGAATCTAATGGACTGAGAGAAGAAACTGTTTAATGTTCTGCCTGTGGAGGACCGTAGGTAATGACTTGCTTTACTCTGCAGCTAACCATTAGTATTTTGCCAGCTGGTCTGCACATCCTCTGAGCACATGACAAGGAATATTGTCAGGTTTGGTAGACTTCCATGGGTTGAATAGCCATGGTCAGACAGAGCACCTGGTCATTGGAGAGTAGGGTGGTCTTCCTTGCTGACATGTCATTTTATGCTTGGAAGTGAGTCAGTGCATCCAGAACGGAGGCCTAACCATCACAGGCAGGTGGAGATGCTCTGTAAATGCTGAAAGCCCTGGAAGCCCTGCCACATGCGCCATACATCCCCTGGAAGTGTCCTGGAAGTGGCTGTTGAATTTGAACATGTGCGCATGTGGGCAGCTAGTAGCCTAGTGGTTGGGGCATTCGCCCTGTGATCAGGAAGTCATGGGTTTGAATTCCAAGACTGCTAAGCATCTCTGAGGTACCCTTGAGCAAGGTACTGTCCCCACACACTGCTCCCTGGGCGCTGTGTTCCTGGCTCCCCGTTGCTTCACTGAATGGATGCAGAGGAAGAATTTTGTGCAGTTCACACAGTGCTGTGGTGTGTTCACGTATGACAGAATGGTCACTTTCACTTCACTGCTCTGATGGCCTGGAACAGGTTGTCCTTTGCTGTTCTCTTATCACCTGATTTGAAGGCATTGTTTCAGACAGTGCATGCAACTACATAGTCATCCATATCTTCTGGTTGGAGTGTGTGGTATTGGTCTTGGAGACAGTAGTGCCATTGATGTACTTGCTGATGTAGCTAATCACCAATGCCGTGTACACCTCTAGGTTGATAAAGCAACCATAAATTGCAGCCTTCCTAAACATGTCCCAATCAATATACTCAAAGCAGGCCTGAAGAGCAGAGATGGCACCTGGGTGCCAGATTTTTATCTGCTTTTAAACAGGCAATGTGGGAAGGGGCTCAGCGCAGTATGTGCCAGTAATGTTTGTGTTAACACAGTACAGCACATTTGATCGCCTCGATACAAAGTTCCCATACTAACAGAGTTTAGGGAGAACTGACTAGAGATTTGTGTGATTGAAATTTCTGACAATTAGATGTTTTGGAACTCACAGTTGGCCAGTGCTCAGGCAGCACTTTGTTAACATTTATTATCAAGGTTGCAGATGATATTATTGATAAGGCACAAATGATGAAGCAGCATACAGAGAAGAGGTGGAACAGCTGTCTATCTGGTGCAGAGACAATAATCCATCTCCTAATGTTTACAAGACTAAAGTGACATTTGTAGAAGTCGTTTCCTACCCACACCCCATTTAGCATGCGGTGGCAATTGTAAAGAGTGTTCTGACCAGCTGCATCACTGTCTGGTATGGCAGCTGCAAAGTGACTGACCGCAAGCGCCTACAGAGGGTAGTGAAGACAGTAGAGAACATTACTGAGAGGACATCACAGCCAAATCTGACAGTTTGCATGACACTCTTTACCCCCAGGCTGTCATAACCTGTTATATTCTTACACAACAACTTAATCCAAACAACTGGTCTTCACATAAACTGGACATCATACACAGACCTCTAAGTATGCATTCAATCAGTAGTACCATACCATCATCCACCTCCTACACAATAATAATAATAATAATAATAATAATAATAATAATAATAATAATAATAGTAATAATACATTTTATTTCCAAGCGCCTTTCACGACTCTCAAGGTCACTTTTTATATACATAAAATTAAAAAGAGATTATAATCATTTTAAAGAGTAAATTATATTACAAATAAATGTTACTTTTACAAATAAAAGTCCTTTTTATAAGCAGACAGTGGATTGTGTTCTGCTCAGATGTTCAAGGAGGGCGTTCCACATTGGGGACCTTAAGCACAGTTAGTTTAAGCCACTCTCCACGGATACGGCGGGCCAGCTGAATATCTTTAGGCATGATGGTGACTCTCATGGCGTGGATGGCGCACAGGTTCGTGTCCTCGAACAGATCCACCAAGTAAGCCTGGCTGAACAGACCCACCAAGTAAGCCTCGCTGGCTTCCTGCAGGGCCACGATGGCGGAGCTCTGGAAGCGGAGGTCGGTCTTGAAGTCTGAAGCGATCTCACACACCAGGCTCCGGAAGGTCAGCTTGCGGATAAGCCGGGCCTGTAACGGTGAGGTTTCCTCACATAGCCGGTGGCCCGAGCGCTCTCACAAGCCGCCTTTGTGGCTAGCTGCTTCCTGGGTGCCTTCCCACCGGTGGATTTGCAGGCGGTCTGCTTTGTTCTTGCCATAGTAAAAAATAGTTAAAAATAGTGAAAAAATAGTAAAATATAAAGACAATACAATACTATGTATTGAAAGGATGAATATTCACAATAAATCTTTTTTTTTAATGCCAAATAAAAACATGCCAGACAGTTCCCTCTCTCACCTGGAGACCACTGGGAGCACAGTGAGAATCATGTTCTTTGATTTCTCCAGTGCTTTTAACACCATCCTACCCATTATCCTGAGTTGGAGCACACAGGTGTGGACCATCACGTCACCACATGGATCTTTGACTACCTCACAAACCGACCACAGTATGTGAGAACTCAGGGCTGTGGGTCAGACAGGGTTGTCTGCAGTACTGGGGCCTCACAGGGAACAGTTCTGGCATCGTTCCTCTTCACCATCTACACTGCAGACTTCTCTCACAATACCACCAACTGCTTCCTGCAGAAGTTCTCTGATGACTCTGCAATACAGGGTATATACAGCAATCCTTAAGTTAAATTGAACACCTTTTAATACCTTTTTTACTACCTTCGGATTTTTTTTTAAACCATCACGACACCGAGTTGCAAGTGTTAATCAGTGACCTTTCTAACGTTTACGCAGATTTTGACATATATAACACTATACAACAGAATAGATTTACAGACTCATTGATGTTGACCACATATTGCACATTTATTTCTCTTCATGAATAAAAATAAAACAAACTACATAAAATGTGCAACAAAGACATAGTTCCAACACACTGGCTGGTATTCACTGCATGAACTGTTGATGCATTACAAACTGGCATCTGCTATATGAACTGTTGGTGATATCACTTCACAAACTGGCATCCACTACATGAACTCGTAAACTGCTATTATTTGATTTTAACATAAGCATGTACTATAGGTCCAAGTCTATGGGGTGCCTTTTGTAAAAACAGCTTAACAAATGTAGAGGTGTCATTTTTCATAATTTAGCGCAATTTTCACACAGTTTTCACATATTTAGAGCTAAATGTGTTAAAAAATTAAATGTTGCACTCTAAATCTAAATGTTGCACTTTTACAAACGGCGGCTCTAAATGTGGGATGTTTGAGCTCTAAATGTTGAGCTCTAAATGTTTAGAAGATATGCTAATTGGCCACGCCGCGTGATTACAATTGGCTGTTACTTAGAAGGGGGCTGGACTGCGTGCTGTGATATCCACTCACCAACATGGAGGATTTGCCTTAAATGATCTTAAATCTAAATGTTAACTTCACAGTTAGATAGGGCTCAGTGACATCTTTCCAAGGCCCCCTTATTTAACATAATTAGCCGAAAACCGTTCACCTCGGTCAAAAGTAATGGGACACTGGGGCGAGGTGAACGGTTTTCAGCTAATAACTCCGGATTATGGCAAACAAGGGGTTGTTGGAAAGAGTACGAGATATAATTAAATAATTCCATGAAATGAACATTGTTTACAAGTTATGACTCACGAGTCACAACACTCAAGTCCGAGTCATGTCATAAGTCGTTGAGGTGGGCGGCGAAGGGGTGATATGTGTTACGTGCATCTCGGCCGCATCTTGGGCTGATGGCCGTGCACCGGATGGCCATTCTGGACTTTTAATTTATGAGAGATGCCCATGACGTGAGGAATGTTTAGGCAGCTCAAAATCCCAGACAATTCTAAAACCCCGGCCGGATGCAATTTCCAGGTCACAAAAAGAGGACGTCTCCGGGGAAAAGAGGACGTCTGGTCACCCTAGGCTAAGCTGTCGTCCCTGTTGGACAAAATCTTCCCCCCATACTCTGACAGCACTGAGCGACTCCTTCAGTGACAGACTGCTGCACCCACAATGTGGGACGGAGAGATTCCACTGAGACCTTGTGGATGACCACACACACACAAACAAACATACACACACATCCAATGCACCATGACAGTTTCTCCTATGTGCAATTTTACTTGGGTGCAATGTCCATTACTACAGGGCAAAATGTGCAATTTGAATTTGCAATTCTTTGGGTGAATTACTACTGTTTTTTGTCAACGTCTGTCACTCCACTGTGTGTGTGTGTGTGTGTGTGTATTCATAGTGTTCTAATATTTATTTATATATATATAGCAAGGTTGTTTATGTTTCCCTGAATTTCCCACTTATTTTGGATTTTTTTTGGCCATTATATTCCAGGTACCTGTTTTTTAAATATGCACATTTTATTTATCTGTTTGTTTTTCTTTCTTCGGGGTTTTCCCGCGCTGGGACACAGGGGCGGGGTTTTCCCACGCTGGTCCCTTATCTTGCCTGCCCCCCTTTGCTATGCCTCTTTTGCAACGGAGCTAGGGCAGAGGAGCTGTATACGCCTGGCCCGCTCCAGTGCCTGATTATGTTTATTTTTTTTATTATTAAAAATCAGAAATTTTAAGGTCAGCGGTGGAGTCAATCCTTGTAGAAAACAAAACAGAATGAATTGGGAGAGGAGAGAGAGATGACCTCCGTTACACTGGTGCCGCTCGACTCGTTCGTCTGTTCAGTGGTTGCCGAACGCTGGGGTTGCTGCATTGATGGGATGTGCCACCAGGACCTGTTGCTGAGTGCTGCTGCCGTCTTCAGAGACTCTCGTCTGCACGAACTGTTTTCATATGCATGTGTCTTTTACAGGGACAATGCAACCATAAGAGGTCACAAGCCAGGGATTCCTTGTGCCGGTCCCAAGTCCGGATAAATGCAGAGGGTTGTGTCAGGAAGGGC
>JBBIGA010000153.1:14266429-14279434 GCA_037576975.1 Alestes dentex | reverse complement strand
TAGGACTAAATGGAGACAGATGATTCGCTGTGGCGACCCCTGAAGGGTAAAGCCGAAAGAGAAAGAAGAAGAAGTGTCTTTTACAGGGACTCTGAAGCTGCATATTTTTTATTCTACATGTGTGCATTTGAGGGTGAGGCAAAAGAGCATTGTATATATGTGTATATAACTTTGTAATTTTTTTTTCTCCCTTATCTTTTCTTTTTCTCTTTGTATCCCTTTCCCTTATCTAGTCTGAATTTTGGTTGGCTAGAATGTTATGGATACTAAGGGTGATTATCCTGGGCACTCTAGTTTTGGGAGGGGCCATCTGAGATTCACTTTGGATAGTTCTGGTATGGCTGATGTTGGCAGGGTCAAGAATAGTAGGTACTGTAGTGTTGGGAGGGCGAGGGGCCTTCTTACATTTGGTACTCCAGGCAGCCTTGACTTAGTTGGGGGTGACAAAGTTACACCAGTGACTCCCATGCCTTAGGATGCACCACCATTCAATTTCACTGAGTCTGACACCCCAGTTAAAATGAGTAGTGAACAGGTGGGGGAGATCAGAACATTAGTCAGTCTGTCACTGCAAGCCTTTTGAATAACTTTCAGTTAAGCTCATCAGCAACACCCTTTATGGGCCATTCCTTGTGGGGTGGTACTCTTATTGATGCTTCTAAATTGAATCTCATCCTTAAGTCTGAGAGGAAAGAGCCACCGTTCTTTAGAGGTGATAGCACGGATAAGTACTCTCTGTGTGAGTGGGAGGGATTCATGAGGGGGTATCTGGGTAAGAGTAGCTACACTGGGAAGGAACTTGTTGACGAGCTGCTTAGACTGTTGGGCCGTGCCAGGGATGTAGCTCGGATTTGGCTCCGTAATAATGTCTAGGTGTCTATTTCTGGTGATGTGGATGGTGTCTTTTGCATCCTCAGGCAACATTTTGACAGTGTTGTACACTCTGGTATGTCTGGTATTACGGATTTTTATGCTACCATGCCCAATGCCAATGAACAACCACTTGATTATTGGATTAGGTTGAATAAAGCAGCTGAGGTAGCGGAACTGGGGAGTGTGAATAAGTCTGTGTGGCTGCAGACTGTAGAAGTCGCCGCCATGTTTATTAGGCATTGTCCTGACCGAGACCTCTCTATGATGTTTCTAAGTAAGCCTCAGAGTGAGTGGACGGCCTGTTAAGTTCAGGCACGTCTGGATGAATATATACAAAACTGTAAGGGTCAGAGGGGCTATGTATCGCAGCACACTGTTTCTGCTGTTTCACCTGTGACTGAGGCTGTGTGCAGCGTTATGCTGTCAGATGAGTCTGCAGTGGGGGTGGGCATGACAGACCACACAGGACAGGTTATTGGGCATGCTAGAGAAGGCATTAGTGTGCAATGTTCAGGCTGCTCAGCATTGTCACCCTAAGCAGAGTGTGAAACGCACTTTCAAATGTGATGTGTGTCAGAGTGCTGACCATTCTACCCAGTCTCACTGTAGGTTGCATAGGTTGTGCTTTTCATGTTTCAGTCCAGAGCACATATGTGCACAGTGTCAGGGTAGATTTCAGGGTGCGAGGCATGCGGCTGGTTCTGCCACAGTGGGGGGCTGCGCAGAGGCTGAGGCCATCTCAGGGAAACTAGAAAGCCTCCATTCGGAGGAGGGCAGCGGCAGGCATCTGAGTTTTCCCTCCAGTGTAGATGATGACATTGAGTCTGTGTATTCATATTTGTGTGAGACACTGCCAAAATCAAGTAAAATAGTCATGCAAAACACCACGAGAGCTGCGCAGAGTGATAGTCTGTTTTACACGTCTGTGTTAGTGCAGGGCAAAGTTGATTTGAAGGGGATGTTGGATACTGGGTCAATGGCAACTACGTTTAGTGCAGATGTTGTGCCGCGTCTGAGGGAAGCAGTTGTGTTGCCAGGTGAGTCTCCAGCCCCTGTTGATATTGTCCTGGTTGACTGTGGAGGTAAACAGACTAGTCTGGGTGTATGTGACTTGGCTATTGAGTTGTATGGATTCAGTTTTAAGGTCCCAGTGTTAATTCTTGAGAGACATGTGGACTCATTGATTATCAGCACAAATGTTTTGAAGCCTCTTTGTTTCACAGCATGTGAAAGTGAGTACAAGCAGTTCTCATGGCAGCTTATCTGTTAGGAGTGATTCTGGCAATGATGTAGACAATGGTAACTGTTCATTACAGAACCTTGGATTAGGTGCTATTCCCACTGACAGTTGTCAGGTTTCGTTTTATTGGAAGGATAAGTTAGTTGACCTAATAAAGGAGTATGAGTCTGTCTTCTCTCGTCATCACCTTGACTGTGGTGAGGTGCGTGGGTTTTGTCACAGGATTAGGTTAACGGATGACTGTCCCTTCAGGTTGCCATATCGCAGCTTATCCCCAGCACACTACCAGAAGTTGAAAGAAACTTTGGATTTGATGGAGGAGAAGGAAATTATTAGGAAGTCTAGTAGTGAGTACACTTCTCCACTGGTGCTGGTGTGGAAGAAAAATGGGGACCTGCGGATATGTACTGATTTTAGGTGGCTTAATGCCCCCACTGTGAAAGATGC
Source organism: Alestes dentex (assembly GCA_037576975.1). NCBI lineage: Eukaryota > Metazoa > Chordata > Actinopteri > Characiformes > Alestidae > Alestes > Alestes dentex. Next base: position 14,276,874 of record JBBIGA010000153.1, on the reverse strand, counting down.
ACATCTGCTCCCACACCAGGATGATGTCTTTGCAGCCTTAGGTGGTAATGTATTTTTCTCCATCTGGCTACTACAATGTGCCATTACAAGAGGATGACAAGAAATTTACAGCCTTTTCATTGCAATTAGGGTTACATGAATATGATAGACAGCCGCAGGGCTTGTGCAACAGTCCAGCCACCTTCATGAGGATGATGCTTGCGGTCTTTGGTGATCAAAATTTCTTAAGTCTACTGTGTTATTTGGATGATGTTCTTGTATTTGGCAGGTAAGAGGAAGAGAGTTTGCAGTGCTTACGCATGGTGTTTGAAAGGCTGAAAGAGCACAACTTAAAGCTGTTGCCTGCTAAGTGCAATTTTCAGGAGATCTGTGAAATTTTTGAGACATATCATTTCTCACGATGGCATTGCTAGTGATCCAGATAAGGTTGAGGCTATTGTGAGTGTTTCACAGTCAGATTTGATGGAGCCTGATGGGGCCACACCCTCTCCAAGTAAGATCCGCTTTTTAGGAATGGTGGTTTACTACCAGCATTTCATTGAGAACTGTTGGTTCTCAACTATGATTGCGAGGCCACTTTTTGCACTTACAGGTGGGTCTAAGCGACCGTGCAGGGGTACAGGTATGAGTAGACCTGTGCAGAGGAGAAAGCTCTGCCCTCAGGACTGGTCCCCTGAGTGTGCAGAGGCTTTCCAGAACCTTAAGTCTGCAATGGTGAGTAGTGTGCCTTTAGCGCATCCAGACTTCACAAAGCCTTTTCTCTTGTCTGTAGATGCCTCCACTAGTGGTCTTGGGGCTGTGAGGCCTGGTGAGGACAAAGCTCGGTCTATTGCTTTTGCAAGCAAAGCATTGAATCATGCCCAGTCCAAATACCCTGCACATCGGTTCTTTGCCATGAAGTGGTCTATTTGTGACAAATTTATTCATTGGTTGCAGGGTCATGGGTTCACTGTGTGGACCGATAACAACCCCCTTAAGTATGTTTTGACAAAGCCAAAATTATATTCCAGGTACCTGTTATTCTTAAGTTTTATTATTATTAGTGTGCTTGCTCAAGCACACTATTGTTCTTCTTAAGTTGTATCTTTATTATCTTGCTTCCGTTCACCCGTTTTTTGGCACGCTACTTCTCCCAGGGCTTTCGAGATAGAGCCCGATCTGATATTACGGGCTTGTTCACAGCTTTTTGATATGTCTTGTCGTTCGTTCGTTATTCCCATTTTTCTGGTGAAAACGATTTGCAAAATTATTGGCACCTTGAACTTTCAGATAGTCCTGCTCGGACACGCTTTGTCTGAAACCCACCAAACCTGATGTGAAATGCGGTCAGTGATGACATGCACTCGTCTTTTCTTTGTCTTCCGCTCATCCCTTTTTCCCCCCATTCCCTTCCATTCATTTTTAACCCCATTGAAATGAATGCAGTTTCAGAAGAAACTTCCAGGCTCCATACAGTGACCAAACCTTATGATACTTTATATGAGACCTCTGGCCACGCCCCCACAGACACACCTGTTTAAACTTAACAGTATGGCCAAAAGTATTGGGACAGAGCTGTCATACAAAAATATGTGGAAAAAAGTACTGGGACACACAGACACACACATTTAGTAACACTATGGTAATGCTAATGCTATGCTTATGTTATGCTAATGCTATGTTAATGCTATGCTAATGCTATGCTAATGTTAATGCTATGCTAACGTTAATGCTAACGCTAATGCTATGCCAATGTTAATGTTAATGCTATGCTAATGCTTTGCTAATGTTAATGCTAACACTAATACTGATGCTAATGCCAACGCTAACGCTAATGCTAACTTTGAGCAAGCACCCTTTGCATTTTCTCTGCGGAAATGTAGTCTAGTTCTTCTTATTCTTCCGTTCTCCCATTTTTTGGCATGCTACTCCTCCCAGGGCTTTTGAGATAGAGACACCGTTCCAACTCTGTAACGTCGGGCCCGATGCTTGTTCACAGCTTTTTGATACATTTTGTCGTTCGTTCGTTATTCACGTTTTTCTGGCAAAAACGATTTGCAAAAGTATTGGCACCCTAATTTTTCAGATAGTCCTGCTCAGAGACGCTTCATCCTAAACCCACCAAACTTCATGAGATACCTCAGACCAACTTGCCCGACACACAGACACAGTCATCCCTTTTTCTCCCATTCACTTCCATTCATTTTTCACCCAATTGAAATGAATGCAGTTTCAGAAGAAGAAACTTTCAGGCTCCATACAGTGACCAAACCTTATGAAACTTCATATGAGACATCAGGCCACGCCCCTAAAGACACATATGGCCAAAGAATTGGGAGCTGTCATGCAAAACTATGTGGACAAAAGTACTGGGACCCACACACTAATGTTATGTTAATGGGAATGCTATGCTAATGCTATGTTAATGCTAATGCTAATGCTATGCTGATGTTAATGCTAACAGTAATGCTAACGCTAATGTTGTGTTCTGAATTTGAGCAAGCACACTTTGCATTTTCTCTGTGGAAATGCAGTCCAGTTTAAAAATGCACATTTTGTTTATTTGTTTGTTTTTCTTTCTTCTGGGTTTTCCCGCACTGGGACACAGAGGCGGGGTTTTCCCATGCTGGTCCCTTATCTTGCCTGCCCCCTTTTGCTCTGCCTCTTTTGCCACGGGGCTAAGGCAGAGGAGCTGTATGCGCCTGGCCCGCTCCAGAGCCTGATTTTTTAAATTTCAGCAATAAAAATCAGAAATGTTAAGGTCGGTGGTGGCGTCCATCCTTTTAAAACACAACACAGAATTAATCGGGAGAGGAGAGAGAGACGACCTCCGTTACATATACACTCCGAACATATGCTCACTGTGTACAAATATACTTTTCTAAGTGTACATATGGTTTACATATACACACACACACACACACATATATACATATATATATATATATATATTATATATATATGTACACATTTTTACAATACACATGCACATATTTTTACTTTATCTTATTTTTATATTCCTAGATTGTATTGTGCACATTTGTATTTTTATTCCACTTTATTCTATTCTATTGTTTTTCATTTTTGCTGCTCTTTGTTTCTGTCGTGACAATGCAAATTTCTCACTTGTGGGACTAACAAAGATTTATCTTATCTTAAACTGTAAACTCATGGTGCTACTCAGGTTCATGCTGATCCCCTGGTCCCATTTTCCAATCTTCAACTGTATTGCACAATTAACATATATTGCACAATACTGCCAGCATATTCAGGACTTTACATCCCACACTGCCTACTTACTTTTGGTCTTAGCATGACATACAGGACAGTGCAATATTTGCACTGTGTGTTCTTTTATGTCTTTTGTTAATGTATGTATATGTTTACCTTGTGGACCCTGAGCTTCGCCATTTTGTCTCTCTGTATATTTGACACTGTTGAAACGCAAGTAAACACGTTTGTAAGATTTCAGGAGAACATAAAATAAGTAGACTTAGTGACAGTGGGAGACAATGTAAGACTAGTTTCCTCAACAAAACGGGGCTCTCTCAGTTTTAAATCATGGCTAACCTGAAGTGGGTAGTAAATGGCACTTTAAAACACTTTGCCAAAACTGGATCATTTGTTTTCAAACCAGGCTTGCTAAAAGTGATCACACTAAAACAACAGTCAAAAAAATTCTATTTACTGATGAATCCAAATTTGACATTCATGGCAGTAACTGAAGAGTTAATGAGAAGAACAGGAAAGAGACTGAGACCACAATGCATCAAACCTACAGTAAATCATGGTGGGGTGGTACTCAAGTCTGGAGGTGTATTGCCTACTCTAGTGTGTTACCTGTAGACTCACCTGCACCCTGACAAAGGAGAAGATGCCAATCCTCAGAGACAGACTACTCCCTCTGGCTCAGATCTTTTTGTAGTAGCCCTACAGTAGCATGACAATAAGCCAAAACCCACCTCAAAGCTTTGCAACAACTACTTGAAGACCAAATACGTTCAAAGACTGCTGACTATGATCATGGAGGCAAGCGTTCAGTGACATCACAGGATGCTCTTTTGAATAATGTGAAATCATACTGGCATAATATGGATCATCTGATTCAACACAAACTTGTGGAGTCCATGTCAGCTTGAGAGCATGTCAGAACAGCAAGGGGGTGGGGGAGGGGGCAAACCAAATACTAATAAATTGTCAAATGTATGCATTTCTTCTCAAACACATTTTTAAAATCCGCATGATTATGGGTTGACTCCTACAAAGCGTGTAGTGTTGAAATAGGCATGGAATCAAACAGCACTTACTTTAAAAGCAGCAGAGTGTGCTCTCATGAGAGCATGATTTACATACATAGACTGATTTTTAAAACTTACAGATGTATTTAAGCATCCATCGCACCGGAAGTGTTGTTTAGCCAACACTATAGTACATTGTATAAACATTGTTAAATGTTTTTGACACCGCCACTATTGCTCGATTTAGTGTTCTCTGCAATAATAAAGTCTCAAATTACCACGAATGGCATTGTGTGGTTTCGAAAAATCCTCTTTGGCACCTTTTCATTTTAATTTTTTTCATAATGGGCATGTTTTATAGGTAATCAGTACCCACACATTCACATGTTGCAAACAAAATGAAAGACTAGTTAAAGCAATGATAAGCAGACATTCTTTTCAATGATCATCAACTGCATGCTACAGGTGCAGCAGGCAGAGATGAGGGCAAAATGCTCCCTACGGATGTTTTAGGATATGGACAAAAAGAAGTGGTTTAGAACAAAAAAAATGTTTATTTGGGGTACTCATGGACTCGAATGGGATTTTTTGTTGCTAATGGCAAGCCTTAGTTCTTTCTATAGCATAATTATAAAGAAACTTAAAAATTAACAGTAATTAATACAGAATATACATAAGTTCTCATCTGAGACCAAAAAAATCTAGGCCAACAGTTACAACCAAAATAAAAGGTCCACCATTGACTTCCATAGACTGCCAACAGTTCATAAAACAACATTCCACCATTCATTTGTCCCTGAGATTTTTTTTTGTATAGGATGCATTAAGGGAATGTTCTGCTGCGTCATTTTTTGTTTATTCCTCAGGAATTGACATCCAGCGTTATACTCAGTCCTAGTGTTTACTTCTGCAGGTCATGGGGGCTGCTGAACGTTTCATAAACGTTGGCTGCAAACTCTTTCACTTGGTCTATCATCAAAAGATCCTGGAACATGAAAAGGTGAGCAAATACCAGTCATCATGCAACAGAGCTCAGAATCCCAGCAATATAACTGAAACTGACTACTGACAGAAAGTGTAATTTAGTGTCTGCATCTCACTAGCCCAATACAACAATAACATAAGAGGAAGCGAAATCTCCATTGATGTTTATAGCTTACCTGAACAAAGTGACTGGGTATTTCACTGCATATTGAGTGAATCTGTCCATTGGCAATGGGGATTATTTTAGCAAGCGGGAGACTTACATGTGAAAGACTAGAAAAGAGAGAACAAAAAATGAATTTGATCAATACAGATCATTTAACCCTAAAAAACTGTAAAATACATTGTTAGCAATTTATTAGGTAAGGATGAAAACGGAACAACAAGAGTACGGAAAAAGTTAGGCCACAGGTCATCATACCTAGGTGCAACATGCTAGGTACAAGTACCTAACAAACTAGGGTTAAGTACCAACCTATCAGGCGTGCTGCAGACAGTGGAGTCTCCCTGGGGAGGTCGGAAGAACTCTGCCATGTTGTCAAGGTAACGGCTGAAACCTCGGTTGAGGCAAGTGTTAAGTACAGTATTGAAATCTGGACTGAAAGAACAGAGTCAACAGTTATAATTCAACATTAAAGGCTAAACGTGACCTAAATGTTGTACTTCAAATGAAAGTTTTCCATTTTTTCCATACCTATCAAGCATGTCTCTAGTTTCGTTTAGTAGCTTTATCGTTGTGATGTCATTCTCTGTGAGACCAGATGCCTGAAAACAAATTATGCGATGATACTATACTATAATAGTGATACTATAAAACACATAAATGTACAAAATTCAAATATGTTCAGATTTATGTTCAGTCACTTTACACTATTTTATTATTAATGGTTATGCAGACTCTAAGATAACTGTTGCCACTTTTCACATCTTTTCCCAATGTGAGTATAAATAAGTATCTGTATCGATAAGCAGTAAAATCCTAACGACACCCATCCATAAGTGTGTTATGACTAAGCTCTTCAGGGTAACACATCACCAGGGACAGATTTAATCAGCTTAAGGCTTTGGCACAGTAACGTTTTTCTTTTCCAAGGCTGATGTTGTACCTCTGAAACTCTGAGTGACACCCCAATACTCATCTGATATATTTGAGTAACAAAGCTTTATCAAGAACAGTTTAATTGAATCACTTTTTAAAAGTTTGCCATCTAAAAGTGCCATACTAAACACACCCAAACAGTGTACAACCCAACAGGAAGAGGATGATGATGCATAATGGGGAACACTACTGTCCTCCACACAACAAACTGGGATTCAATTCCCTGTGCAGACGAGCACACAACACTAATTCTGATTGCAGCACACAACACTACGCCAATAAATGTTCTTGGGCAATCTTGCAATTTCAGAATTATACTTAACTAGGTAATCTCTGTTCTTATGTTATTGTTTGGCAACATGTTGCAAGTGTTATCATAACTTCACTTTAGCTTATGTTTCTGACTGTGATATTTCAGGCTAGGTTCATTACAGAAACAACATCCAATTCTGTATTTTCTGCTGGTTTTGGGTTGATTCCAATACTGAGTTTTGGACTGGTGACATCTCTATCAGCATTACATTGTTTACTGTAATAGAGCTTTTACCTGATCAGCCAGTGTGTTCTCCTCATCAGGCATCATGTACCAGGAAAGAGGTCTGTGTTTCAAGGAGCCGCAGTCATCCTCCATCAGCTGTCTGATGTGACTCAGATGCTGCTCCAGCTCTTGCAGGGATAAACTCTGCTTCAAAGAGACACTGAAGAAACAGAGAGAAGGAGAATTTACTGTTACTGTCCAGGATTCAAATCTACCATTATGTTAAGTGTTAATATGCAATTTGTGAACCACTGTTAGGTACTTAAAGCAAGAAAAGACTTAGGTGAGACCCTGGATTTGACATGAATCAGAAAACATCAATGCAGCTATGAAGCTTCCTGAGCTTGTGATGCAATATTTATGGTAATATAATCAATACTGTACTGTGTTTAAAAATAAGTTAATTATAAAAGACTTACGGCCCTAGAACTTCCTGCACAGCTTTCTTCACAACGGTTATCAGCTCAATGAGCCCTGTAGATGCAGAAGAAACATGTTCAAAATAAAAAGAAAATTTATTTTCACCATTTACCACCTTCGACTGGAAACAAAACTAGCGAGCATAATCAATAAGACAACCAGAAAATTATTATGCTCTCTCACCATCTCCCAGTAGGTGCTGTATACTTGACAGATACTGCTGTTGCACTTCAGGAGGAGCTAATGGTGTCTAAGTGCAAGTATGACACACAAAGTCAATACATCCATAAATGTTTGTAGCTGAATGAAACAGTTTGCATTTTTACATTCAAAGAAATTTTACATGCAAAGAAGGCTACAAGACCTACAGTTCCATTTTTAGTCACAGAGTTGTCCAAATACAAGTAACCGCCAATTATGTTGAGTTGAACACGAAGCAATATCACCAGCATGCAAGTACTATAAACGGCCACAATGCTTCGGGTGAAACCTGGTGAGAGAAATAAGGCAATTGTATGACAAAACTTCACAACTGCTTTCTTAATGAGTTATCGTTGTTACCCATGTAGTTGAGAAAATTCAAACTTACTGATAATCTTAAGGTCCTCCCAAATCTCAACCTTGTTTGCTGGCCTACGAAAAACACACTTAAGTCAGTCATAATGTTCTGGTATAAACATATTTATATGTAGCAACAAATTACATGATCTTTTAATTTCATATCATTTGTCAACATTTCATCACATTAATGCTAGGGCTGGATGATATGTAAACATCTCAACATTTTCAAATATTTTATTTAAAATATTACACATATATGGACTCCACAAGATCTGGGGAATGTGGAGGCCAGGGTCACACACGCTCTTTATCATGTTCCTTATGGCATTCCTGCACAATTTTTGCATTGTGCCAGGGTGCATTGTCCTGCTTAAAGAGGTCACTGTCATTACCATTGGCATGAAGGGACGTTTTTGTTAGATGGTATGTGTCAAAGTACCATCCACATGAATGCCAGGATTCAACGTTTCCTAGAAAAACATTACTCAGAGCACCTATTTGCCTCTGCTAGCTTGCCTTCTTCCCATAGTGCACTGTGGTACCATCTTTTCTTCTAAATCACACCACCCTGTGCCACAACGGTAATGCTCTGGTTTCTGAATTAGATGATCAGGGTTCGAATATGCCATGGGAGAAGACTTTTTTAATGCAACCTGTCTCCAAACACTGGTTTTACATCTAGTTATTGTTATTCCACCCATTTTTGGAGCTGCTTATCCTCAAAGGTTGACACATGCTGTAGACCCGGCGCTTGTACACAGCTTATCAATCAGATGATCAGGGGCAAAGTATTGATTGTATAAAAATTATCCTACCCACTACACCACCACCACCACCCCATAGATGACCATTTGGCTTGAAAGTGTGTCTGTCAAGCAACATTACTATTATCATTATTATTGTTTATTCTTTTATACTTAAAAAATGTGTTTAAAAAGTTTTTTTAAGCTGAGAATTGTAGAATTTTCATATTTTATGAGGTGGTGCGGAAAAATAAAAAATAAAAACAAAAAAATGATCGGCTTCACAAATTGGCCATCGGCTGACTCTGATTTCTAAATATCGGCATCGGCCATAGAAAAACTCATATTGGTCGACCTTGAATTATTATTATTCTATTTATAGCTGGAATTTGGCACTTCTCCTCCTGCAGATTTTGAAATATTAGCATGGTTCTAACATCAAAACATCCATTAATATCCGGTGTGGTGTGAGTGTGTTTTCAATTGGGGGGCCAAGTATTGATTGTGTAAAGAAATATATTTTTGTGGTCAAGCTGCCTCTGTAATGCATGGAAAGAGAGCGCAGATGGTTGAGTCACTTTAAAAATGTTTGTTGGAGAGATTTTTAGACATCACGGCTATGGAAGTCAGAAAGCAACAAAATGTGAAACAACAATTCAATTCAGATACAGCGGACTCATAAACAGACTTTAAGACACTAAAGCTAAGGTCATTTATAAAAAGAAGACATCAGCCACTGCTTGTTTTGTTGTTTTCCCACCCATTTTCAGGCGAGTGTGGTTCATCCACCCGTTTCCAGCAGTCCTTAACCATGAATGGGTTTGTAAGAGACCACAAGTTAACGCCCCGCCGGTGGCTCAGAGGTAAAATGCCGGTTGTTGAACGAAGACGATCAGAAGAGGCAGCCCCAGCATTTTGTTTATACAGCATAGTGTATTTCATACACTATGCGGTATTTCATAGAGTATTTTCAGAGTATTTGAGTTTTTAATGACTTTTATTTGAAACCTTACTTTTTATATTGTTCTTGTCTGTGTGACTGTGCAGTTGTAACAAACAATATCCTATGGGATCAATAAAGTTTTCTGATTCTGACTGCAGCAGTGATGTTTATAACTTACAGTAAATAATTCTGTGTCCTCAACCACACTGTTAAGTATGTGGCATCTAAGTGAAAAGCTGGAGGATGTTTGAGAAAATGTTGGGGGATGTATTTACAGAAAAACTTAACATCTCTATTGACTATTGCCTCTTAGCTCAGGGACATTCAGATGCCATATATGTCTTGACTGATCAAAAGCATCTACAGTAAGTGAAAATTGTGTAAATTAGATTTCTAGTGATCAGAGGGAACAAATGTCAAATCAAGGTCAACATCAAAGCATCACTTGGCTCATAATTCCAATAAATGACTCACTTGGACTTCAGGAGTGCTGTAAGGCTCTCAGAGTTCAGATGGTGTATGATAGCTTCTCTCAGAGTAGGGAGCATTGATAGCACTGAAAACAAAGACATTCATAAATAGCTCTTAATGATGTGGCATGCCTGTGTAGAGTACTGCTAGGTGGTACTGCTAAACAGCTCCGATGAAAAACAGTTAGTACAACAGTACTATTTCTTGATTTTCCTGATTGAAAAATGGGGATTATATTTTTATATTATTTAGCAAGCAGATTCGAATTAAATTAAATCTCTATTAGTATTATATCAGCTGCATCAATAAAGATTCAGAGCCCATGCTTAGTAAGTGCTGCTTCTTAGTAAATGTTGATCTGACATAAAGCACATTTCCAAATGTACCATTTATACACTGAACAAAAATATAAATGCAACACTTTTGTTTTTGCTCCCATTTTTCATGAGCTGAACTCAAAGATCTGAAA
>JBBIGA010000153.1:14229422-14247986 GCA_037576975.1 Alestes dentex | reverse complement strand
GCGACCCCTCATGGCGGCAGCCCGGACTGCAGGGAAGGCTGCGGCCACAGTCCCGGCTCTGCCGCGCCCCTCGTGGCGGTCGGCCCGACCCGTGACAGAACCCAGCATTTAAATTCACAGTTTCAATTTTTTGCTGAGTTTAATATATTAGAAAACTAAAATAAAATGTGACATTTTCTATTTTATTTTCCCCCCCAATATGCTAAATGCAGTAAACGTGCAGATATGTGCTCTCTGTAGAGGATGTGTACTTATCTTCACTATTTGACTTTCATTTACTTATTCAGTTTGCTTGCATTTATGTTGGTCTGTTTAATATTTCTGAGGCTACTGCATTTTTAGTAAGGTTCTCAGAATGCAGTTCCAGAATTGTATCATCTCTAGACTTTTACCTGTTATACATTGTTTAATGGAACAAAGTGGTCTACAAGCGTAAAATAAAGTCACTGATATAGCTTGTATATTTTTTAAAGGGTGGCTGTAGTAATCCTAATGTTTATTGTATTTTATTCATTTCAGGTCCACTTGTAATGTTTGGTTTTATCATAAACATAATTCATTTTTACCATTTTCAGTCTTTATCAATTATATTTAAACAAACTGTTTGGTTACTGTGCCATTAAGACTGATGTAAATGATTCACACACCTACTCGCTGCTCTGTATTGTACCTCATTCAAAAATCTGTTGAGAATAAAAAAATGTATAATCTTGACTAGAAGTTGCTGCTGTAGTCTGAAAAGGGGACAAATGTAAATATGCTTGTTTTTCCACGGCATCACGAAAAAAGGTAAATTACTCATGCAGCTTAATTATGGACTGTAGAAACTAGGGATTGAAACTTTAATAATGTTCATGGACCACACTGAATTCCTCACAGTCTATTTGTGACAGTCTGGATGGCAGCTTTTAGCTGGCCCTTACTCCCTTATCAAACTTTTGCTTACCTTAATCTGTCTGAGCAGTGGCTGGCCTTAAAGCACAGTGGAATCTGACACATGGATGTGAAGGCTCTCAGAGAGGATAGTGTGTCAGGGAGAGTGCTCCCAAGGTCTGGAATTATGTTTCAGGGCCTGGTCTCCCAGGCCTTCCCTGACACACTCTGTGCAGCCCTTCCTCCCCCCAGGTCAACAGGGGGCTCACATAACCCAGCAACCCGTTGGCTCCTGTCAGCAATGAAATCTCTGCTAAATACCTCCTGCTTTGGGCAGGGAGTGGGCAAAGGTTTGTGTGCATTCCTTTCGTAACTCAAGTGGCCACTGCCTGAAGGAGAGCCTGGTCACTGATCTAACTTAGCAAGACTGCCATCAGTGGACGGTGCACTTTTCCCCAAGTGTAGCAGGACTGTACATGACCCAGACATGTTTTATTTTAGATTGCTATTGTGGACCGCTGTCTTAATTTAAAGTGTCAGTTCTCTTTCTGACCATCAGGCAGTGAAGCATTGGGAGTCTTGTGGTTTTGGCTAGCATGGCAAGACAGCCTGTGAAAAATCTTCTCTTTCAGAAAGGCATGACTCACTCAGAAGGCCCTGAACTGTATGCAAGACAGACCCTGTGAAATGTTTACATTGTGTCAGTTCAACAGCAATCACAAGGCAAGTAAACTTTGGTTCAGTGAATACTGAAATGCGTTAGGAATGTGCTTAGTGTGCAGATACCTCAAATTAAGTTTGCCCACGTTCAGTCTAGACTATGATATTTTGGTGTGAAACACGTGTTGTGCTGCACCGCGCATCACACGTCACAAGTTGACAGCCACACCAGCAGTGGTGTGAACACACATGCACACTGAAACAATGAGTTACTCCACTGACGAAAACATTTGCTGCAGCACATACATCCCAAGTATGACAGTTAAAAACTTTGTGCCAGTTTTAGGAATAAAAACCCATACAAACAAACTGGGTTGAGCTGAGTAAATATTTCCCCAGTTGTCAGGGATGACCTAGTAAGCCAGCTATGAGCCCATTTTAATGATGGGGTTTGGATGGAGCAACATAACCTAGTAACTTTTCCAGGCTCAGCACAGCAATTCAATCATGAGCGCAAGGATGATATTGTACACTGCCAAGGCCCAAACAGCAGTGAAATATTAGTGTCACAGAAAACCTGAGCTACAATTATTGATTATTTTTTAAGTAATTCCCCAGTGCTCACATAAAACCAGAGGAAACAGCAGAGCGGAGGGTACTTCAAATGGAGAAAAGCAGTGTTTTCCTGAGGGGAATCAATATCATTGAAACTGGCTGGGTTTTTTTTTTCACATGGCTGTTTGTTTGAGACTTGAGGCTTATTCATATCTGTTAACTGAATCTCTCTGTAAAAAATACATCTGTTTCCTCTGCTCCACATACGACTCTCCCCAATAGTGCACATGTGTACAGCTAAGTGTACTTCAGAGACTTCAGAACTGAGTGAAGTCCCTATTTTCATTTAAAAAGGTCAAAGCAGTGCCTAGCTTTTAGCTGAATCTATGCAAGAGTGCCAATACACTGTATTAGAAATGCTGGATGCTAACACTGCTTTCCATAATACCATAATGAACTAGGTTTTTAAGAAGGTGTCCTTGATTTATTCCCTCAATTAGAATGGAAAAAGACTTTCTCGTTGCTGTCCGACTCACCACTAGCATCAGGTGCCCTGGAAATGTTTGGATGAAACCATTACTAAAGTGATGAAAGATACTTTGACAAAGATGTGAGGTCAGACGCTACTCCACTCGGCAGTCCTGCTTTGTGAGGCTATCTATGGCTGCCTAAGTGAGGTTGTCTATATGAGGTTGTTTACGGCTTTGTGAATGAGTTGTCCCTAGACATTCATTTTACGATTATAGCACTAGCAGTTGGCTGGGGCTGATCTAGCAGTGCAGAAACGTCATGAACTGTCTTGTGGCAAAGGCAGCATCCCTTGACACTGAAACATTTAAAGTCACTAAACTCTTCAGTATGACCCATTCTACAATGAATGTTTGTCTATGACTAGGTGCTTGATTTAATCCATGTATTAGCAATAAGTGCTGAAACACCTGAATAATAAAAAGGTGTGTCCACACACTTTTGGCAATTAAGTACACTTACCTAAAAATAGGTCTGTTGGTGTCTAGATCCTTTTGCAGTTTACCATTATAGACTGAAAGTGAGCACTGCATAAGCCTTTCAAGTACAGTAAGACCACTGTGAACAGCTGGTGACTTGCCAGCAACAACGACATGCCATCTGTTAACCGTTAGCTTTAGAGAATGGTGCAGTTGCCTTGAAAAAAGGTCATGCTAACACTACAATAGCATATGGTATTTTTCCTTTTTTGTTTTTTTTTTAACAGAGATGTGTGGTCAACACATACATATTAGGAATGTGTGTGTTCATTAAAAAATGTTATGTAAGTGTTCATGTATACATGAATACATGGCTGTACGTCTATTACAAAAAAAAAAACAAAAACAGTGTGTCAACAGTGCTTTGCCCTGGGCAACATGGAATTGCTAGACGTTTATGGCATCCACAAAGGCATAGAAGATAAATAACATCCATTTCATCTGTTCATACCAACAACTGCATATTCTCTACTGCTGCACTCTGTGTAGGCTGCACCATACATAATATGGAAGCAATCCATTAAACGGTGTGATTCATCTGGTCTTGATTTTACCTCATTGCACACAAGGAATGTCAAGCCATGGATCTTTGAAATGTATGGGGAAACCTCAATGGCCATAATTGAGGAGAGCCTTGTTTTAACATGTCATTAAAATGATTCTGCATCTTGCAGCAGTCCAGAGAATTACAGTCTAGGAATGTCTAAACCCAATACCCAAGTTGGCAGTTACCACTAGGTGGCAATCTGTCAACAGTCTGTAGCAAAAGGAAACTTCACAGGAACAAGCTCAAATCCTCTGAATTGATTCTGCCTGAATATTTAATGTTTCCCTCAAAGGGTGTATGAATCACACTAAAGCCCTCAACTGTATCCACTAGTAATGCCTATTCAGTGACACCCAGTTTTGGATATCAGTAAGCAGACTATTTGTAATGGTTAGAGTGTTTGCATCTGCTGGTGAGATGTAAGCCAGAACAAGACATAATTAAAAGTGTGTGTACATACTTAAAATTCACATGAGTTTGCATTTTAGCTGAAAGGCACAAACATCTGGTTCTCATCTCATAAGTGTCTTAAAGGCAGTCTGGGTTGAACCGTTGGTAAAATGTACACTATGTCCGTCTGGCTCCGAAAAGGTTTCTCTGACAATGGTGAACCAAACATGTTATTAGCTACTCAGACAATACCACTTGAGTGCTCGGAAGATCAAGATCAGTTTAACATCGCGGTGGTGGGGGTGCTGATCAATTTCAGTTGCACAGAGCTATTTCACTTCTCACTTGGAGCATGACTTCTTGTAACTGTAAATTGTGAAGCGCTCACCCCCACAAGTCTAAACACACTGGAAGTCGCAGCAGGAGTTTACAGTTAGAGACAATTTTCTGAAGAACGTCCCTTCTAAATTGGCCTGTGGGCACAGCTATTTTCCACTCTAAACAACAGCCCACAAATTCAACAGAAAGAACTGCAGGGGAATGCCACAAGCAGTTCAGAGACAGTTTAAGAGTGGGTCTATGAAGCTTGGTTGGACCCAGTGTGAGTTTTTCTTTACTGACACATGGAAAGGGATGGAGATTACTACAGGCCAAAGGAAGCTGGAAAGCTATTAGGTTGTTAAGCATTGGACCTCGAGTGAAAAAATCCTCGAGTGTCTGGTTACATGAAGCAAAATGAAGTGTCAAAATCATTCCATCCTTCAGAACTGAGGCAACATTGAAAAACTTATTAAGTTATTCCCATATTAGGCTATACAATGAAAACTGAAAACATAAGCCATTTTGCAAGCTCAGTTCTAACTTGGTCACCCTAAAGTGATGTTTAAAAAAAGCTGAAAAGTAAGTAACTGAAGCCAAACTGAAGTCTTTGGGGGGATGAATGGGTAGAGGAGTACAGGCTACCGTTGATTTAAAAGAGATCCATGAATAGTTGATGGGAAAAAGGGCTGGGAGGCCTGCTGTGATGGTAAGACTACTGTGGGGTATCACATTTGTCTCCCTTCTTTCCAGTTCGCTGCCCAACAAAGGCCTGGCGGAGATGTAGGGGTTGTTGACCATGGGTAATCAGTCATAAAAGCCCCTGTACATAATGAGCTTCATTCCAGGTCCTTGTATCATTTAAAGCTCTCCTGAACCTACCTGCTGAATTAATTATGGGCAAGGTGGGCCATAATCTCGCTGGAAGAAGAGCTGAACAAGACTATGTCTAAATGGTAGCATTCAGACAGTGAGGTTGATGCACAAAATATTCCCAATTCTAAAAGTTCCAAATTCAGTCTGTCCTCTTCCTTTTGGCTTGATCTGATGGATGATGCATGGTGCAGTTGTGGCAGACTGGGACTTTTGAAACACTCAAGCTCTCAGGGGAGATGTAAAAAGTGTATTCATGGTGTGTGCTGCAAGAGAAGTGCTTTGAACCCAGGAGCTGCACAGCAGGAGGCTACTGGCATTGACATTACAGTAGCGCAAGGCTCTTCTGACAAGACTCTCTTGGCAGCGTAGTAATTACATAGTGGAGACAGGATTTTTGTCAAAGTGAGCTTGATGCAGGTAAACTGCCTCCCAGCATAACCATGAAAGCCTGGTGGAGGCCTATTTAAGTACCAATGAAGTGGCTCTGCCCTAATTGTCTATGCCACATTAAGGGATTCCTTTTAAGTTTTGCCAAATATGCGGCACCAAGTTTGACAGCTTCAGAACAGCCCGTTGAGGAAAACTGTCCTATCTCTTGTCATCTGGGAAAACAATACTCAGAATAATACCTTTAGTAGGTTTTCTTTTTTTCCTTTCTCTTTTCTTTTTTTTTTGTAACTCGAGCGTGTCTCTTGATGTCAAGCCTGCACCTTCTGTGACAGTTTTCAAGTAACTCCGCCAGTCTAATTAATATTCATGCATATTTACATCTTCATAGATCATAGATTTTGAAGGTTCTGGAAAGTTTAAAAGAGCTTTCTGTGTCTCCCCCATCCGTGTGCATCAAAACTGTCTTCATAAGCTCAAAAATGTGTTGTGTGCACAAACCTGCCCTGCATATTCAAATTAGATTATTTAAAGGTTTGAGCTGTTCAGTGGTACTATAGTTCCTCTTTAGTACTCGCGTGTTATGACAGCAGCATTCAATCAACACCTTTCTCTCCTGCAGAGTTCAGCGTTGCTCCTCTCCTTAGTGGCAGGGTGCAAAGCACTCATAATTGCCCTGCTGTGCAGGTAACCTCAATAAACCTGATCTGATAAGAATACAGCAGGCAGACAGGATTCTAGCACTGGTGCATTTAATTGTAGTCGCAGGCTTCTGCCAAGCAGTAACAGGGCTTGGTCACTATTTCCTCCTTGGAGCAGGCAAGGGGAGCAGAGGACGGTTGCCGTAGAGGCACTGATAAACAAACAAATGCGGTACCATGGAATGCAGCAAAATATTTACGATGGAATAACCCTTGCCATCATTGCATGGCCAAGCTGGAAACTTCATATATCATGAATTGCTCTCAGCTGTAGGATGCTTTGGTTGCCTGTGCTGGGTTTGCCCTTAGCAACCTATTTCAGTTTTGACCCTGATAACTTTTTTTCCTTCTTCATTGTCCAACCCTGGTAGGCAGTTGGTGATTCATTTTTGTATCAACACTAGGGAATGTCTAGATTTATACATTTGCACATTGTATTTTGTCGAATCCATATAAATCAGAATTGACCATAGCAACGAATATGCAAAGTACTCCCAACAAAACCTCTGCTTGCAAATGCTACAGATATGAATCTGAGGTAATAGCCTCAGGGATCTGAGACCTACTTTTCTAACACATGGCTGTAATCCACCAAGCATTATCTAATGTGGGCCTAATGTGTCTCCTGTTTTTACAGGGACAACAAAAAGTCCTACGGCTGTCTCCAAAGTACTTGAGATGACTTGTAATTACAACATTACAACAGTTTTGTTTAAAAACAATTTTTTTTATTGTTAAACAACACAGATATATCTTTCCAAAGTTTCTCTCTATCTGATTTTGGTTTGCAAAAGATATTAAGGCAACCCTGCAGAAATTGGAGTTCTAATTAGTAACTGAAATACATCTTAAATGTCTTCCTGTTTGACACTGTGCCTGCAATGATCATATGGTATTATAGATTATAAAGTGTGTAGCTCTTTGTTTTTAGCTGAATCTGCAGTGGTTCCAGTTGAACCTACAGACACACATACAGTACTGATCTGTCAGTTGATCCACCTGTCATATAAATAAAGCCAGCCACTGCTGTTGCAACCTTGTGTTTTGTTGTTCTACTTGATTGAAATCAGTGGTTCTTGTTATCACACAATAATTAATGTCAATATAGTGAAGGCTATACAGAAGGCATTATAGGAAGGAATGTGTGCTTTTACACTATAGAAGGTGATCTGTAATTTGTGACCTTGAAAATGTCAATGATCTTGGTGGTTAATTAGATGCTCGGGGCACTACTTTCAAGGTATGCGGCAGGATTCTTATAAAATCAATGTGAGTCCCAAGAGGTGGTCATTTTGGCCCTGTAATGACAACTACTTTCTACCTGTGTATGTTAATGTATGTGTGTTCATTTGTGACAAGGCAAGTGGCAAATGGGCATGAACGGGTAAAAAATAGTTTAAGAACTCAATAAAGCAATATGAGTATAATACTACTAACCTGCATTTTCACCTGCATTAAAATAGAGCCCTTAAAGCTGGTTGTATTACTGTACTGCATTAGGTTAAGCACTCACCATTCCATGTTTCAGCCACTGGGGTATGAAGTTGTCCAGAAGTCTTGGATACACAAGGTCTCTGTCATACAGGTATAAGGTCCAGAACATGGTCACAACAAACTGCAAAAGAAAGGCACTTGCATCAGATTGTGTTCTTTGTCTCAAGTTCGTCACCCCCCAAGACCATCCAGATTCATGACAGTACTATACTGTAAAATACATGCTCAGAATTTTTAGGTGGTCCTTGGGGCTGTTCTAAATGCATTGTGTTTTACTTCGTTGTGATGCTTTTGCATTACATTCTACAAAGGTTTTTTGTTGTTTATTGTTTTTTGTTTGTTTTTACCAAAAATATCCCTTTAGAGCAGAATTTACAAATATCCACAAATCAGCTGAAATTCTGGATTAGTATGAAAGTAGCAGGTAACTAAAATGTGTTATTAGAACGGTTTTACTTTTTCAACCCTTTGTAACGCTTTTTAAATCCTCAAACACTCACTAGAGAGGAGACAAACCAAATGATGGAAAACAATCTCAGAACACAGCCTATCCTAAACAAGTGAACAACAAACAAGTAAATAACAACAGAAGATTTTTTAAAATCTTATTCCTGTGTAATTGTATTTCTGCATGACTGCAGAATTTAGGCCTAGATATCTGCAATGTACCTTTATATGTAACTTGTATAAAACAATGACGTTCACTAAAAACTGCTTTGCTTTTCACTACCAAAGGCCTTAATTTTACCCTATAAAATTAAATTAATTAAATTAATTTTGACAATCAACCTCTTACCATTCCGGGGCCATCTTGGGTCTTTATAGCTCCCAATTTTAAAAGCTTATAACTCTGTCATACTTTATTCTTTTTGTTTGTGGTTGGACTTATTTCATAGCTAAGACTCTGAAGTTTCAAGTTCCAGTGAAAGAAAATGTCTAAAAATTTTTGTTTCGTGTCTCTCTCTGCAGCAGGGACATGCAGGCGCCTGCGGGGGGGGCACATTCGAAAGTCAACAGCGCTCGCTACTGGCTTATAACAGAAAATGACGGTTCTGTACACCAGTCGCTGTATAAACATGCGAACTATGTGGAATGAAGCCCCCTAGCGGACGTGTAACAGGTTAAGGGAAAAGTGCATAGATTAAGGCTGATTTAGGGGTAATACTACTGAATTTTCCCCTTATTTTTCAAATTTGCCACTTAAAATATAGAACCTCCTGAATTAATGCCTTAATTTTAAGATCAAGGGGTTTCACACTTATTCCGTAAATCTAATTTTAAGGTAAAATTAAGGAGTCAGTTTCATAAATTAATGGCCATTTAATTCAAATTGAGGGGTTTGGTGTATTTTAAGGGTATATTAAGGTAGGGTTAATCACATTTTAAGTACTTTGTGTTTTGTAGTGTTTGTTGTCCCTGGACATATTTAGCATACACATAGCCTGGCAGACTTGAAACACAAAAGAGTGGAAAGTCTGCTGGCTGGGGACAGTGCTCAGTAGCTGTAGGTAAACAGACAATCTGTGTAGTCACACATTTTGACAAGACAGGTATTTCTAAACTGTAGTGTTATAAATAGGTGAACAAAATGTCAAGAACATGTTGGTGCATGTGTTGGCTTTTTATTACCCATTTGACACCTAAAAAAATGGATTTTTGATAAGTGGCTAAATCACCATGCTCTAGTTATGCCATGTCACCTTCCAAACCACTGAAAAATTGTTATAACCTTCTATGCTGACTGAGGCTGAGAGCGAGTGAAAGTTCTCTGACTGGCTGTTAAGTCTAGGATTTCAGGGCATGAAAGGAAAAACAGACATAAGCAAAGTTAGCAAACTAGCAAGAGTTTCAAACTGTGAAATTGGATCTCTCATTTATCTTTTTGTATTAACAGAATGCACTGCCAGGTCCTTCCAAACAGACAAAGAATTGTCTGCTAAACCCTCTATTAATATAGCACTGGAGGCAGTAAGATTGCAATAAGATTCATACTTTGAGCTGTCCAGTTTTAATGACCAAAGAGAAAAACTGCATATGGAATACCCTTCCTCTATGAGAAGTGCCTTGGGTAAGTGTTCATTTCCTGAGATTCTCTGCAGAGTGTAAGAAGCATGCACATCCCCTGCCCAGGGTGACATTTTAGCTCGCAGGAATGTCAAGCACTGACCTGCCTAATGCCATCCCTGCCCACCTTCTCAATAAAAGAAATGCCTGGTGTAAAACTACGACGAGCCTAAAAACCAGCCATGAGCAAGGCGAACCGACAGCTCTGGAGCTTGTGTTTTCATATCAGCATACCATAATTAATCCCTGAGAGCTGACTCTCGGCCTGCTGCTCTTATCCGGCACTTTCTTGGAGCTACAGATGCCTTCTGTAAGAAGGACAGCGGTAAGCTTATGGGGAGATCAAACGCGCCATAAAAACAAGCACATTACTGTCAAGCACACAGACCTCTGAGAAGGCAGAGGAGGTGTTTGAAGTCCCGTCTCTCGTTGAGAAGCAGCTTCACAAGTAAGGAATTCCAGCTCTCCCCCCTCTGTAATCCCTTTGATCCGTGCAGTCTTAACCACTCCTGAATCACTCAAAACCTCTTCTTTTGCATTAATGGGCCTCATTTAGTGATGTGACAGAATCCGGTTTGGATTGGTCATTTAAGATGATTCTGCAAGGTCCCTGTTTCCAGTAAGGGTCTGGTGAATGGCATGGTGAACAAATAAACAGGGCCACATTGCAGGGATGGGTGCGTTGAATGGAGGCCACTGCAGTGAATGAGTGGTTTGTTTGAGCACCTCTACAGCAGATGGACAACCTGGCTGCCACCCGTAAAGTAGTTCAGTTAAATGAGTTCACCACCAGACAGGTGGTTTCTTTGGATTTTGCCCATTCCGCACCCTCGCTCTCAACATTTTATGACATTAGGCCCTTTTGCATGAAACCACACTGAGGGCAATGAGGTCTACTTCCTTACCCAACTAGGTCAAAGCCATCTGCAGCTTCTGTGTGGAATGACCTTAATGACCACTTTTAAAACTTGTTATAGAATGCTCTCAGTGATCACTGTATTAATTATATCTCTTTTATGACATAAAATCCTGAGTCTAATGTCAAACTCTGACTGACATCAAACTTTGTGATTACGCTGCTAGAAACCTGGATGGCAAGAAGGAGTCATGGTTCTGAGGAGACAAAGAGGCACAGCCTCATTTCGCAAAGAAACATAACAACCCCTTGCAGTATCTGTAAAATGATCATTTCAAGTAAGACTGGAAACACCAGCAATAACATTACAGCAATGCCATGTTTCTGACACTCTATGCACGAGTGCCACAGCTTCCTAACCAAGCAGTAGACCTGTTACTGAGGGTAAATATCCTATGTAATAACAAATTAATGCTACACTCCAAAGGGAGTACTAGCATTTAATCAAATGTTACTAGGCATGAGAGAATCGATACAGGACTGGACTGATGAGCAGAATCGATAATGGCATTGGTATCAGTAAAAACTTGGGAAGTACAATCCATAGTTGTCAGTGTCATTACCTAAATAAAAGGTTTGGCAACCAAAAATGGTTTGGCAAAAAAAAATTCAATATCCATGTTTGCAGTCCAAACATTGTCAGTGTACTTCATGGCTCGGTATGATTTACTGTAATCACAGTTAGCAAGCAGCCATTTTAGGCAACAGGGTCTGGTTTTACAAACTGCATAAGGATGAGCGAACGCTAATATAGAAATCTGGGAGAAAATGACTGTCAAAAATTCAGAGGAATCTGATCCAAGATCAGTTCTCCTTACAGCAGATTTGTGAATACAGCCCAGGCGTTGTCTGAAGTGTTTTCATTTTGTGAGCTAAATGCTAAATCATTATGAACAATATGTTGAATCAGTGCATGAACAGGTGCCAATCAGAACATTATTACACAATAATTAGTTGTTTTAAATATACAGATAGCTACCATTTAACTGCAGCCAGAGGAAGCATTACAGGTTTGTAGCTGGACAGTGAGCAAAGAAATTTTATTTTAAAGGTGGGCTGGCAAATTGCGGTAAAGTGAGACAGGAAGTATACAGCAAGGTGAGTGAACCCACAAAAGTAATCTAGGAGCAAATGAAATCTAGTTCATTAACTCTGGAGGTGGTGAAAAGTTATGTGACTGCAATCTACTAAGAAGGCAAACATTCTTGTCCCAGCATTGACTGGACGAAATCTACAATCTACAAGTTTTGCCTCCACACGCAAACACAAATTTTATGTACTGGAACTGACAGGACAAGAAAATATGAACAGGATAACAGAAAGAACCAAGACATAAAAGGCTGACACAGGATCTCGACAGATGGAAAAGGGTTATGAATGACTGACACTGAGGACTGACATGAGGAGACATGTGGCAAAAAGAAGATTGGTAGGCTGACAGCATGGGACCGGGGAGTCTGGGGAGCTGGCTACTCAGGAACAAGAGACTCAGGGGTCATCTGTTCAGGACCAAGAGACTTGGGAGCTGGCTGCTCAGGACCAGTAAACTCGGAAGTCGGTTGCTCAGGACCAGGAGACTCAGGAGTCAACTGCTCAGGACCAAGAGACTTGGAAACTGGCTGCTCAAGACCAGGAGCCTCAGAAGTCCGCTGTTCTGGACCAGGAGACTAGGGAGCCAGCTGCTCTGGACCAGGAAACTCTAGATGTCAAGCGGGAGGAGGAACCTGCAGTAATGGGGTGATCTCCAGAGCAGCAGGCAAAACTGGAAATCTCTGGAATGACAGGCCGTCATGAGCAGCCCCCTGGAATGGAAGGCGGTGCTGGCTGTAATGAGGAGTTCTCCAGAACATCAGTTGGTGCTGTCAGAGATGAACAAGGGAATGCATGGGGAGCTGGTGGCAATGCGCTCTTCAGGGTAGCAGGAGGAGCCTGTGATGGCACTGTGCCACTCCCAGAGCTGCAGGGGGAGCTGACAAAGAAGCACTCTCCGGATCACCAGTGGGCGCAGGCAAGGTACTCTTCCTCAGCCCCTTGTCCCTGGTTAATAGTCTTTAATTGCCATTTCTGCTGCCAGATGTGCCAGGTTATCTGCCTTAACTAGGACGAGGATGTCTGCTACCATCCTTACTTCATCCTTGACCAAGACCAGAATCCACCGCAGCAGGCACTCCATAGCGCTGTTTATGGCACTGCTTAAGATTAGCTGCCACCGAAGTCTGGGTTGAATGGACTAACGCCCTCAGCAGCAGGGTCGCCCTCTGCCTCGTTGGCCCTGCTACACTGCACGTGGCCCTGGTTGCCTCAGTAGAGCCCCATGCGACATACCAGGAAGAGAGGCCGGCTCCAAAACTAAAGCCCTGGTTTGCTGGGTCCATGGTGTGGTCGGTCATTCTGTAACATGATTACAGGTTGTGGGAGGTCCTTAGGTGGAGTCAAAGGCATACACAAACATTATTTACCAGAACTGACAGAACAAGAAAACACAAACAGGCTAACTGTGGGAATGACACACAGGGGTATATATACATGAGACAGAGATGTGGAGACACTTTGGGAAGGAGAGCAAGAAGGTGGATCCACTAACAAGTGGTGGAAGACGAGGACCTAGCATGTGAATCAAAACAACAGACCACATGTTGAGGGAAATGAATGATCAGACAGGGAGAAAAAACAGGACGGGACGTGACAGTGTATCAGTCATACTCTTAAATAGTGCTGGAGTAACAGAAGCTGCCACAGGCTTCAGTTACCCATAAACCTATCAACATAAGACTTGTGTCCCCACACTGGCAACAGGGCTAATGATACCTATTGTACAGCGGTAAGCTGAGCCTCAGGCTTAGGGGGCAGTGCCAAGTGTCACATAAGTTGTTGTTGGTAATGTATTTCAGAAGGATTATTTCACAACTCCAGCAAGAAACATGGCACCCTCTGTCTGCAGTTCCATTACCAGCCCAGCATCACTCCAGCTGCCCTTGGACTTTCCACAAATTTATCTCCAATGTGCTAATGACTAATAATAGAAATGTGAAATACTATTGTTTCCACAACTGATATCTTAAATACTATGTCAAAAAATGTTTATGAACAAAAACTATATAAAATATGTAACTAAATATGTATTTATTTAGTTATTTTAATAACATGACCTACTTAGTTTTGCTTATGTCACATTGCAAGCAAATGTCTGATATAATCTTAATTCCGATTTTAGATTTGTTCATTTGGTTGTTTATTTTTATTATTTATCCCTTCAATATCCAGTCCACCATTTACAGGTGCTATAAGTTTAACAGAAACTGGTTTCACATTGAAATCATCTTCAACTGATCCTGTACTGTTTCAAACCCTTCTGCAGCCAGTGAATAAACTGACCCAAAGTTAGATGTTTCAAAATTCTCATACTGTCCATTACAGTTTAAATCTCCCCTATCTCCATCAAGCATTGTGATACTTTAATATCTTCAACCAGCTATACACAAAGCTAGACATCTGCAGGTTCCATTCAAATATTTTCCATGCAATTATCTGATCGTCACTATGGACAGCGTGTGCATAAAAGTAATAAAAACATGTGGATCTTCCTCCTCTTGCCCAAAGCACAGGCTCTTCTTCATGACAGCTGCTCTGGAGCTGCGTCAAACCAAGCAAGGCAGATAGATGGCGGGCCATTTGCAAAGCAAATGGCTCTGTACATTAAAGACAATGTGCGTCGGTGTCCCTACTCGCTTTATGCAAAGTGGCACTGAAGCCAAGCTCCAGATATAGTGGTAAAGGCTGAAAGAATGCGGCAATGACCTGCTCTCATGATAAGTGTGGGACTTTTCCATCTAAAACCCTACCCACAAAACCCACCATTTACATTTGAAGAGTTACACAAATCAAGCTCTACATGATGTAAAAGCAGACTCCAGGGCACATGGTATCTATTCACATGTGACCAGAAACACCCAGTTTCCTTGCCTTTTCATCTTCAATGTAATCATGCCTGGGTGGCTGGAATGCACATGAAACAAATGACAAGCATGCAGTGGAGTCAAAAATGCTTCTCAGGGCGATTCCAGCGTGTACTTTAATTTTAGCCAGTGGCCTAAAGATATCAACAGTTATCTTTTTACAGTTTTTTATGCATCTAAATGCCAGTTGTATAAGCAGGAATGAAAGGGCATTTCATTTGATTCATGTACCACATTGGTGTAATACTACAGCAGACTTTTTTGTTTAAATAACTTAATATAATAATGCATATGTCAGTATACAATTTCCTAAATGATCTCTATTAAGTAGGTTAACTGTCTAAAGTTTGTTTGGATGGTGTTATTTTTACATAGGTGGTGAGCTGATGTCACTATTATGGGTGTTCAGTAATTTTGTTTTATTATAATTCTGTCCATATCTGCTCCTGCTGAATCATTTCACAGTTTTGCTTAAGTATAGAAGCACACAAAGAAGCATTTAAATGTGTTATTCCTGGCCTTAATCAAGTTATTTGTCCTACTTTAAGTGCGCCACTACAATCATTAAAACGTGTTTAAGAAATGACAGAAAATCGTTGGATTTTACATAGTGATTTTGATTGTTGGATGCAAATTCCCAACAAAAATGTCAATGCTACTGACAAAATCAATTAAGACAGTAAGATTCATGTAAATGCAATAACAGTTGCATTTAAAGTTGTTACATTTTTTCTACTTTTATGCTCTGTAATTCATATCGAGGCATATTTTGCCATGCAAATCAGACATGAATATTCTTTGGTATGTGCATTCCCCACTGAAAAGCTATCTGAATATACTTAACACTGTCAACACCAGGTGTCTGTTGTAAGTGTTCCAAAAAACTATCTGCAGTTGACTTCTGAGTTTTTGCCTAGTTTCATTCAGGCCTTCTGAACCAAGAGTTCAGAACACTTCTCAAACGGGGACGCTGTTTTTAAATCCAGGTCAGGCCAGAAAATTAATCTCTGGTCTATCTGGAAGATGTAATCTGTTCTTCTCTTCTCTTCTACGCCATGTCTGAGATCTCGTTCAGTGAGGGTGTTCAGTAATTTGATTGGTTTGTCACATTACTTCCTTTTTAAATTTTCCCCTTTCTTTTATTTCTGTATGCACAATACTACTTG
The DNA here is from genome assembly GCA_037576975.1 of Alestes dentex. NCBI lineage: Eukaryota > Metazoa > Chordata > Actinopteri > Characiformes > Alestidae > Alestes > Alestes dentex. Next base: position 14,232,076 of record JBBIGA010000153.1, on the reverse strand, counting down.
TGGCACTGAGAGAATTATACAAAACTTAGCAGAAAAGAGAAACATTGTTCATCGTTCGCAAGATGTCACAGGATGTCAATCAGCCAGTATAGGCTGTTCATCATGTTTTGACTGTTGATAAGTGAAGAACAGAATTGCGCAATCATCCATGAAACAAGTACACTTTCATTTGTTTGGCTCATGTTTTAACTGCTTGCTGACATTTAGGTGAAGACGCGCATCCTTAGTCACTTCTTTAGCTGCAGAGACATAGACACAAACAGAAATTGCAGACTAGCAAATCAGCATGTCAAAGATGTCAATCCTGAGCAAAACACATTGACAAAAAATATGCCTTGAACTTACTTCTTTATCCAGACTCAACTGTCTTCTTATTTCTTTACTGACTTTTGACTTAAAATCAATGTTGAGTGGTGAAATTTCTTAGAAACGAGCTGAGAAAATGCCTATAATAAAGTAAAGGAATGGCCTTTTGTAGAGTATTTACAAGCAAGATTTTTAAAGTTTACACAACTAAACAAAAACATTTTGATCACTTACAGGTGACATGAATAATATCAATACTGAATAATACTAGGATCTTATTACAGCTGCAGACAGACAAGAGTCAAATAGTTATGGCCAGAATACTGGATCGCAATACCTTTGATAAGACAAGGCTTATCGGGTGCTCCCTGTCAGCAGTGGTCAGTACATACTGACAAGGTGGGATAAACCATGAATCGACAATAGGGTGTTTGGCGCCCAAGGACAATGAAGCTTATCCTGATTGGTCTAAACCGACAGAAAGGCTACTGTGGCAGAAGCCACTGAAATTTCTCGTTACAGGAGGAATGTGACACAACACACAAAGCATCACACCCTACTGAGTAATGGCCTGCATAGATCCATCATTTGCTAGGACAACAAGTAAGTTTAGTAAGTTGTTCAGTGACATATTTTCATTGTCAGATGGTTTACTGAATGAAGTTGCTGCCCCATGGCTCCAGCTTCATTGTCATCATATTGCTAGAATCTGTTGTTCTGCTTTAAATGGTGTGGGTAGACTATCTTAAGTTAATGTAATCTATAAAATCTTTCCTTAATATAATTTCCTTTTTTTATTAGGCTTTATTTTTATACAGGACTATGGCATAAATAAGCAAAAGCCTCAATGCTAAGCCTTACTCTGCAAACTAACAGGAAGAGTGTTGGAAAAGTATGTAGAGGTCTAACTGGTTAAAGATTTAAATCTAAATATATCTAAATATCTAAAGATGGTGATGAAAACCAATATAATGAAAGAATACTGAAATATTTGAATCATTTAAGTCAGAGCTAGAATTTATACAGTTAAAACATGTTACAAATTCCACGCACAACTGAGCACATACCTAGTTAAGTATGTAGCATAGGTATCAGAAAAGACTTCCATTACTTTTTAGCAGAATTAGGCTCATACCTTCAGTGCAAAACTGGAGAAGCAGCCTCTGGACAACAGACCTGTCTTGGCTGATCAACTAGCTGTTCCTCTTATTATTGATTCTCTTATTAGCTATGACATTTCATATCTGGGCATCCTTAGGATACATGAAGACAAATAAATGGGTGCACGGTACTTACTACTCCCACAGGAAAGGCCAGCACAGCCATCATCCAGTCTCGCAAACCAATCAGTTTTCGGAGCTGTCTTTCCTGCTCTATGCTAGCAGTGCCCTTTGTCAGGAGGCTCGAGAGGTCCGTCAGGACGCACACACCAAAGAACACAGCTTGGATGACCTGGAGAAAGGGGTCACAGTATAATAGTAAGGCCTAATGTGGCGTAGTGTAATTCCACAATTCCAATTTCAGTTCTTCTGTTCCAGAACTTTACCCAATAATCCATGTGGTGTTTGTATGACTCTTCTCTGGGTTGTCTGCTTCTCCACAGCTTTCTACTACACAGAGACACTTCAGAAGTAGACTATGTTTTAAGTAGAGACCACTGAATTGTAATCGTTCTTATGCATAAAAAAAATAAGTGTGTCACAAAAGATTCTTTAAGTGGCGCCATTAAATAAGATTTTGTACTCTAAAGAACCTTTCAAGTGTAAGGGATTGATAAAGGTAAAGAAACTTGTCAAGCTTAAAGAACTTACAATGTCAAGATCTTCGAGAAAAAAAGAAAAAGTTCTTCGACTCCGATATTTCATTTTTCAGAAATCACGCCTTTAGGCACGAGATCCTGACCCTGGTCCATGAGAATGGACATATGGAAATATTTTTATAGTTAATGGTGAGAATGTGTGTGGAAAGAAAGAAGTTGTTTCTTAAATAGGATGTACTATTATATAACGTCTTCATACACTACTCATGGCCTCCAGGGTTAACATAAGCCATTCTGTCAGCAATGATATCAGCACCAAGAGATTACCTCAGCATTAATTTCCGAGGGGAGTAGATTATTCAGGTTCATTTTCTCTCATCCAAAGAAACCCAATACACAAAAAGTGTGCCTCTTATTCCCATTAATTCACTGTTTAATTTTTTATTCCCCATTATCTTTACAGCTGGCAAATTACTTTCTGCAGGCTAAAGTGAGCAGTGTCCTGTTGGAACACACACACGCACACACACACACACACACACACACACACCATACAAACACACACACACACACACATACACACACAGAT
>JBBIGA010000153.1:14197092-14215790 GCA_037576975.1 Alestes dentex | reverse complement strand
TTGTGATTCGCATGTTTGATTTGGCTCAGGTTTTACGTCGGATGCCCTTCCTGACACAACCCTCTGCATTTATCCGGTCTTGGGACCGGCACAAGGAATCACTGGCTTGTGACCTCTTATGGTTGCATTAGCCATAATGAATCATTATTTCATCCATTTGTTATGAATGACACTGATCATTTGCACTGCATAGCTTTGTAGCTTTCATCCCTTTATTTATTGGGCTATAACATTTTAACTCCATAAGCTCTCCACCTATACACTTTTCCCCAATAGTTACAAACATAACACAACACCATTATAAAAAACAACAACAGAATAAAAAAATAAGTATATATTTTGTATATAGAAAGACAGTGGGAAAAATTATGATGAATTTGTTACACGGAATCCAACGACAAGTTTGTGGACCATCACGGAAGTGAACGCACTAAAGTAAGTAAACTGGATGTTTTATGGAGTTTCAGCAGTGTGTTTTTTTGGGAAACCCTTTTAAATTTACTCTTTTGCACACACAATTACTCTGGAATAATTTATTGCACGAACATAGGACTTAGTAGACAATTGTATAGGGTAAGTCTTCTAGATTTCAGTGATATGTGTGTTAATACTGTCACGAGTTATGAGTCTGAGACTAAAGGTTACAAAAATGAATGCAAAATGCGTTTATGGAGTTCAAAAGGTTAAGTTATCTGTGGTAAAATATTGACAAGCTGTTACAGTGATTGAAAAAGGCAATGCACCACTCTAGCATGAAGAAAGTACATTTAAGAAGGTGAAATATCTTACCTGCGAGCGAAGGAGTCGCATATCGTGGTCAAGTTTCAGTGCTTTCTTTGCTAATTCCTTGTCGACTCCCATAGATGTTAAAGGCTGCCATTTTTGGCACCGCTCATACACCGGGTCCCTCTATTCTTTAGATTTGAAATCATTCCAGGGAAAAAGGCTAGGGACAGCCTCTGGTTTCAAGCGGCAAACGGTGGACCATAAAACAAAGTCGTCTGAGGTGAAGTGTCTGCTCCAGATGTAAGTGCTCCCCTTTTTAATTGCAAAGTTTGGTCCTTCATCCCGCCGGATAGCCTGAATCCATTTACGTCGAATTTCACCATCAACAGGGAAGGAATGAAAAGATAGATATGGCTGCTTTTGGGGATTACAGGAACAGCCTGGTACACTGCACGGAGAAGAGGGTGCTTCTTGCGCCATTGTTTTCAAACCGGTGGAAGTAAAGATACGTATTTCCGGTCAAAAATGCGGAAGTTGTAAAAAAGGTCTATTGAGTGAGTGAGTGAGTGAGTGGGTGTGTGAGTGTGTGTGTGTATAAGTGTGAGCATATAAGGATGTGCATGTGTGCCTGTGCCTATATGTGTGCATGTGTACACGTGATTGAGTGAGTGGGTGAGTGAATGGGTGAGTGGGTGAGTGAGTGGGTGAGTGAGTGAGTGTGTGCATGTAGTGTCCAAGTTTGTTATGGAATGTTTGCGATGAGGGTGAAGGGCCACAACCACGCCGCCCCGGCATCCAAGGGAGACTGAGCAGCCCCGGAAGTGGCAGGACCTGGCGGCCCCATCAGAGGCCGGGGGACCCCAGCCGCATGCCCCAGGAGGGCCAAGCGCCAGCCCCAAGAGGCAGAGGGGGAGGCCCCAGACATGGGCCCCCAAGACCACGGGTGAGGGGCCCAGACGTCCCCCGGCAACAGTGTGCCCAAGCCCCATGCGCCCAGAAGCCACCCGCCGACTCGACAGACGTCCCGCACACCCCATGGGGAAGCCCACCCCCCACCAGGCAGAGCCCCCCCAACACCCTACCTTCCCCCACTCACCTAACCACTCACTTAACCACCCACCTAACCACCCCCCCCACACCCCTTACCAACCCCCTACCCTCCCCCACCCTGCTAACCACCCACCTAACCACCCAAACCACAAATTTGGAGATGTGTGAATTTAATGACTTGAACCAGACAGATGAGGGTTTATAGGGGATCATTGAAAATAAGTAGTTAATTTAGGGTAAGACCATGATTTTAATGGTGGCCACTTTACCCATGAGTGATATAGGTAGGGACTTCCACCATGTGAGATCGTCCTCTATTGTTTTAAGAAGTGGAGCGTAGTTTAGTTTTGGCAAGTCTGAGTTTATAATATTTGATGTGATGTGATAGTATAATATTTGATGTGACCTGATTGTAATTAGTGGATTGAGTTCTGGAAAACACAGTTTATGGGTAAAACAATGGATTTTGACCAGTTGATGGAATATTCAGAATCTGCTGAGAATTTATCTATGATTGAGATTGTCTGGGATAAGGAGGATTGTGAGTTCTGCAGAAAAAGGAGTACATCATCTGCATAGAGACTTATTTTGTGGTGCTCATTTTTAATTTGAATACCTTTGATATCCTTGTTTTGTCTGATAGCGGCTGCTAATGGTTCAGGGAAAATGGCAAAAAGTGACGGGGAAATAGGGCAGCCTTGCCTGGTACCCTTCTGTAGACTAAAGCTTGGTGAGGTGTGATCATTTGTCCTGACTGATGCACTAGGAGAACTGTATAATGTTTTGATCCAATTAATGATCCAATTAATAATGTCCCAAGACCAAATTTGCTTAGTACTGCAAAAGGAACTTTCCAATTTACCCTATCAAATGCCTTTTCTGCATCTAACGAGATGATTATAGTTTCCAATTTGTTAATAGTAGAATAATCTATTAAGTTTATTAATCTGCATGTGTGACTGAGCGTCTACCCTTGATGAAGCCTGTTTGATCTGGGTGAATTATAAAGGGGGTGAGTCTTCTTGCTAAAGCTTTACAGATTATTTTAAGATCTGTATTTACAAGCGATATAGGGCAGTAACTAGATGGTAGCATAGGGTCTTTGCCTGGCTTAAGAAGTAAATTAATATTAGCGGAGTTCATGTTTGAGGACAGCTTGCCACTCTCCCTAATATGACATAACATTTTAAATTATTAATTCTTAATAGAATTCTGTTGAAAAACCATCTGGACCTGGTGCTTTCTTACTTGGCATATGTTGAAGGGCATCATGGAGTTTAGCCACTGTGATGGGTGCATCCAGAGCCATAACCTGATCCTCCTGTAATTTTGGAAGGTTTATATTATTGAGGTATTCCTCAATGTTAGCATCTGGTGGATCAATTTGTGACATGTACAAGTTCTTACAGAAGTTTCTAAAGGCATTAGAGACAATCATTCCTTTTTCTTTATTCAGTTTTAAATGGTTGGCTAGGAATTTGCCTCTTTTGTTGCTGTATTCACAGTTCTCCAGTCTAAGTCTTTGCACCAAGAACTGTGGGGTTTTTTTGTTGTTGTTGTTTATTTCATTTAATTTGAGTTTTAATTTCTTTAATTCACTCAAGATGTGTTCCTGGGGCGACACAGCATACTCAGCCTCTAAAGATTTAATCTGTTCTGATATAACTGAATATTCTAATCTTTTCTTATGTGAGGAGTAAGAAATTATTTTACCTCGCATGACTACTTTCTCTGTCTCCCAAAAAACACATGGTGAGATTCCTGGTGAGTCCATTCCTGTTTGAAATAGTTTATGAAATCTTAATCTTTAAGTAATGATGACTTAAATCTCCAGTGTCTGGTTAGAGGTGTGATTTTTGCGTTAGTCAGAGTAAGGGAAACAGGTGTGTGGTCACTGATGGTGATAGGTTGAATCTGAATGGCTGCAGTATCCCTCATAATGGAGCTGCTAATTAAAAAGTGCTATAAGCGAGAATACAAGTGGTGTACGGACAAGAAGAAGGTGTATTCTCTAAGGGTAGGGTGATAAGAGCGCCAAACATCACATAGACCAAAGTCCCTCATGTACTGTTGAAGAGTTTCTGTGGATTGCCAATTCCTATAGCTCCCTACGGTACAGACCCTATCAACTTCAGGATTAAACACCAGATTGAGGCACCCTCCTATTATAAGTGTGATGTCAGAGTGATCAGAGAGCACAGAGAAAAATGTGTGAGAGAATGAGAGGTAATCTATATACTCTAACAATGCATATGTCTTTGCTATGAATAGACAAATTGACTATAATAAATCTGCCATTTGAATCTGTAATAGAGTTAATGTTAGTAAATACTATTTATCAGTATGGCTACTCCCCTTTGTTTAGAGATCTAGCTGGCTGAGTATACATGAGGGAACTGTGGTGAGACTAGTGTGTTAGTTGTTGTTTTAGATAAGTGAGTTTCCTGCATGAGGACAATGTCTGCCTGTAGTTCTTTTAACTGATTAAAATCTTTCAATCTGTATTCCCTGAAACCCATACCCCGCACATTCCAAGTGACAAATCTTAACATACTCATGTTTCAACTAACGAAATGAGTGTGAGAGGCTAGCTAGTGTGTGTGTGTGTGTGTGTGTGTGTGTGTGTGTGTGTATGTATGTGTATATGTGTATATATGTGTGTGTATGTGTGTATGAGTGCGCGCGCTTGCACGTGGGTGCCTGTATGCATGTGTGTTGTGTACCTGCTGTGTGTCTGCATCTATCCGGGTCAGAGCCTTGGTCCGTGTGTGTGGTCTGTTAGTGTACTGTGTGTGTGCGTGTGCTATGCGGTATGCTGGTATCCAAACTGTAGCATTAAGAGCAATATGAAAGGGTGACTGTTGGGGAGAGAGGAAAAAATTAGATAATGGTAAGTTTGAAAAAGGATAGAAGTAAAGGAGTAGTGTGAAAACCAGTTGTACATATTCTGCACATTTCATCTGTGGTTAGACTGTTGAGATGAGCGGATAATGTATTAATGAGGATGAGCGTTATAGTAAATTAGTAAAAAAAGAAAAAGATATATATGTTAATATGAAAATTATCACCTGATTTTAGCCTAGTAGAGCCAGGGGGTGGTTTCCCGATCGCGATACAGTTGCTCTTTGACATACAGCTTGTCAACAGTGATGACCACACACGAACCTTCATTGATGAGATGTTTCCTGATGGGAAACAGGACTCTGTACTGCTGCAAGATCTCCTGGGGAAATTGGTTATTAATGCTGAAGTTGGTTCCTCTCAGCTCCCTGCCTCTGCTTTTCACCTGCTCCTTTTGCTTGTTGGCAACAACAGGCCTAGGTCTGCTTCCTCCAAGCCGATGGACCCGGTGAAACGTGATGTTGTGAATGGCATCTGCTGGGAGCTTGAGCTGTTTCTGAATAAAGTTTTTAACTGTGGATTCAGGGTCTTCCTCCGTCTCTTCTGGGATGCCGGCAAAGACCAGGTTGTCCCTCATACTTCGCACCTGTGGGTCTAAAACAGTTTCTTTGATTCTTTTCTTTTCCTCCAAAAGCTGGATAGTCGCGTCTGTGAGTGATTTTACTGACTCTTTTTAAGGACAGCGTTTTCTGCCGTAAGTATTTCTACCTGTTGCTGGCTAAATTCTAAAGACTCTCGAATAGCTTGGACCTCCTGGTGTAAAATATCTAACAAGGACAGGCGTCCGTCGAAGCTAGCTAGCTGAGTGTTTGTGGCATCCAAGATGGTGCTAAAGTCTTTAGCAGATAGAGAGGCCACTTTGTCCTCTTGGAGGACAGAGTAGTTTTGCAAGCCGTTGGTGTGTTGGTGTGAGTCGGAACCTTGGGTTTAACTATGGTGATTCGGTTGAACCACTCATCTAGGAAGCTGAACAGACTGTCTGGATCTTCTACTGGCTTCTCCAGATTGGGAGAGTAGATATGATATTGTTAGAATTTATATAATAGAAGGTATAGTTAATTTTCTTACCTTTAGGCCGTCTTAAGCTGGCGGCGAAAATTAATTAGTTGATTATATTTTCACATGCACGCCGCCATGTTGGATGGGTCGTCGTCTCACTGGCTTCTCACTAGCACCTCCTACTGGCCATCACCGTAGACTCCCATTGTATAACTGAATGAATACAGTATTACGATAGCTGAAGCGTGTGTTGGGTGGGTGGTACAGTTTATGTTCTGACTGAGGAACCTGAAGGAAGAAACTTTTCTATTCTGCCAGTGGAGACCTGAATGATACTGAAACTTTTGCCAGGAGAAAGGAGCGAGAAAAGGGTGTGTGATGGAAGTGTGAGGTAATCCACAATGCTGCTGGATTTGCAGATGCACTGTGCTGTGTAACTATCTGTGACAGAGTGGAGAGAGACCCTGATGATCTGTCCTCACTGTCCTCTATAGGGTCTTGCTTTTGCAGAACAGAACAATTCCCATACCAAGCTGTGATGCAGCTACAGAGAATACTTTCAATAGTCCCCCTATAGACTTTTGAGGACTGGGGGACTTTTGAGGACTGGGGGACTTTTGAGGACCACTCTCCTCAGTCTCTGTAGGAAGTAGGGCTTTCTTGGCAATGGAACTGGTGCTGAGGGCCCAGGTGAGATGTAAACACCAAGGAACTTGGTGCTCTGGGCAATCTCCTCGGCGGAGCTGTTGATGTTCAATGGAGAGTGATCATGTTGTGGTCTCCTGAGGTCAACAACCATTTCTTTGTTTTATCCACATTTACGGACAAGTTGTTGACCAGTTTGCACCAGTCCATTAGTCGTCACACCTCCTCTCTGTGCGCCGCCTCATCGTTCTCACTGATCAAACCCACCACAGTCGTGTCATCATAGAATGATTCAGTGCATCTGGAAGGGAGGCCTCACCATTACAGGCATGTGGAGATGCCCTGTAGTTGGAGACATGCACCATACTTCCATACTACGCATTGTCCTGGAAATGGCTGAGGATTTTCTGGACATGTGCATGCTTCGCTTCACTGATGGCCCTGGACAGGTTGGCCCGTGTTGTTCTGAGGGTATCTTTATGACCTGATCTGAAGGCAGTGTCTTAGGTTCTCAGCAGTATGTGCACCTCCGCAGTCATCCACAACTTCTGGTTGGGGTGTGTAGTGATGGTCTTGGAGACAGTAATGTCATCAATGCAATTGCTGAAATAGCCAGTCACTGACACCATGTACTCCTCCAGGCTGGTAGAGCCACCGTAGGTTGCCACCTCCCTAAACATGTCCCAGTCAGTGTGTTCAAAGCAGTCTTGAAGAGCTGAGATGGCAGAGCCAGATCCTTGTCTGCTAACAAACAAGCTTGGCATGTCTGACAAGTGGTCTGTAAGCTGGGATCACCATAGCAGACACACAATTGGAGTAGCCGTGGTGGTAGCGGGTGTTAGCATGGTATGCGCTAGCAATGTTTGTATAAACACAATCCGGCACATTTGCCCCCCCCCCCCCATATCGGAAATTCCACATATTGATGGAACTTAGGAAGAACTGACATGAGATTTGCATGATTAAAGTTTCTGGTGACAGTCTGGGTGTGCATTTTGGAGCTTGCACACTGTTAGCATTAATTTTGGGTGGGATGTACAGAGCGAGTACATGAGCATGGTGGTGAATTCCATCAGCAAGCTGAGGTCATGGAGCTTGGAGCAGCTGGCCTGTCCTCGAGGTAAGTTTCTTGCCCGTATGTGATCTGAAGCAGGATCTGGCTGTATATTTACCTATTGTTCAGATACATATTCTAATGAATGTTTGGCATGAAATCGGATTAAAATACTTGTCCACATGAGTGACTGTGACGGTTGGTGGCCGCTAGAGGCTGACCTTTTCTGTTAGTTTTTGTTTGGGGCTTTTAAGTTGAAGTGGGTATTGTTTGTTCACACTGAATATTAGTTACAGCTGGGGGTTGTTTAAAGTAAGTGTTTGAGTTTGTTTATTGGTGCTTGGGTTTGGGAATATGTATATTTAAGGGGTTTGTGGTCTGTGTACAGGTGTGGGTCAACCGTCGTTTTAGGTCTACTGTTTCTCTGCTGTCTCCTTTTGTTCTTTGAGTTGAAGCTAAAGTTCTGTATCTGGTCCTTACACCAGCTTTTGGTTTTGAAGTTTAAATAAAAATGATCAAGCATGAATGTCTGCTTACGCACCTGCCCTCATTGGGGAGAGGAAGGGGAATTATCCATGTAAAACGTGCACATCATTTTCACAATAATAAACTGCAAGAGATTCCTTGCATGGGCTTTTGATAAAAGAGACTAGATGAGGAGAAGTGTTTTTTTTACTGACAAACAAATCATCAATAAAAAGAAGCATCATAAGCAAGATGAGCAGTTGGTCTATACATCTTCACATTCGTAGGTCTTATCAAGAGTGACTTACAGTCAAATAATGTTAAAAAGTTAGGCCATCAAGAGTTTTGCGCAAAGACTCTTTGTGGTGTAGAATTTGCCCACAAACAGAATTGTAGGCCAATATAGTGCATGGAGGGACCATTATCCACTGGACTATTTGAAACTATTAAGAGCTCAATTAAGTTTTAGGTAAGTGTTGGCCCACATAAGTGATCTTGCAGTTTAAAGGACAATTCCACCAAATGTTTAAATTTTCGTTCTCAAAACAGTGCTTAGGACCTCCACATAAGTTCCACTGTTTTGGTCCAACCTCCCTCTTTCTTGTAGTAATTTTCTGTAAGAGCATTTCAGAGGCATCTTTTGATATCTGGTTCCTATCAGTACCACTGTGATCACTTCTGATTGTGTTTCTATAGAATGGAGCATTTCTCATTAAACCATTCTGACTGCCCTTGTTTACATGCTAATAATTTAATCATGCTGGAATTTTGAAAAATGGCTGGTTGCCCCCTTTAAATACCGTTTGTATTAGTTGACACATGCAAAAGTAATAAAGACCATTTTTTATATTAAAACACAAAAGGAGTTGACCACAGTGCTTTTATTGCCATGCCTGTTGCTGCAGGTTGCGTGGTCTGCTTTTTTTCACAGAATGAGGTGCATACTGGGTTGTAAGCAGGCTATGTTACTGGGAGAGGAAGGTTACAGCGTAGGGTTTGTTTTGGCAGATCTCATTGAGTTAGGTAGATATTTGGACGTTGGTCAGTCCATAAATGTAAGACCCCTAGGGTGCAGACTCCTTCATCTTGAAAATAGTGTGACCCCAGCTTGGCATAGATCTGAAGCTATGTATGGCGCTTTTTTATAACACATCAGTCAAAATAGCAGTTCAAAGCGCTTGCCTTCTCCAACCTTTGCTTAATACTAGGAATTTCATCTATGAGAGATTACATATGAATATGCAAAACTTAAGCACAGCACACATGGCACATAGACTCCTCAGATGCAGTGGAGGGACAAGATTTCACTCTTCATTTTTATCTCCTCATCTTTGTGGAAAACATATGTTAAAAATAGAATATTCATGTGACATTCACAACCAATAGAGATGCATTCACATGCAGGTGTTGTTTGTCCCCAGAAATGCACCTTTTATGCAGGAGACAACCGGGCTCCCACTGCAATTGCAGCAAAAAGCAGAAAATAAACTGCTTTAATTAGGTGAATGTGTTGACCTGTGAGGCCTTAGAGGCCGAAGGGAAGAAAATGTGGTGAGCTCAGAGCATGTGTGCCAAGCTCTGGGTGGAAAAACCTCCGCTCTACCAGGCGCCGATGTTTTACAGCTTTCTGTCAGTCTTCAACTTCAAACGGTTCTCTGTGCTCCCACAGGACGTTGTGGGCTGGCAACCAGTGGCCTTTTATCTCTTGGAAATGTGGAAAACTCTGCCTGGGCATGGTGGCCTCTGTGAGCAAGGGTCGTGGAAAACATGATATGTGTCCTGCCCAAGGCTGACAGGGCAAGCATGAGTTGTAATACTTGCCTCTGTTTGAACGTTTGGGACTCCAAGTAAATAAAAAAAGGGAATTGTGAGGAGTTTATCAGCTTGGTGTCTCTGAAAAAAAGGGATTTGTTAAATTTGTTGAGCAGTCAGAGTTCAAAAAGTTCAATTCTGACTACAATCTCCCTTGTTGGGGCAATCTTTTAGTTCAATTGTAAAGTGAAGGACTTGAACTGCCTTGAGCTTAAATCTTAATATTGTTGTTGGAGTGTAAACATTATGGAAGCCCAATTATTGGCGAAGTAAACAAGCTGAAAGCCAAAATTGCATTGAATATATTTTATTTATTTGGAAGTGTCATAAATGCTTGAATCAAGTCAAATCAGTGCACTGCAGCACATGTTTTAAAAATCTGTGTAACATAATATCTCAGTACATAATTTTCAGAAGTTTGAACACCCTGGGCAAGTCAACTGTTGTGTTAATAAAAATAAGAAAACAAGTAAAACCTTTTTGGCATTTTGTGCAGATTAAAACCACACGTTTGGTTTAGTTTTATTTTAATTATTAATTTACAAATGTATATGAACTTTAAATATTACATTTTGCATGGCTAACGTTTTATTACTGTCCCTCTAAGACTATTATATGTAAATGAGCTCTGTTCCGATTGGCTGACCTTTATTTTGCCTCATTCAAAAAGTCAGTGTAGTCTGAAACAATCTAGTTACTGAAATACTCTAGAGGCAGGGGCAAGACTTACTAGAATGTTATGTAAATATATAGGTTTTTGTGAGGACAGCAAATTCAAAAAAGCTTTTTCGTAGTGTCCATTTATGTCTACATATACGTGTTTACATAATAGTTTTTAATTTGTTACTTAATATATTTTAACTCTTTAATTAAAAAATAGTACAATTTGGTTTTTCATGAAACAGGCCCTTTCATTTCAGCAAATAAACAATAACAGTGGATTGAATGTGCAGATGTGCATCTCTGTACACCACCTAGGTCCTAGGAGTTAAAGTTGCAGTGTCACTATACAGCCACCAGGGGACAGGATTAAGGATTTGTGCATTCAAACCAAAGTGAAAGCCTGGACACCAGAGCAGTTCACTGACTTCTAACAATTCCATCCACTGGAAGAAATCCATGAGCCTGTGGTTAAATATAAAGGCTTTAAACTCTTTACCAGGTTCCATTTAAGTAATGTATTTTAGAAGGAAAGCCTCAACCTGTACAGTTCGATAATAGGAGTGGGAATGGCCACAGAGCAATGATTATCACAGTATTTGGACCATGATACAAGAATATTGGGATTCTTTTCATTTTAAAATAAAGCGAGTACTGTGGTAATACACACCAATTTATTTATCCCATACATTTAAAATGCATTATAGGGTATAAGGAATGTAACACACAAATGTCCCACTTTAATCTTCCTGTTTAATTCCTTCCCAATTTCCACTGTGACGCAAGAGAAGTCTTGCAACACCTATGTATATATATATATATATATATATATATATATATATATATATGCAAAAATGTATATACTGTATACATATAAACATACATACATATATACTTTATGGACAAAAGTGTTGGGATTATTAATTATTGAATTGAGTTGTTTTAATCATACCCTTTGTCACAGGTGTAGAAAATCAGGCATACAGAAACATTTTGGACAATGTCATGCTTCCAACTTTGTGGACACAGTGTTTGGGGAAGGCCCTTTTCTTTTTCAGCAACTGTGCCCCAGTGCACAAAGCTAGGTCCAGAAAGACATGGTTGGATGAGTTCCGTACTTAAGAACTTGACTGGCCCGCACAGAGCCGTGACCTCAACCCCATCCAACACCTTTGGGATGAACTGGAATGGAGAGTGCGAGCCAGACCTTCTCGTTCAACATCAATGCATGACCTCATAAAAGTTCTACAGAATGAATGGGCACAAATTCCCACAGAAACATTCCAAAGTCTTGTGGAAAGATTTCCAAGAAGAGTAGAAGCTGTTATGGCTGTAAAAGGGGATCAACTCCATATTAAAGTCTATGTATTTGAATGCAATGTCATTAAACTCCCTTTTGGTGTAATGGTCAGGCGCCTCAATACTTTTGACCAAATAGTGTAGGTTCACAGCGAGCTCTTGTGCAATTTGTGTGTAATATCAAACATATCACATACATATTATAAATAATATCAAACATGTCAAAATACGTAAACATATATGTATCTGTATATGAAATGTTTGAAATTCCATGTATTATTTTGTAAATTATATCAAACATATAAAAAACATATAAATAACCCTAACACTAACCCTTATCCTTCCTTACCTTTATCCTAAACACAACCTTTCCGTAAATTTAACCCTAACACTAAACCTAACCCTAACCTTCACCCTAACCCTAACCCCAGCCCTCACCCTAACCCCAACCCCAACCCTAACCCTAACCCTAACCCTAACCTTAGCACTAGCTCCAACCCTATATATATATGCAAAGTTCAAATGGTACTCACTTTGATTGCTCTGTCCGGCACAAAAGTTGCCAGTGCGGCAGCTTTTTAAAGATTAAGTGTACTCTATGACTTAAGGTGTGTTTTCTCATCATACCTTTTTTCAGCTTTGCTTTACAAAGTTGTAAAGCAGTTTGTTTTACAGCCAGGGCGCAGCTGATGAAAGGAAAATTTTCAGTGAGGATTCACAGGCCCGCCTTATCTCTGAGACAAAACTGACCTTTGTCAGGTGCAACAAGCTCTTATGTAATTTCCTGGCAGCTGAGCAAGAAGAGAGGAGATTCCTGAGAACGATGAGGAGCTGAGAGTGAGGTTAATCAGAGGGATCTGAGACCAGACAATAGCAGTGGATTACCACAAGTTGAAAAGAAAAGTGGGGGAAAAAAAACTGGGTGTGGAGAAAAGGAGTGGTTCCCAGTGAGTAAGCGCTGCGCTGGCAAGCTGTCTGCTGTCGAGGCTGTTTCATGTTGTCTCTTCTGGAAACACTGATATAGCCTTGGGCCATGTGTGTGTATATATGTGTTTTTGTGCATTTGCAGGACAAAACATCCTGAGTATTGTCCTGAAATTTCACACTGTCCTGAAACTTGAGTTTTTCCTCACGTTGTAAGTCACTTTGAATAAAAGCATCTGCCATATAATGCAACGCAATGAATATATAGGATAACTTATAGAACAGAGAAAACAGAGCCAACCTGCAATATCTGAAGCATCAAAAAGGTCCTTTTTTTTTCCAAAAGCTGTTTTTCAGTTTTAAGAATGAAATGGCCAAGACCTTTCTTTTAAACATTAAGGGTCCCATGACATGAACATTTCACTTTGTGAGATTTTTTAACATTAATACGAGTTCCCCTAGCCTGCCTAAGGTCCTGCAGTGGCTAGAAATTGCGATAGGTGTAAAGAGTGCTCTGTTCGTCCTGCTCCGCCGTTCAGAGAGCGACAGCTCAGATGGCCCGATCTGGAATTTGGCCCCACATGACGTCATAGGGGGGAAAGGTTACCTCCCCTTTCTCGTTCTTTGCCCGCCCAGAGAATTTCGCACCCCTCCCCCAAAAAATTAGCTCCTTCGACTGTCATGGGTTGCAAACGAGCGAAGCATGGCAGTTGCAGGATGCTTAGACGGAAAAAATGAGCACAAATGTATTTTTTAGTTCCTTCATGCAAGCCTCTGAATAACCAGTGGGTTAATTTTATTTTTTCTGGAAATGCGCCGACACGACTTCCTAAAACTTTGTATGACTGCGCCAAACATTTTGCCAAAGACTGTTTCCCCAACTTGGGGCAAAACAGAGCTGGTAATCTGAAAATCAAGTCTGGATCAGTACCAACTCTCCCTGGACAAGTAAGTCAACTTAACGCTATATAATTTTGTTTCTTTGCTGTATATGGTTGCCTAGCTTTTTACTCTCAGAATGTGGCCGTAACATTAGCTCTGCAGCTAACAGCTAACAGCCCAGTTAGCAGGCTACTGTCACAAATGTAAAGGTAGATAGCATCAGGTATGTGTGTGAATGGTGTGTGAATACACACATTAACTCGAGTATTGTACTTCTTTGTTTTTTGGACAACCGTGCCGCTGTTAGTCTACGAGCCATTGTTATACACTGTAAACATTAGAGCATGGTACCGCAAGCTGGTGCTGTTGTGATGCTCACATGTCCGTTGTAGCCGCTTTTGGTGGTGGACAGGGGTCAGCATGGGCATTCTGACCTACACTACACAGCCCCGTACACAGCAAGCTGTCATGCACTGTGGTTTTTGACTCCTTTCTATCATAGCTAGCATAAACTTTGTCAGTAAATTGTGCTGCAATGACTCTTCTGTGGGTTCAGACGTGAGCCTTAACCCTCTTACCTGTTGTCCTGCCTTGGACCACTTTTGGTAGATCACTAATAACTGCATACAGAGGACACCCTGGAGGACCTGGCATTTTGGAGATGGTCTGACCCAGTTGTCTAGTCACAGTTTGACCCTAAAGTTCACTCATTTCTTTACACTTGCCCATTTTTCCTGCATCCAACAGCTCACCTTAAGAGGTGACAATTCATTTGCTATCCCATCCCTTGACAGGTACCAGGACTTCACCTGTCAGTGGTTTTAATGTTGTGGCTGATCAGTGTATTAACAGTACAACATAAGAGTTTTCAGTTCTGCAGAAACAACAGGTAACACAGGTTTGGTTCCTGACTTCTCTGACCTCCAGCCACTGCATCCATCGGTGGCACCTGATTTAATTTAATGAAGAATTGATTCGCTGAAGCAGGTATTAGATTATAGCTGGCACAGTCTAGTAGCACTGTGAAAGACATCTTGGGTAACCTCCCTGCTGATCAAAAAGTTGCAGAAAAGCCTTATTAGTCTAAACTTTAGTCTATGACAACATACTGTGGAAAAAACTTCCAGATAAACCTGGAACCTTCTATTAAACCCACATTGTTGGCTGTTTCCAGAGAAAGATGACTTGTTAGTACATAATACATGGGAAGACCTTTCAAATAAGAAAATGCTATTTGAAATAAAATTTTCTCTTACAGCTCATTAAAATAAAAGATTCTGTTGGAAGGGACAAATTTCAAATTATTAGAAAAGATGTTTTATCATGTTCAGAATTTGAGGAAGTGTTCATTGTTATGGTTTAGGGAAACATCCTTTACATTCTTGTCATGTTTTTTTTTTCAATAGTTGACACTACAAGTGGAAAAAAGACCTGAGGATAGTGAATGTAAACATAATGCAATTCCTTGCATAACTAACCTGCAACTGTAAAATTACCCCATAAACCAGCATAAGTTAGCAGAACTCAAAATATTTATGGTAATTTTTAAGCTGATGAAACCAAACGTCAGACGTTTGCAGAAATTCTAGGTTTAGAGTAATATATAACTGAGTAAAACATCAATTATTGAGAAAGGTAACACAAATATTTTCAGTTGACGCAACCCCAAATATTTATTCCCATCACTCAGTGTAATTACGTCAGTGGAGTTAAACCTTCAAAGTAATTTTAACATGACTGACAATACTTCAATACTGTGTGACACTTATTTGCATTAAATTAACTGAATACCACTAACTTGAAAAATGACATATTATGAATGAATGTACAATACAATGATTTATTTTCTGTCTTTATTCTGTACTTCTGTACTGAAATGTCTGTACTTCACTGCAAACTCTCTTACTGGTCAGCTCTGTAAGTATCAAACAATTGACTTTAAAATTGGCATGTGTGCCAGTCTAGTCATTTACGCCATTTAGCAGACGCTTTTATCCAAAGCGACTTCCATCCCTAACTACAGGGGTCAGTCTCCCCGGAGCAACTTGGGGTTAAGGGTCTTGCTCAGGGACCCAGTGGTGGTGTGCTGAAGGAAGGATTCCAACCCATGATATCTTGGTCCAGAGGCAAGTATCCTACCCACTAGGCCACCACCACCAATTAGGCCCCGACCAGCTGTTTACCATTACAGTAGTGATACAGGCTAGGTTGTGAAACTAAAATGCATCCAGACGTCACCTTTAGTCTGAAGATAACATGAAAAACCTAGGGGTGTACCGATCTGATACGTAGAATCAGTATCAGCCTGACATGGGGACAAAGTCACAGATTTTGGAAAAGGTCTGAACTATCATGTAAATGCTTAAATAAACTTTAAGCAACATGCCATAAAGAGAGATGTGCCAGGACACAAGTAACACAAATAAAATGACTCCCTACTACCTACATAGTAGCTACTGGTGATTAAGCCATGCATGTAGAATTCCACAATGGGCAAATCGTACAGTATATGGATGTAGAAATATAACTTACATGAAGTACTATAGAGAAAGTAGGGAGCCTTTTTGAAGTCCAGACGAATGTTTTGTTAGCAGCTTAGTTGAAGAGAGGCAACAAGACAGGATCATATTGGTATCCATATAGGCTGTTACTTGAGTATTAGTATCAGTATCAGACATGAAAGAGTGATATTGTTCCACACCTACTTGTTCCAACTCTGCATCGAAAAAACAGAAACCAACAGACTGTAAATAAGACTGGGAAGCTCCATCATTCTAATATGATGTGTCAGTAAAGTATGTGTTAGTAAATAAGTAGTAAAGTGTCAATAAATCTTTTTCCTTAGAACTTCAAATAGGACTCTAATAGTTACCAGTTTCATTAGTACAAACTGAAGAATATGTTGCTTTAGTTTTCACTCAAACCAGTGAATTAATTTCAACATTATAGTTATTAGAGTAAGGTACTATAGCAAAATGACAGTAACTATCAACTTCCAAAGGTTCATTTGGATTCCAAGCCAAATTAGATGAATGGAAATTACAGCTTTGATATGCTTTGTGTCCCTGGACACTTCCAATGTCAATCGCTCATCAAAATGTAAGCCATTTGTAAATCATGGTGTGATAACAGCTATCGTCACCCATCACTATTTTTTGTCTGTTCTGCTGATGACTTATTGCGAGCATAGCTAGACTCCTTGGGAATGCCCTGAGGTGTCCTTGAGAAAATGCATGCCGCTACTTGTACCACCAGAACTCATCCAGCATGCAGTGCCAGGGAAAGAAGATAACTGATGAGATGGAAGCTGTTGAAACATGCTCTTTGGGTCAAGAGCAGAGATTTCCATGTTCCGCACTCCAGGGAGGGCACAGTCAGGGCACTGTGAAATTGTTCCTGCACCCCACTCTCGTGCAAGCGCTGATTTATGTGGGTGCACTTCCTAAATTATTGTACTAGCTACTCACACGCCTGCATCTCTTTGGGGATGAGAGAGAGAGAGAGAGAGAGAGAGAGAGAGAGAGAGAGAGAGAGAGAGACTCCCATGTCACAGCTGATGTGATCACTTTATTGGGAACATTTGGCCTAGGTCATAATCCACTTAATACAATACCCAGTCCAGACAGCTCAAGGCAACCACACACACACGAGCTTTCATTGAAAAGTTTGACTGGTGGCTGCGTCCCATTCATTGTTTAAACACTACCTGAAGCTGCCCTTTAGAATGAAAACTTTTCGTACAAAGTTTGTTTGAATAAATCCCTCACAGCTAGCAGCACTGAGCAAACAGTTACTAAAAACAGCAGCTAATCCATTTTCTATTGTGCTAGGTGTTTTCTTTAAGTAGCCCATATCATCATCTACTGCGCCAAAGAAACGTCATTAACCCCATAAACTACAAGAAACCATGAGGGTTTCCAGACTTCATGACTGCATAACTGACCTATTAGTTCTGAAGTAGAGGGTGAATAATAACTACTGAATAAGATATTGAAAGAATGATCACTGAATAATAAGTCAGGAGGTTAAGGGGTAAAAATAGAAGTCGACTTGTTTGAAACCAATCCTGGAATTGGTTCCAAAGGTCATGTTCTATAGGATAGGCTACCAGTATTCCAACTGAATAGGATGGGTAGAGCAGTAATAAGCTCTAAAGATGCAAGGCACCTAGTGCAATTGTAAGAATGTTTCTGAATTATTATCCTTTCTCATCTGGGACTCTGAGGGCATGTAGAATCTCTTGGTGGATTTTGATGAAATTTGACACGTTGATAGAAGACAAGTGAATCAATCCATCTCTGTAGAGACACCAACAATTCAAATTTCAAGGGCCATTTTTGCTGATGACTGTTTGTCCCATTGTTATTTTTTTCCCATGAATCCTTAGGCTATTGTTATTCATATGTGATTTTGGCTTTAATTTCTGCCATTTTATATTTTCTGATATTTTGAAAAGAAAAGGTGTTGACTAATAGTTGTTCAAAGATTTGCAAGGGCAAATGACATGGCAGCAGTCATCCATTGAAATTTGACTGTGAAACAGGAAGTGAGCTCAGTGACACTTTGATGTCACTGTCAGCCTTCAGACTCAGGAAGCCATTCTGAGGAAACACAAAAAATCTGGGTTTTTTGACCACAGGAATTGATCCCACAAAATGTATTTTGGCTAAAAACTACTGTTGTGTTTGCCTTAAATAACTCATTCATGTGTTTAGGAATACATATGGCAACTTGATGCAGATTTTATATTGGAATTTATCAAAATATTTTTAAAAAGTGTCTCAGTGTACAATGTTTGCCCAGTTTTCACCAAACAGATTTTCCTCACAAAAATCCAATGATTTTTCATTTGTGAAACCATTTGTCACTGCCTATTGAATTTAATGGCAAATCTGCCAAACAGCAAGTGAGGGCGGCAACTGTTTGAAGTATGGAAAACAGGCTTAGTACATGGACTTAAGACACCATTCTGAGGAAACCCAAAAATTCCAGAGTTTAATAAAACTTTTCTGACTGATTTGGCAGGCAGGTAGATCCACAGGTTAGTCAGCTCTACCAATATACTTAGTGAGGCCATGGGGTACAGATGTGAAATCACAGCAAGCACACAGGAAAGGAAGCTCCATTCAACTATTTGACATCAGCTTCTGTGTCATACAACCAGTGTGGAGTGTGGCCAATCGACCAATCAAATTTTTTTTATCATCATATAAGAGTGATTTAAGCAGTTATATCGGGTTAAAAAAAAAAAAAAAAAAAATATCCATCTATCTCTCCATAT
>JBBIGA010000153.1:14183495-14196992 GCA_037576975.1 Alestes dentex | reverse complement strand
TAATGGTAGGTGAGGTTAATTATGGCACACATATTAAAGCTCATTGTTCTCACTGAACATGAAACAATGGAGGAAGTTGATTACAGGTGCTTGTAGGCCTTACGCATAAAAAGCTCTGGCATGAATCTTTTCAAGAGTTCTGGGCTCAATAAGAACTTCTTGTATAGTGTTTTATGAGTAACCAAGAGCACAGTATGCCTAGGAGTCCAAGTCGGTAATGTCCTGATGGTACCCAGAAGGTGTTACTCACTCTTTCTGCAGGCGGAAGGATTCCTCCAACTTAAATCGCCCTTCCAGGCTAAAACTGTAGATCACATAATAACACGTTTGACAGAGGAGTAGAAGAGTGCCTTTCCACAGCTCTGGTCAGTCAGTGCATGTGAGATGCATGTGACTCAACAAGCTGCAGTGACTCTTGATTTGAACAGAGTATCAAGGACATGGGGTGAAAACAGCGATGGTTTACTAGAATATTTTTTTCCTAAGCAGGCAACTAATATATGCACTTGTGTATTTGATGCACACCAAAACATCACTTGGGGGAGCGGACTCTCCTCCATCTTTGAGCTGGCATCCCTTGATCACCATGCTCAGAGGCTTTTTCAGCCACCCTGTTCCGCGGCACTTTGTGTCAGAGGCTCTGACAAGTGCAGCCGTTTGCGCTGTCTACGCCTCGTGCTGCTTCAAAGCGGGAAGCTGTCTGCTTCCGTGCATTGATCCCCACTCCCCCCGATTTGGTGGAAAAAAAGAGAGGCAATATTAGTAAAAGAAGCCACTATCTTGACATGTATCAAAATAACGCAGCGCTTTTAAGGGCCCACCAACTGAGGAAGGATCCTTGAAAGAAGTACACAGGCATAGTAGCGACGCTTCACAATGTATTTGTTTGAACACCGCCAGTTGTGATCGGATGTTTTGTCATTGCAGCAGCGGAGGAGCGGGCCTGTCAAGGCCTCGGCATGACAGGAAGCTGCATGAAAACAGAGATGTTAGTTTGGTGACAGAGAAGGAAAAAAAAACGAAGAACAATACCAGGACTGATACTCCTGCCTCTCAGTGGAGTGATGAAAGTGATCTGTGCTAACAGAGTGTTTTTGGCATCACTGGAGAGTGTTTACTTGTTCTAATCCATCTGGTCTGCTTCACAATTTGACACTATTAGCTCCCTTTTCTGCTTTGCAAGGGCTTTGTGGCAGCACATATTCCCACTGCCATCTTTGTCAAAGGCTTGCAGCAGTTGAGTTAAGCTTAACCTTAAGCCCTTACATATTAAGAGGTGTTGCTGCTGTTTTACGTAATTACATAAAGGTAAATATAATAATCATTAATTGCATAGTTTGTTACAAAAGGAATCATATTTGGGTCTGTACTTTCTGTTTGGTTCAATTAGAGTGGCATTATACCACTTTTGTGGTTCTAAGTAATCAGACATACCAAATCACAGCACTCTTCTCACTGCATGCAACAAAAGTGTCTTGTAAGTGTGAAAAAGCAATTCATTTGAATTTTAAATAAAAACCATGTGATTAGAAAAACCATTTGAATGCTGAAAGGATTTGATGCCATCAGACTCATTCCGTTGCTGCTCAACCAAGAGGTTCATTTAAAGGAGCGTTCAGTGCGGAGCGGTTTCCTCCTGCGGAAGGGTTGCCACCTGCTTTAGTGTGATGTCAGCGATGTCTCTTTCCCTCCACTCAACATGTGGTGTGAAGTGGGGCGGCTGAGTGAGAGGAGGTGTTGCTGGTGCTTTTGCTCGCACATGTACGCATACACACACGCATGTGCGCATGCATGCACACACACAAACACACACAGACACACTCACACACACACTGTATTGGGAGAGCTGAGGAAGTGTGAGCTGCCAGTGTCAGGTCTGTACTGCTCCCAGCGGCCCACGCTGCATACACTCAGCTTCCTGCCTGAGACTGCAATCTGCTCTCTTTTGCTTAGTACTCTGTGTATGTGCGTGCAACTGTGCATGAAAAAGACAGTCTTCCTCAAGAACGGCAGGTGCAGAAACCACGAGAGTGAGCTAGCGGCGAGCTTTTCAGTCTCCCAAAAAAGGTTTTACTCACCCTGAAGCAACAGGGAGCGAGAACAAGGGAGGGGATCTCAGAAATGTGCCCAACTTTGCTACCTATGCTTTTTTTTTGCCTGATCTTCTTTTTTTAAACCTTTTCTGAACCATAATAACTTCACCCCCTGCTCACTCTCTCCTCTTTACCCTCTAGCCACAACAGATTGTGCTGCAATGTGGGATTGTTTTAAGTGCGAACGAAGCACTGATCCTGAAGGACTGGATCTTGGCAAGGCCTCACCGGTAGCAAGGCAGGAGGGAGGGGAGGTGTTTCACTTCATCTCAGTTCTCTTGCTTTCTTCAGCCCATCTGTGTGCTTGGCAGTGGCCATTATACCCGACATCACTAGTCTCCCAGTTCACCTTCTAATTTAGGCCCCTCTAAGCGCATCCGCTTTTCTGGTTTCCATGGTGGCCAGGGCTGGGGCTGTCGCAGCTTGCCAGTTTGCTTGTGTGCCATGTTCCAGCACCACTTCTTCCTGAAGCAAATTGCTTTAGTGTCCTGCAGCACCATGTGCTCCAACTTGCATATTAAAAACAAAACACCCAGACACATGTCAAAAATGTAGCCGATGAATGTAGTCATGTCCTTGTAGCAAAGAACATTTGAAGGATACATTTGTTGTTTCTTTTCAGTAATGGATGGGTTAATAGAACCTGCTGCTGTATGAATAAACTTTATTTAGAGACCTTTTCACATAGCTATACTTTGTTATTCAAGGAAATGGAGCAGCATTGCCATGAATGTAGGTCTGAAACTACAGATTGTTCAGGTTCTGCAGTTCATAGCATGAAATAATGTTAAAAATGACAGCCCCTCAGTCCTCACTCCTCCAGGCGACAAATGCGATCAGCCCACCAATAAAAGTAACCCCAGCACTTTTCAAATCATATTGGTGGTAATGGATATCTCAGTGCTGTTGGTGCATTAATTTAAACAGGTAAACACATAAAGAACTTGATTTAAATGCCACTTAGTCAATTTGGGTAAAGGGATAGCTTGACCAAACATGCTAATGTGACAACCCTGAATGTTTAGCCACCAAATAGCATATAATTTGCACTGGGTAGAATTTTAGCAATCACTAAGTAGATGCTGATCTTGAACAGGAATACATCTATAGTTTGTTACTATTTTTGTTTACTTGTAGTTCAGTAGCTACTGACATATATTGTCAGAATGACTTAACAATTCCAGTGAAGAAGAAGTGAAAGAATGTATGAGAGGAAGCAGTCAAGTCTCCTCATTTGCAGCTGGACTCTGGGTTTTTGTTGTATGGCAAAAGTAAATGTTTCTTATCTTTAGAAATTAGAAAAACAATTTGATGATATCAAAACATGGCTCACTTGCTTACTACATGTTACACTGCCAATAATTTGCTGAAGCCTTTGGAAATCTTCTGGTACATTGATAAGTCATTATGCAATGACTAAATAGATTTCAATCCATCACTTAGTGACTTAAACAGTTATTTGTAGTCTTCTTTACTGTTGTGATCAGATTGTCATAAGGTTGAAATGCTCTTGCGCATTAGCCTTAAACAAAAATGCTTAAGTGGTGTTAAGTTTTTTCATGCCTAACACCACTGTACAGCTCCTGAAATCTAGCCAGATAACCACACTTGTTTAGTTGCAGTATGTGTTGTTATTGAACAGACTCTGTAGACATTTAGGGTCTACTCTAAGGCTAGGCCGTGGCCTGGGTGTCACATGGAGTGATTTAAGAGTATAATTTATTCTATTTTTCATTGTTCTGAAGTGCTACTCTGGATGTATAAATAACTAAGTCTGTAAAAAAACATGAGGTGGTAGAGCAGTCTATGCTGGGGCAAAGATGGGCAAGAAGACGTATAAAAGAGATCTAGATAAATGTTTATATTGGTATCTTGTGCTTTGGAGACTAGACTGGGACCACCACACTAATTGACTCTGCCCAGTGATGCATGGACAGCAGCTACTGCTGGGTTGGACACGTTTCACAACAACGTAGTCCATCTTAGTCAGCCTTTTAATCTGGAGTTTTAATCTAGTCAATCTTTAATCTTTTTAAAGTGGCTCTAATCACATGTTGAGTCCAGTGTTTTGTGAAGCTTGTCCAACCTTGCACCTTTTGCCATGTTAGAATGCATTTTGGGGTGGAGCAGAATAGATGAACTACTACCAATTATAGAAATTGTTGTTTGTACCAATTACCATGGCCTTTTGAGGCAGTGAATCCTGGCAGAACAGGATTTTGAGGAAAACCCTGTTGTCTGTTTATATGTGATCTGTCAAACAGCATTCGTTTGGGTAAACAGGATTGGGCTCAAGAGAGAGGTTAGAGAGTTGCCGTCTGGAATCAGGCGAGTCTCCTGCTGCTTGCGGGAGTGCTTTATCAGCTCAGGCAATCTGCATAGTGTAAATACACAGCCCTGGACGCCCAGCAGCACTGGAGTGAATTGATTTCCTCTGGCAGGACAGGCGCTGGCTCTTGTTGGTGAGAACAGTCAGGCGCCCAGCTCTATGAATGATTCTTTCCTGCCACTGAGCTGTATCAAAGCCGTTTCACACCCCCTTCCTTTACTATTTATTACTCTTTCTCCTCCTCTTACTCCTCCACTCTGGCTCTATTGGTTGTTTATTTTTTCATTGTTTCCTCCAGACACTCACACACTCTATCTGTGTTATTTTTTCCCTTCTCCTGCTAACTCTCACTGGATATGCTGTCATTAGACTAAGCATTTACAGATTCTCCTTTCCTCTCCTTCTCCTCATCCCCCTTCTTCTTCTTCTTCTTTCCTCTTCTTCTTCTTCTTCTTCTTCTCCTCATGCTCCACCGCCACCTCCTCTGCTACATCTTTTGTCTTTCTTTCCATGTTTTCCTTTCTCTCTTTTCTGCTTTTTTAAATGATTGTTGTTATCATTGTATTTTGCAGTATTATTTTATTTTAGGTGAATATGATTACTGACATACATTTGCATAGTTTAAAAAACACAAAGAGTTGTCTTTGGGTGATGTTAAAGGTATTGGATGTATCTCTCGTTGGATTTCATATAAAAGTCTCTAGTTTGATTTCATAACAAGCTTTTCGATGACAAATAGTGCAGTATGACTTTGCAGAGCTAAGCCTTCATGAAAATGTAAAACAAGTCCACTCTGAAATGAACCAATTTTGTGTAATATATAGGAATTATAAATTAAATGTATCTCAAAATCTAAAAAAAATGTAGTAACTTCTGTCTGTAAATATTGTTTTGTAATGATTAATTATTTGCGTTGTCACATAGTGCATTTCTCTCCATCACCTGATGTCATACATGGATCTGGGTGAGGAAATGAGAGGCTGTTCTGGCGGCCTCCTGCTGTTCCCTCAGTCTCGCCACTCTGCGGATGGGCTTGGGGAAAGGACCTAAATTTAGCACCCCTCCTTTCTCTGTTGTTGCATGCTGTGTGCTGCTTAATTAGCTGTTGCACACATCATAGCAGAGCCAGACTCAGGCAACAGATGCATTATATAAGTTGGTTATATAATCCAATACATATTTCATGTTGTTCAGCAAAGAAAGGAGTCCTTCGCTGTGAATGAGGACAGGAGTAGGTGATAGAGTCAAACGAAGACTTGAGGTTACATTCAGTCACTTAAACGTCAGCGCACAGGGTGACACTAAATACAGCGACCGTGGGGTAATTGCAGCTTGTATCACTGCGACCGAGCAGCAGCTCACCATGGAATTTCGCCAAAACATAATGGCCTGAATATTCAAGTGCTTTTGAGTCGTGATGTAATATGTCTCAGAACTTGTGATATTACCTAACCCTAGAGCTTGGGAATATGGCAATATGTATTGCTTGATTACATCACATTGTGTTTCAGTATGCTTTTCTAAACACATTGTAATTCATAGTAGTCCAGCGCACTGCAGGGTGTAAATCATCCGTCCATCCATACAACTATCCACCCATTATCAGAGTCGCTTATTCTTATCCTTCCAACTTAATCAGATCTCAGAAAAAAATTGTGACATTTATTACATATAGTGAAACTGATCATGAAATAATTATTACTAACAATTAATTATTATTAATTAATAATTTTGATTAAATTATCAATAAGATTTCACTATCATGTAATAATCATCATTATGTCATGAGAGTGTCATGATATCCTTTTTTCCCATAGCATCCTTTGAGAATTGATGTTGACATTTGAGTAACTGCAAAAGTTCTAAGCGAGTCATTTCTATTTGCAAAGGCCCTTGGCATAGCACCAGATTTCACATATACTGGAGTGGAAAGGGCAAGACAACAGTAACCCTCCACCCCAGGGAATAAAATGAACTTGGATTAACAGAATGTAAAACAGATTTTGGTTCTGATAACTTCTGATAACTACTATTGTTTTTGTTTTATTTGTTTTGACCGTAATACAAACAAGAAAAAGGTTGCAGGCTTGAACCAGTTCATACAGGATGTAAACTAAATGTAAATATAATTGCTGTGTAATAAGTTATAAAAATATGCAATTACATTTAAATAGTATAGCAAAATGTGAAAAAAATGATTTTCTTCTAAATCCACTGTAACTGCAATAAAGTAAGCTTTGCAGGAAGCTGATTTCAGACAGACCCTTGTAACATTTATGATATTGACTATGTTGACACTGGATCTTGTCTAATGGTGTAGAATGGACTCGTGAGAACTGCAGGAGGCCTGAGGTTGTGGAGCTGCAGGGCTTGTTGTGGAATATGGCAGGACACTCTGGGGGAGAACTTGTGACCAGGCCACTGCTGTGTGAGAGGATCGCATTTCCACTGAGATCTACTGTAGCGCAGCTCGCTGACAGTGCCTCGTTTATTCCCCCTGGCAAACTAGCCAGGTTTGCCATCCTCTCGGCTTACAGAGCCATTTAGAACTAGAGTAAATCATCCAGCTGGAGGAACTGGGTGCCCAGACATTCAGCAGTATTTTTTAACAAGCTTTATTCCATTCAATTCAATGTTATTTATGTTTTATTTATACCACCAATGTTAACACAAAGCAGCACTACCGGATTCAGGTGGAAGCCCCTATTGGGCAAGCCAAAGGTGAGAAGAGACAAATAAAAACTCCCTAAAGCTTGGGAAAAACCAAGACTCAAAAGGGGAACCCATCCTTTATCTTTTGGATTGTCTTTATTTGTTTATAGTTATTGCAAAAACAATGACAATGTAAAATGTCAGGTTAAATGTCAGGATTTCTTCTTGGGCATGGTGACGGATAGCTGTCACTAAATGACAAATATGGTACAGATTTAGAAGCCCAGGACAAGCTTAGCTGCTTATTCAGTGAACTTTCCAGAGCTGCATGTCTGAGATGGTGGGGAAGTCCATGGGTCAGTCTGTTGTATTTTTAGAAAGGGTCAGACAGTGTTGTTCAGTGCCCATCCAAGATCAAATGCTCAAGGTTTGACCTCCCTCTGCAAATGCACAAAAGTAAAGCCCAGTAAAGCACATTTTACCTTACCCCTGAAGAGGATATATTTTTGTTCTCCAAAGAAATATTATGGAAGTACAGTAACCCCCTGGACTAAAATTGCCTATTTTTATAGTGTAAACCCTAAGTATGTCCCCAAATATGCTCCCAAACACTTTAATTTCATTTCACGCTCAGCCTAATGCATTACCCTTAAAGAAAATGTAAGGGTAAACCCGTATTCGTACTGTACAGTTTACAATGAACTGCTGTCTCGCAGTGCTCGAATGTAAAAATCGGCGTTTTCTTTGGTATAGGCAGGGTAAATACAGTAATAAATGAATTTAATTTGCAGTAATAAAAAATACAGGGCCTTTAGGAAGAGCAAAATAAAAACATGACAACATTTGAGATACTCCATGGGGGAAATTCTGGACTGCAGCTGCGACGGATGCATCAAAGGGAAGCAGCCAGTCAGCAGCAAGGAGAAATAAATAGCGTTCTCGGATTGGCTACTTTCAAACTTCCGGCCTCTGAGTAAAGTGGTATTTCACCATCCCAAGACGCGCTTTCTTTGTGTTCTCTGGACAGTACTAAAAACTAGTAAAATATAGTTATTTTTTATATGGAAATAGAGCTGAATTTGCGTTAATATTTATTTTACAAAATGAGTCAATTATATTTCCCATAATAATTTAGCACTAAAATGCATGAAAAATTATGTATTGCCACGAAAAATGCTGTGACGCCTGGGCCTCGTCTGCCATGCCTCCTCATCCTCATGCTGGTTGTTTATGTTTGGGCGTGGTACTGAGCAGCGGAGGCTCACTCCGTTCAGGTGCGTCTGAATGCCTTGCTAGTTCGGTTCTCAGAAAAATCCGCAAGAGACTGAAGCTGTGACTGCTAAACCGCATGTAACCGGGGGTTACTGTATATTGATTCTGTATAGTGATTCTGTTTTAGAGGATATGCATCACATATTTAATTCAAAATAGGCACCTGTTTTTTTGTTTTTTTTTCCAATCTCTCTTTTTAGTAAGGACATTTTTACATGATTTCTACTGGATGTACAAGCTACAAATAGCTCTTGAATGGTTGACATTAAAAGATGCTAGATCTCAGATTATGCAATCTGCTGTAAAAATGGCACGGTTGTACATTGAAATTCCATTGACTTATCTTTGTTCAAGAATGTTGCTGACATTTTCCTTTGCATCCTTGGGCTCAAATGGGTCACCGAAGCCATTGAGCTAATTTCGTCTGCCAATGTTCTATTAGCTGTAATCATTGGGAAGTGGAAAAATATCATTTGTCAAATTACCCCCATTTTCATTTTTCCCTGGCCTCTGGCTGATCCTCCAGTGCTTTGTGACTGGCCCAGGATGCCGAATGAGAGTCAGCATTCAAAATGCCGAATGAGAATCAGTGTTATACTCCAGTGGTGCTTGCTATGCTCCAAAGCACGGCAGGGTAGTAGTCACCTGTGTGGCCACGTGCTTAAGCGCTGGAAGGTCTAGGGGCATTAACTGCAACAGGGGGTCTTCTGTTAGGGAAGACCCTGGTGGTGCTTATTCCCAGCATGAGCCAGTCGATCTGATTCGGAGCCAGAGCTTAAAATGGTCCTGATTGTCTGGCCCATTGCTGTAAGCTGACACTGCATCAGAAGGGTGCAGGGAGTTGAAGGTTGCTAGGGCCAGGATATGAACCATGGAGTGTATTTTTGATGGGCGAGGCCAGGCGTCAGCCTCCATGCCAACAACAGGTGGGGCACAATGCTTACTTTAACTTTGATTTACAGAAACTCATTGTCATTTTATGACATTTCAGTTTTTTACTTCACAGAAGCCCTCATTGCTGTATTAAGGTAATGCAGTGTAATCCTGAGATAGTTTGTCACAGGTGGCAGATTACATTTTTAAATATGTAGTAGGCTTCACAGTTAAGTACATTTACATTTTGATGTACATTCTTTTGCTACAAAACCAAACCCCTTAATTTTACCCCTTAAAATTACCTTAAGTTTTGACTGTATGGGAAATTAAGGAAAATTAGGGGAGAAGTGGACAGATTAAGGCTGATTAAGGAGTAAAACTACTGAATTTTCCCCTTACTCTTTTGAATTTGCCCCTTAAATAATAGAACTTCCTGAATTAATGCCTTAAATTTAAGATTAAGGGGTTTAACACTCATGCCTTAAATGTAATTTTAAGGTAAAATTAAGGATTCAGTTTCACAAATTAACGGCCACTTAAATCAAATTAAGGGGTTTGGTGTATTTTCAGGGGTAAAATAAGGTAGGGTTAAGCACATTTTAAGTACATTGTGTTTCGTAGAGTTTGTTGACAGTCACTGACACTTTTTATATGATGTCAGAAAATTTTCACAAAACAGAAATAAAAAGAATGTTTGACAAATAAGACTGTCATAAATACCTTTTTACCACTAACACTACTGATACAGATAAGGCAAAACTCAGTAGATATAGAAGGATGTAAAGTTTCTCTATTTTCATTTTGCATAGTTGAAAAAGTATGCACAAATCTTTGCTGATGTTCTTTGTGAAAATAAGTGTAAACGCACTTCTGCATATTTTAATGTACAATTACTGTATATTTGCTGAAGTTATGGCATATTTCATATTTGATGTTTTGCAGAAAACCGCCATGATTAAGTGTATCCTCTGTAGAGGACAGGTATTTATTTTCACCGAGAAAATCAGCAAAACATATTGTTAGACCGGTGGGTGTTTAAACTTTTGCATATGAATTTATCTATATTTTGCACAGTGATTGAGTAGTAAAAGGGTCATGGCCTGGGTGCCCCCCCGTTCTGCAGTGCATGGGTCAGAAGAACTAATAGGCGAGAGGCAGTGCCACTGACTTGGGGGTAACAGGTGCCACAAGGCAACATATGAGCTCATGGAATGATGGGAATTGCAGCAAGGGAGGGGGGAGACTGGGCTTACCCGAAAATGTTTTCTTTTTTTCTCCCTTTTTCCACTCCTATGGATGAAATGAGAAACAGCTGCTGGGGAGGGGAGCGGCACGGAGAGGAAAACACAGCTCTGGCAGTTGTGTAACAGGCAAAAGTGGGTCCCCTGATGGCACAGAGAGTGCGAGTCGCTGCCTTGCACTCCGATGAGCAATTGTGCACTGCTCGCTTGAGAGCCTGTTTGTTTTAGAGTGGCTGCTGAGCGACTGTTTTCACCAGCACTTGCTTACGGCCATCTGATGTCAACACCCCCCCACCGCTTCCCCTGGGGCCTGCTGGGAGAATTGCCCATGGCGTTAGACTCGATCAGGTCAAGAGGTCAATTTCATGATATGAAAACGGTGTTCATCTGACTGAGGCCAGAAGCGAGCTGTCACAAACACATGACACTCTGTCTTGGTGTTAATGGCTGTAACAAAGTAGGTTTCATGTTTTCAGGATGCCCCTACTATATATATGTAGCTGAGACTGATAACAGAAAACAAAAACTTTAATGTACAATAGCAAGTTATAACAATGTATAATCCATATTTGAACTGATCATTTGTGTGCACCCGAAGCGCAGAGTGTAAGACTCCAGAGACGGAAAATTTATTTTATTTCACATAGTCCTAAAATAGATAATCCAACATATCAGTTACTTTAAGCCTCATTTACCTGAAGATTTTCTTCTTAGCCGGTTACAGTGGTAATTGAAAGCATTAAGAGCTCTTATTTTTTTTTTTTTTTTGTGGTTTTGTTTTTTTTTTTATATTTTTTCTCAAATTTTTGTCATGTCCATGCAGTCACACTGAGGCCAGCACATTTTTCTCTAGGTCACATTCATCTTTTTAAACTGCTGCTATTACAATATCATCAGCCTCACTGCTCACACTCGCTAGCTGTCATGGGAAGGAGAAAGGGAAAAACTCCC
This sequence comes from Alestes dentex, assembly GCA_037576975.1. Classification (NCBI taxonomy): domain Eukaryota; kingdom Metazoa; phylum Chordata; class Actinopteri; order Characiformes; family Alestidae; genus Alestes; species Alestes dentex. Next base: position 14,185,578 of record JBBIGA010000153.1, on the reverse strand, counting down.
CACTTAGAGAAAGCAAGGTCAATTAAAGTCCTTGGATGCCACAAACATCCATTTATTTGTGTACCTGATGTTTCTGCCTAGGTTGGACAGTGAAGGTATTCACCATTTTATCCATTTGAGTTAGTTGAAAACAGAAATGCTCAGTACCAGTGACTACATGTGTGCCAGTGTATACACAAATAAAATTTCCAAAATGCAAAAATATATTGGCTGATATTTAGTGCGCAGAAGAATTGGAGTGCATGCTGATGTGTACTCGTGTTAGTGTACCCATTGGATATTTTAGCTGTTGTAACTGATTATGTATTAAAAATAAGGCCAAATTTACTTGCATTTATTTTGTCCAATATCTGTGTTCTGGAGAACTGCTGTAGAACTGTTTACAGGTACTACTGAGAAAACTGCTATAGAACTGTTTACAGGTACTACTGTGTGGATAAGGGGAGCTGTGTAGGTAATGTAGTAGGTGTTTTTTGCCGACTGGCATGTGTGTAAGGGCTTGTGAGCTGAGTCTGGACGGTTCACTTCTGATTTGGCTGCCATACGTTTGACTTTCCCATTCTCTTGACAATCACTACACTGGAGAATCAGACACTGCCTGGTTCTGACACCAGCGCACAGAATTGCTTTTAACTTCCAGGCTGTCAGCTCAAAAAAACACCACCTTTTTCATAGCAGTTCCACAAATAAGTTCAAAAGAATACATTTCCATCTGTCGCATGATGCAAGTGCTTCGTTACTCAGAAATGTTTAATTATTCAGTATTAATATGAAACCACTTTGATAAAGATATCAGAAGCCTTTTTCCCCTTCTCTCCCTGTGCATCTCTGAGGGAATATAATACTTCCCGCAATTCTTAAGATTAAATATTGATGCAGTAAAGATGTACTGGAGGGGGATTAAAAGGCCCCAATTAACATCAAGTCTGTGTGCTTCAAGACCAGATAGGTTTATTACACGGGCCCATTAATGAGCAACTGCAGAAGGAGCACAGAAGAATGGTGTGTCATGCTTGGATTAACATTTAACCTTGGCTAAGTCCCTGATTCACTTTTTGGACGCTTATTTCATGTTTAGCCCCCACAAATGAAACACTGACCTGAGGTGAGCTGTTGAAAATACCCTGGAGAACACCAAGATTAAACTGCTCTGTTCTCAAATTTAATCCTCTTTTACAGGCTGTCCACTGAAAGGATCCATTTCATCCTTGACTTAATACATGCCGTGTTTATGAAAACCATAGGCTGTGAGCCTGAGCCAGCATGTTTATCAGCATATTAATCTCTTAACTACAAGTAGCAGTTATTGACATGATAATGTTATTACTTCTAATCATTGCCACTGTGTACAACCGGGACAACAATAGTACTTGATAAAGTAAAAAGGTTTGTGATCAGAATAATAAGTAGGCTGCAGTAATAGTAGAACTATGATAAGAAGTTGTTCTCAAGGCAGCTAGTAGTGATTTGTCAAAAGTACTAAGTAATAGGGGGAAAACGGAGTCAAATCCCAGTGAGAGGTTTGGTGAGGTAAGCAGAAGAGACACTGGGTGGAGTGGAGGATCCTTCATTTCCCCGGTGTCATTTTTACCACTCCTTACCTACTAGAGAAGCACTTAGGGCCTGGCGTAGGCTCAAGCTTGCACCAATGGCCATCAAAGCGATCATTCAGCAAGCACACAGGCCTGACGCTTCTTCCTGCCTGTTTCTCACAGGCCTTGGAGAGGCAACATTCAGCATGGCTGCTATGGATAGCATACAGAAGTACCATGATAAAATGTCTTTCCAGCCAACAGCCTGTAGTCTTTATCCAGTTTGTGTGTTGTTTGTCTTATGCTGTTTTAGTTTGAAAAACAAAGCTTGATCTATTAGATATGGTTGACCAACTAGTCATTCACTGTGAAGTCAGTTTCAAAAAGAACCTCAGATTGAACAGAAACTTCATTTCTGTAGTTGCCTGTTACATCCATCAAGAAAAAGGGCTTATTCCACAATGGTGGATGTATGTAAGTAATATTGTGTGGTCAGGAATTTGAGGCTAGCATCCGCCTAAATATATATATATATATATATATATGTACTA
>JBBIGA010000153.1:14160252-14171061 GCA_037576975.1 Alestes dentex | reverse complement strand
TGTGTATTTATATATATATATATATACTTTGTATTTGTGTTTAGGGCTGCCCCTACAATCAGAAAGTCAGAAAGTCAGAAAGTCGTAGGTTAGAATCCCAGGACTGCTTGTGGCACCACTGAGGTACCCTGCTTTATTCCTGGCTGCCCGCTGCTTCACTTGGGTGAATGGGTTAAATGCAGAGGAAGAATTTCATGCTGTTCACACTGTGTGCTGTGCTGTGTTCACATATGACAAGGGTCACTTCACTTCACTTTTCAAAGTAAAGAAATATCTGTCATGCTCCATCTGAGGTCTTTCCACTCTTAAAGTTATAACGTTATTAAGCAAGGATGTGGTTCCCCTAATGAAAACCAGCATTGTGAGATGGTAAAGAGAGCACCATATTAAACCTACTTTGCAGGTCATGTTTTGTAACTTACAATGTAGGACATTGTACAAATGACAGTCTTAACTTTTTTTTTGTTTTTGAGCTCCTAAAATCAAGAAAAACTTTCATAAATCTGTAGTGAGGTTTAGTAGGATGGGAGGCTTGCCATTATGTGTTATGGTACTCCCATTATAGTGCCATTATGATACTGTTACACAGAAAGTGCTGTTTAGCCATTAAACATGACATTTAAGGTGTGATTGGTTAGACCAGTAGTTAGGAACTGGTTGGACTCTGTCCATAGTTTGCTACTTCTCACATTAACTTCCAATCTCAGGAAAATTTACTGGAAAACCTTAATGTGATTCCAACATTGTACTTCTACAAAAGAGCTGCAAGAACGCATTATCTAAAACATTATCTAACATTATCTAAAACATCATTTAACATTATCTAAAACATCACCAGACTTCTCCAGCTTCATATCAAGTTTGCAGTCCAAAGTCTGGAAAGTGAAAGGCCCTGAAATATTGTAATTTGTACGTCTGCCTGAATGGGTGCCACCACTGATTAATAGATGCCAGTGCTCAGAATTTCCCGAACTTTCCTAACCTCACTGTCTTTTAGCATGTTTACGGAGGGACCCTATGAAAAGAGCATGCATCTCATGCTGGTTATGGCACTGTGCTGCTACTGGGCTGCCTGAGCCCATCAGTTACATTGCCATAAAGCTCTCATTTTGACTAGCAGAATTCTGCCAGAGCTCTGTCAAAATCCCACCGAAGCGCCTGGCTGCTCTTAAATCCATGCTTTAAGAAAAAAAAAAGTTGTGGGGGAGGGGGGACATGTTAGGGTGAAAATGAGTGGAAACTGGACAGACGGGCTTGGATGTCTTTTACAGACTGACTCAGAAAACTGCACAGTGCCAGGTCCTTTGCCTTGTATAACAGCCCTGAGATTGGCACGGATGGCGTGCTCTTGACTCACGGCGCTATCATGCAGAGTCTGGTCTTGTTTTTCTGCAGAAGAGGTACAAGAGTAGGCCAGAAGGAGGAGTGGGCGTACTCACCCCGCACAGCAAAGGCAGTGAACTCAGTGACCTCAGCCTGGTCTTCAAGGAGAATGAATCTACTGTTAGATCTATGGACCACTACAAGGAGAACCCACTTAAAGCCTGTAGGCCTTACTGCTGGACCCTCATTGTTTGCTTAGATCTTTGCAGTTCACATAATGACTTCTGTTCTGTGTGAAGCATAATGTATAAAGAAAAATATGCGTATCATTCTCATTATAGCCAGAGATAGATCTGTAAGTAAGTGGTTTTTTCAAAAATCTGGACCCTTATTCATGAAGATTCTTATAATAAGAGTGGTGGTGCTGGATATGTTCCTTGAAGTAAAGGTGTAGTCAATAAGATTAGACTCTGCTCCTAAATCAACTCGGCTTCAATTTGAAAAGACAGTGGTGGCCTACTGGTTAGGAAGTGCTAGTGTCACCAATGAGGTACCCTTGAGCAAGGTACCTTCCTCACATGCTGCTCCCCATGCTCCGTTCTGGTGGCTGCCCACTGCTTCACTTGGTGAATGGGTTATATGGAGAGAAAGAATTTCACATTGTTCGCACTGTGTGCTGTGGTGTATTCACATGTGACTATAAGGTGCAACTTAACTTTACTTACTTTACTTCCTAGAGAAGCCTTGTTAATACAGCCGCAGGACAGGTGCCAGTTCAAGCTTGAAAGGAAACATAACCTGCTATATTAGATGTAGATACTGCTAGATTAGATGCAGTATTCTCCATAGGCAAGACCTCATAGAGACTTCCCTTAAGGTATTACTTTGGCAATGTACCCAATTTCCCAGATAAGCAAACCTCAGGCATCAAATGTGCCATAGCTGATCCACTACATTTAGTGTACATTTGCCCACAAGGACAGTCTAGTCATTTATTTGTGGTTGCAGTTCGGTGCGAGGAAGTGTCAAGAAAAGTGCCAATTAGAAAAGGGTACCAGAGCCCGGAACTGATGCCCTGACGCAAATAACACTTCCTTCTTTCAATCTGGTGCGTGGAGCCCGAGTTACAGTTGTTGGGGGAGACAAGGGGCTGATGGATGCATGATAAGATGACACTGATTAGCCCGCTCTGGAAGCAACTGACATGGCTTACGCAGAACGGTTGCTTCTCTCTGTGATTAATGCCCATTAAACACCATGTGCCTCCAATTTGTTGCAGTCCAAATCCTGTCCCCCAATGCGCTGATTACAGAGTGGGTGCCCAGCTCTTCTCCTACACCTGCTGGACTGAAGAGACGCTCATTGTGTACCGCACTTGGTCATGTGGCAATGCTGTCTGTTTGGAGATGCATGATCAAGCAAAAGCTTCTCCTCCCTTTGGAGTGGAGCCTAATCCATGATACAAGATCAAATATTTTTTTCTGCAAATGTATTTTATTTTATTTCTTGGTTTGTCACCTGTTTGGTTTACTCTCTGTCATAATAAAACCTTGCATCTCCAAAACTATAACTTCATTGGAGCAAGACAAAAGTATACAACTACAGTATGCAACTTCTTAAATAAGCGATTTGTTGTCTTTTGACATTTACAGCCATTGTGTGCAGTTGGTTTCTTAACAAGTCAAGCTTAACGCCCTGCTCTATAAATGTTTATAAGTACACATTTTTGCTCTGTTGCATTATGATTGGAATTTCATGCTTATGTTGAATGTGTTGTAAACAAGGCCCTGCTGGGAATGAGAATTTGTCTGCTTGAATATAAAACTATTAATTAAACTAAACAAAGAGTACCAGCGGACCCTTTGTGAAGGAAAGGTGCCAGGGTCTCACTCTTTTGTGTTGTCATGCAACCAGTCAGGCAGCACTTCCAAGATTGTCTGAACATTTAGCATTCTTTTCCAAACACCCTGATATTTTCTCAGAAATATTATGTTAGGACTGGAAGTTGAATTGTCATTGAGGGAGCTGGGTGGTGGGCATCAGAAATCAGGTGGTATATTCAATATAGTCTGTAACTAAACTAGTAGAAAATGAGGGGAAAGTAGTGACCTATGTTTTTTGTTTAAAAAGCTGTCAAAGTTGAGGTTTTATTGGTCTCAGCTTTGGTAAGGTAGTTCGTAATGTGATTTTTTTTTTTTTTTTTTTTACTGTAACCCACGCAATCACTGAAATAGCCAAAATTGGCTTTTATTTGTGCCAAGTTGCTGGCAGTGCTCAGTATAAGAAAAGGACTGTATTTTTCCTTTGCATTTTTCTCTAGGGACATAGGATAATTCAGTGGTCCTATGGCACATGGCTTGACATTGTAGGTACAGACATGAGGAACGCTCCATTATTTTTCAACCATTTTTCAGTTGTAAGAAGTATTTGAACAAATAATGATTCAGCATCTGTCCATGTTAGTGAATTTCGGGTCAACAGATTTTCTGTTCTTTGATTTTCACTGATTGTGGTGAGTGACCACAAGATATAGATGTGACAGACAGAGAGGAAAAAAATTGCTTGAGTATTACTTTAGACAAAACTTTTTGCAGGTCTGTTTGGAAGATCATACATGTTCAAAGTAAGGTTCATAGTATCACAGACCTTCTCATTTCTGCCTTTTCATTTATATTACCTACGCTGGCCCAAAAGTAGAGCTGATTTTACCAGAAGACAGCCAGTGCCGTCAGGAAATACACTTAGGACGATTTCCCGGCTCTTGCACTGGGTAACGTGACACTGAGCGCTGGCTGTCAGAGAAACACTCACCCAGGCTGTCATTAAAAAAGCAAGCCTCTGATGTCATGACCACAGCTATGCTGTGAATTCCACCCTGATGCACTCATCTGTCAGCCGTGCTCTTTCCATTAGGCCACTCTGTCAGGGGGATACATGGAAAGGAGGGGGATACAGGCGAGGAGAAAAGGAAGAGGGAGGGAGCAAGGGATGGTGGGAGTGTTATGTGCAGCTGGGGCCAGAGGAGAACAACAGAGCTTGCTAATCAGTTTGTTTGCACTGAAGAACATGCCATCGTTCAGCCAAATCCTGCGTCCACTTACCATCACATCCCTTTTGCCTTTTGGAAGCTTGAGGACGGAGCAGAGCTGTCGCCTGGCCGTGCCATTCCTCAAAATGTACTTTTCGGTTTCCATAAATTTTTAAGTCGACCCATTAAATGTAAGGTAATTGCATCGTCTTTATAGAACGCCTGGAGCCTTGAGCCTTATTAAAGACCCACAAAGTTTTAGAGTATTTATTAAGAAGACTTGTATTAATTATGAAGGAGGTGGAGGAGGAGATGAAGAATAGTAACAGAACAATGCTTCGCTGCCAGCCAGAGAGAGAGCCCTAGGTACACCAGGAGCTTGAAGCAGCCATTTACACTGTTTTTTCATTCAGACTGTATGTTCCAGTACCATCCATGATTGGTGGGGCACGCTGTAATTTGTTTGGTAGATCCAGACATGCTGGGAGGTGAGACTGAAGTATGTCTGTTGGAGAACGGTTCAAACAAGGGTAACACAATGTGCTAAGTGCTGGATGAGGAGCGAGAGAAGAAGAGAGGTGCCATTGTGTGGATTGTTGGAGGTGTCAGGCTGGAGCAGGTGCACCTGAAAGGACACTCATTGGTTCCCATAGTTTCAGGGCTGGTGCAATGAAAGGGGCAGACAGGGCGATGACAGGGCAGCTAGCCCCAGGGCTCTACCTCCACCATGATACATTTAGCTTCCTAGTGCCACCTCAAATGATCTCACTAACGTCCCTGTATTACTTTACATTAAATTTTCATCAGCTTGAATAATGTTGTGGAAGTAAAGCAACAGAAAGGCTTAAGCACCTTAACAAATGGTTTTCGTTGTGATAGTTTCTGTCCACATTCAGTGTCCTAGCACTGTGGTTAGCTTTAGTTTAGTTAGACGCAACACATCGCATACATGCCAGCATATGTCCAATTGTATCCAGCAATCCTTGACGAGTCTTGACAAATAAACAGACAAGTGTATAACAGTTTCACCATTGCATAAGATGTACCGGCCTGTCTTTGCAGTGCATCCATCCGATTAACTGCAGCTTCCTTACAGTTTTTCTAGGCTGCTAGGATTTGCTCTGAATAGCAAAATGCATTTTTTTTTCAAGGAAAACGAAGGGATTAGGGTTTCAAAAAAGCTTCATAATATTTTGTATGTAGTGTTTCCAATGTCAGTCCTGTAATCCTATTCAGTCTGAGACAAAGAGGCAGAAAAGAGTTTCAGGATGTGCAATTGAAGAAGGGGACTTGAGAGATGCACTCGGCACACTGCATTCATTTTGGACTGCAGCACATAGAGAGTGTGGGAGTTGTATACATTGCTGAGAAATGTTTTTCACAAATAAGCCAGATCGTCAAAATGGGGGATGGTAAAAAATAACCCTGATGCATTTATCCATCATCTCTTAACATTTCAATTTCCCAGACCCATCCTGCTGTGCGTCACATTAGAGAGCTTTTAACAAAACACGCCACATGTCCTCAAGTATTCCGAAAGAGTGAAGAGCGGGCGCATGCAATTACATGCAGTTATTTATACCATCCATATCTCCTCATAACTTGGCAAATGCTCCAGGTGGTGTGCCTGCCTTTAGTTTAGGACCTGCTGAGCAGGTGTGCCATAGGATGGAGCCGCCATCCGCCTGCCTGATGCCAAGTGGATCTTGCTCGCAAAACTTCAGAGCCACTCACTACAAATCCATAGAACAGAGGAACTTCTAAAGTTAAAGGGCTCACTTTGGGAATAGATGGTTTCTTGGAGAGGAAGGTCCACCATGACTCAATTTTGGTGGTCTGCAAAATTCCTAAATGTGGATAGTTCTGATTCTAAAATCTGATTGGCTGAGCCACTTTCTAGGCTGTTGCTCAATATACACACCTATGACTGCACACATCAGTTGAATTCTGTGTTAATGGACCAAGTTATTTAAAGCCCTTCATGGGATCATTTTTTTTACCTTTTGTTGCTTAGCAACCAAACATGTATAAGCATAGTTCCTATTCTAATGCTATGATGCCTTTGTGGTTGCTATAATACTTTAAGGCTACTCCAGCTAACTTGGCCTCAGCTTTAATGGTCTCAAGGATGCTATGTGCACTCATTAAATGTTTGGTTCCATAATTTATTTTTAATTAAATATAAAAATAGTATTTAAAAGTATTTAATGCACATTTTAGGTTTATGATTTAGGTTCATTTTAATCTTGACCACTGTTCAGTAAAGTTTACTGTCAGAACTTTTATTGCCTTTTTATCTGTCTTTTTGTTTGTAAAGGTAATGAAAATTACTTCAGTTTTACAGCCTATTGTTATTTGTCACTTGTCTGAAAAGCCTTAATGAAGATCTCTAGCAACAAATAAAGCTTTTTGGCCAACTTTTTACATTCTATGTTCTTTTCAATGAAATCATTTATTCTAATACAGCAAGTGACCAGCTTCACTGATAGAAAAGAATTTATGAAGCCCTCTGATAGATAAAAAAAATTCTACTGTGTTAAATGTGAGCTGAGGCGAGAGCTTTTGCTCTTGATAAACCCCATTTCCTGTGTTTACTCTGGGAGAGTGCCGCCACAGATTGTGATGCAACCCCACAGAAATGCCTTGTTTTTCTGGGTTAGCTGAGCTGGCCGTAGCGCGGAAGAATAAGAGCATAATGGTGCTTGTAATATCTCCAGCTTCAGGGCTCATGTGAGGCAGCAAGAGTGCGGAAGGGTGCCTAGTTGGGTCCACCCAAGACCAGTGTAAAGGGAAGAAGGAGGAGGTATATGCATGCGCTTTGCCTTGGATAGGTCTATGCAAAGCAGGCCGCTGGAGTTCTTTACAAGAACTAGGAGTCAGCTCGTAGCTCAGTGATTCACTACTATGACTTTAGTGTTACCTTTCAGCATTTATTTGCAGAGGCATTATGGATCTGACCTGAGAGAAACATTGTGAATCTCTGGATGCCCTATTGTCCATGAGCTGACTTAGATGGAAGTGGTTTCTTCAACCAAAACTGTTCTCACAGAGAAATGAATCATCTTTTCACTAACAACCCACACCTTTTCAGTCAATGGTGTCATAGTTCCCTTCGCTATCTTGGTTCAGTCTATAAGTCCAGCTTTGTTTTACTTTATGAGTAATGGAGCTTACAATGCAGCTAGCTAATTACAGTGCACAAAATGACAGCCACTGTTAGTTTTGGCCATTGCTTTTTGTTCCTTTTTGGTATCTAATCAGGAAGAGGTCTCTCGTGCTCAAAACCGCAGTGAGGCTCTTCTTCCACTGCCTGATCCTTTGGCCAGGGGCTCTTTGTTACCCATACAGGGATTTGTGGTGGTTGTTTGGACTTGGCCCTGTTTCAGTGGCCCTAAGGCCTTTTTTATTTAATATCCGTGATTTGTCGACAGGGCCTGCGGTTCAGGACGTAGTTTTTCACCCACTGTTCTGCAAATGAGAAGGGAAATCTCATTCTGTTAGATTAACAGCCAACCTAATTAGGCCCCGTGCTCTATTGTGGGCAGTGGGATTTGTGTAATTTGTCAGGTACTGTCAGCTTCAGGGGAAAGGATGAGGGATAGGGTGAATTTGGAGCAAGGGATGAAAGGAAATGATGAGGGGTGGCGATAGTGAGTGTCCAAGTATACTTTTACTCTAATAGTGAAGAATTTGTCTCAGTTTGCTGTCAGTGATTGCCCAGTATTTACAAACGGGCACAATTATTTCTATTAGACAGATACTTAATATCTTTTTGGAAAAAGGTCCATTCTGAGCTGCTTTGAATCCAAGCAAGTCATCTTTCATCACAATGGTCTCATATTTTGAGAAATGTTCTTCTTTGCGGTTTTGGGCTATGCCTAAACACAGCAGAAGGTTCAGAATAATAGAGCATGGTTACTCCTCAGAGGGAGTGAGCTTATTGTTTTAGCAGATGCTCAGTTCTAGTTCATTTAGCCTGTGTGTAGAGCCCTAGGAAGACCCTAAGCTCCATACACCCCGATTAGAATTATTAACCATTCTCCCTTTCTCTCTCTACACAGTGGTCTGCATAATCTCAGCACCCTGGCCAAGTGATCCTTCTGAACGCCTTCCTGGCCACTGTCCTTCTGCTTGACCCAGCTGCCCTGAGGGGGTGCAGAGCCAAGCAGGACCCTAGTGCAGTGCTCATTAGGTGAGTCCACAGAATCACTGCAATAGACAAGCTGACCAATACATCTACTTCTGCCTTAAAATGAAGCGTCTGCTGCATCATTGATATCTAGATTTAACCCTCAGATTATGTCTTACTGGTAGCTCACTGAAACAAGCGGTGAAGTTCAGTGCTGATTCTAAAATTTTATTCTCTTCATAAAAATTCAATTCCACATTAGTGATCAGAAGTAGAAGACATGTTTTACTGGAAAGTTTTTTGTCATTTGTGTTGATATAAGAAGACTTAAGCACAGACTCTGAATATTTAGTGACTAACAAATGTGTAATTTGAATGACTAGTTGACTTTGAAATTAAATTTTGGTAATTGTGCAAGCCTAGCTCCACACAGGAGCAAACCTGATCACCTGGATACAAAGCCTGTCAGCTCACTGGGGAGCCAGGCCTGGTGTGTAGAGTGTAGACAAAAAATAACACCCACAAATAACACACACAGAGGGAGTCAGAGACACATGTTCCATCAGCTGCACATCTTGCGAGACCAGGGGCTTGAGGCCACACGCCTCACAGATGCAGACACAAGATAAAAGGGCATAACTGATGATATGTGATTTACGGCTACTGGTAAAACTCTTGATGAGCTTGGTAGGAGTCCATGGTTCCTGGGATTGCTTAAGTGCTATATATGTATCCTTTCAAATCATTTTTGCTTTCAAAATGAATTGTTAATATTCACATTAAACTCATAGCATTTCATTCAAATCACTTTACTGTCCAATTCAATGGTAGATTTATATTCTGTATCAACACATTAGAGTCTGTATCTTTTTCCATTCACATCAATGTTAATAAAATTACGGCACATAGCTCACTTACAAAAACAGTTCTTTAAAGAATAAAAAAACTCTTTAAGGAACAGTAAGTGTTTTTTTCTTGGGCATGGCCACATAAGTTTCCTTCAAAAACTGGGTCTCAGCCATGAACCTTGTGTCCTGCAGTCCTCATGAGTGTGCGCTGGGTCTGTGAGCACTATAGCTTCAAAGCCTGAGAGCAGTGAGGAGCTTTTATTTAGCCTGGTGCTCTGTTCTGCAGTGGCGGCTGCCAGACAACCCTGCTCACATCTGTTTGCCCACCAGATCTTGAGCTGTTAACCTTGGACAGTGACTACAGCCACTTATCTGGTCTGCTCCCAGAGGCTGGGCTGCTCTGATGGCAGATGTTTTGGGTTTTCCAGCCAGGAACACAGCGCTGCATGGCCTCAATCTTGTTTTGCTCTGAACGTTGATTTCATCTATGTTGGCCAAAATGCAGTCTACAAGTTTCCTCATATAGTTATGTTCACTAAATTGATTGGTTTAGCTTGTTTTACTTTTTTTCTTTGGGGTTAAAGGAGTTCTGGACATGGAAGGAGAGCATGTGTGGAGGTTGATGGTCGAATCAACATGTGTTAGCCCACAGGCTATGAGGTGTGCTATAAAGCCTTTTGGAGGCAATGCAGACACAGCTGAGCGATCCTTCGAAGGCGGTATTTGGTCCCTCAAACTGCATGGTTTTAAAACTTGACAACTGGCCACCGGTTTAACATTTCTATATAGTGAAATACAACATGAAGTGGTAGGTGAGGACAAGGAAGAGACAAAAAACCCCACAAAGATATAATTTCAGTGTAGCATAGTGTTGTAAATCAAGGATCCAGGGAGAAAGACAATCAGTGCCTCTACAGCTGCTTCCTGACATTTCTGCAAAATGTTGTGGAAAATTTAATGAAGGCTAGCTTCAGTAATGGTTTCAAGCCTACCCGGTGGAAAATATGACAGTCTTTCCGTAGACAATTAAGACCAACACAAAGCCCCCCTTTTTTCCTCATTTGTTTTTATTCCTTGTCTTTGCTTCCATAGGGTAATGCCCTGTGGGTCATTCAGGGCTAAATGGAAACATGTACATTAAACAGCTGCAGCTACGCACCCTACAAAATGTGCATTATTTGTTAATTGTTTTTATTTGTTGTTTAGGTCACGTAATCCCCAAGCATACGAGTGTGTCCTACCTCAGGACAGACTAGCATCAGTTCATTGGACATAGTCACTATGTCCTAAGCAGACATGTTTTGAAGCTATCACATCCAGAAAGTGTCACAATTTCCTCCTATGGCCTATATCTGGTGTTGACGAGGGACCTCATGCTTTTTTCTTGCATAGCTTCAATCCACAAACATGCAGTCTTTGTTTTTGGAGGCATTTATTTGGTTTTAACCATGTGAGTATTTCAGACCTACATTGGTGATGAC
>JBBIGA010000153.1:14138817-14149962 GCA_037576975.1 Alestes dentex | reverse complement strand
AACGAAAACCTGCACCCACAGCGGCCCTTTCTGGACAGGTTTGGGCACCCCTGCCTTAGATGGAGCGTTACATAAGTGTTATAGAGCCCTTGAAGTATGAATGTCTGGACCTGAAACCTGAAACTCACAAAAGTCCATGTTAATTGTCGTATAAGATTGTCAAGATATGAAAAGGAATACATATGGATATTTTTCTCACATCCTTTGGTTGTGGTAATCTACGTTTTACTTACGCACAAGCAAGACCTTTCATTGTCTGTTTTTATAGAGGTGATAATGAAGATTTATTTTAGTATACTAACCTTCCTCCTTTTATACCTCTGTATCCTAAACATTGCATGAATTTATGTAGTGAACCTGAATGTTGATACATAAAAATGTACCAAGCCTTTGTGCACTAAAAACATTTACCCTCGTGCTTCTGTTCAAACTCATGATTTGTCTTGGTATAGTGAGTGCATAGTTTCCAGTGTCAGGCATGGAAGAAAATGAAAACAAAACGTACCAAAAGTTAATGTTTCAGGTGCTATAAATACCAGTGGCTTTTCTGCTCTGCTATTTTTAGCCCTCACACTGCCTTCCAGACATTAGCGTCACACAGTTTCCTCACTCATGCTCAAGCAGCTCTGTCTGTAGCAATCAGGCCTGAGATCAGGAAATAAATTACACAGAGAACATGTTCAGCATCTTATCACTGCAAATACAGAATAGTCAGTCTTTTGAGTATGTATTGTAATTTGAACCTTACATATTCTGCTTTAACCACATTTGTACATAGTTGTCGCACATTTTACAGTATGATACATTTAACAGCAAATAGCTAAAAGACAAAACAAGACAGGAAGAAAAATGCCAATAGTTTCTTCATAGCTTGCCCTTTAGACACCCACACACACACAAAACATTGAACATCACTTGCATTCCACAGGCTATTTTTACACATTTGTGTCTTTTTAGGAACTGAGTGGGCCTGGTTGTTAATGATGACTCATGCACTGAGGGACAGTGGTAGCTCCTCTGTTTCAGTTCATTGAAGATTCTTAACACAGTCATTACACCAGCAGTCATTACTCTTTTAGTGTCCATGAACCTTGTATGAAACTATATTTAATTTGAAATTATATTTACCCTTTTCAGTGTATTGCTGCACAAAAATGTTATGCTTCATATAACCAAACCATTTTTAATTATTTCAAACATATTTTTTCTCCCAATGTGTCTTACAGATATCTAGAGGAACAGAGGACATTGAAGAGAAGAGAAAACAAAACGATTTGAAAGGAACAAGAAGTTGATTGAAATAAAGTGGGCTGATGATTGCAAAAACACATTGTGAAAATTCAGATGTGGAGCAAGTCTCAACAAAAATGGAAATGGTGGACTTTTTCTTCAGATGTCATTGTTGGTAAATCATCTGGCATGACGATATACTTGAATGCAATTTAACAAACAGCACACTGATAAACCCAGTTGATATACAGCAAAAAATGGAGCCACGTGGAACAGAAGCCACCCAAAAATGTAGCAAGGAACCGCGTGAGAAGAACCCTTTACAAAGAAAATGGGTCTCTGAGCCCTCCACTGGTACAAAAAGAAGCACTTATGCAGAATCTGAAGGTAAAAGACATTTGCACCATGAAAGTCTCCAGAGCGGTGACAGTGGGACAGGCATTACAGCCTCTGGAAAGCTGCTGTTAAATGCAGCGTCTCAGTCATCTCAAGAAACTCAGTTCTTTCCCCGGCCTTACTCTTACCAGTTACCACATTCATACCCACAGCAGCCCATGCAGAAGCCTTTTCTGACTGGTACTAAACCACAACCTGGATTGGAGGCCCATGCTTGGCCATTCCCAGGGCAGTTGCAGTCTCTGCCACCAGATGATATGTTTCCTGTGCACTCCCGCTCTCATGGAGTCTTTCCCCGTCAGAAGTCTCCAAGTTTACCTAGTGCTTTTGGCCAGTATTCCCAATCAGGCTCTGAGCAACAAGAAGATGGACATAAGAAGGAACAGAAACCCAAGAAACCAGGGAAGTACATTTGCCAATACTGTGGAAGGGCATGTGCAAAGCCCAGTGTGCTTAAAAAACACATCCGTTCGCACACAGGGGAACGGCCCTATCCCTGTGGCCCTTGTGGCTTTTCGTTCAAAACCAAAAGTAATTTGTATAAGCATAGAAAGTCTCATGCCCATGCTATTAAAGCAGGACTTGTTCCATTCTCTGAGTTGACTACGCGCACAGATATTGATCAGGCATCTTCAGTTGGTGAAACAGAGGTACATTCTGATGGAGAGCAAAGTACTGACACTGATGAAGAAACTGCAGAAGGGGCAATGTACCCAGAAAAAAGTAGCCCCGTACCACAGATATCATTTGAGTCTGATAAAAGCACAATAGAAAAGGGTGGAGAACCAGCATATGCAGACTCAGCAGAAGAGCTGGCCATGGCGTCTATGAAAGTGCCTATCTTAATTGTCCCAAAACCAGGGTTTCCATCAACAGCCATAGAGTGTACCCCATTCACAGAAATCAAGGGATCTCATATAGGAGGACAAATGGTCAGAGGAGATGAGTCACATACTATCAAACAAAGGCTTGCTTTGAGACTCACTGAGAAAAAGGGCCAGGATTCTGAGCAGTCTCTGAATCTGTTGAGTCCGCACAGCAAAGGTAGTACCGACTCTGGCTATTTTTCTCGTTCCGAGAGTGCTGAACAGCAAATTAGCCCACCTAACACCAATGCAAAGTCATATGAGGAAATAATGTTTGGAAGAACTTGGTATTATAGACCTAACTCTAGATCTAGACAAGCCATTACAGTTGGAATGGCTGCTAATGCCAGCCAGGATCCTCACAACAAGTCTTGTGCCATGATAGAACTTGACATGGGAAAGATTTCAGAGGATCACATATTTTTCAGAGGAGGTTCTGCAGAACCACAAATGCTTGCAGGCTGTGACCCTAAGCAGTATCCTGGAGGTCCTTGCCAAAGCAACACTGGTCTCCTAGAAGCTCCTTCTGAATCTGGACCACTCATAAGAAGTAACTCAATGCCCACACCTTCTCCAACCAACCTCAATGTTCCACCAGGTCTTAGAGGCAGTCATTCATTTGATGAGATGATGTCTCCAGATGATGTATTCTATCCTGGAGCAGCTGGTCTAAGGAGGCTGAGAAGACAGGCCGCTTTTGAGCATGGGGAATCTGAGAATTATGGAAAGATAACAGGCCCTGTTTCAACAATGAAGGTGGGGGAGAGAGCTCTGTTGATGCCTGAGTTTAAAGGCTCTGGATCAGAGCTTGCTTGTCCAGAAATACGCACAGCATATGGCTCCTATGGTACGAAAGGCGGAGTGTCAGAGATGACCACAAGAAAACGCCGCAAAGAAAAGAGTGTAGGGGATGAGGAGGATTGTGCTGGGCAGTATGATGATGCTCAGACTGGTTCTGCTGAAACAGCTGGAGACTATGACATAAAACAAGGAAGTCAAGAATCCTCAAGGGCTACTCCAATAGGTAAAGGATCTATGTTTAGTGGTTACAGCCCCTCAGAAAGTTTTGATAAAGGTACTGGTATATGTCCAGAGGATGTGGTGCTTATTCAAGATCCAGACAGAAAGGCCTCTGGCAACGTAATATCTGTTATTCAACACACTAACTCACTCAGCAGGCCTAACTCATTTGAGAAATCAGAGTCAATTGAGCATCAGTCTTACCAGCCAGAAAAGTCTGTAGGCCAACTCTCTGAACAATCTGATACAGAGAACGTTGAAGATGTACAGAGTCCTGATTCACTTTTGAGGTCCGAGAGCATGGATCACCAGACTCAGAGTGAAAGTGACTTGGCATCTGTTGCACCAAGCCAGCAATATCACATGCCTCACAAATTAGTGCGGCAACCCAACATTCAAGTGCCTGAAATCAGGGTAACAGAAGAGCCTGATAAACCAGAAAAGGAACCAGAGGTGCCAGCTAAAGAACCAGAGAAACTTGTTGAGGAATTCCAGTGGCCACAGAGGAGTGAGACTCTGTCCCAACTCCCGGCAGAGAAATTGCCCCCAAAGAAAAAACGTCTGCGTCTTGCAGATATAGAACACTCATCTGGCGAATCAAGCTTTGAGTCTACATGCACCAGTCTTTCACGGAGCCCAAGTCAAGAGAGCAATCTGTCTCATAGCTCAAGTTTCTCAATGTCCTTTGATAGAGAGGAAAGTATGAAATCAGTATCCCCAACTAAGCAAGATGAGTTTAGCAAACAATCAGAATTTTTAACTGTACCAGGAAGTAGCCATTCTCTGTCAATACCAGGACATCATCATAAAGAGATGCGGCGCTCTTCATCAGAACAAGCACCTTGTGCTTTACCTACTGAGGTACCAGAAATTCGTAGCAAGTCATTTGATTATGGAAGTCTTTCAACCTCTTCAAGACAAGGGGAAGTATATGCCAGTGCATCAGCTATGAAGGAACGTAGACGAGGATACCTGGTTAGACAGGCATCTCTGAGCGTCTACCCTGAAGTTGTTCCTCAAGAGCAAGCTTCTGAGTTGAACATCAAGCAAGAGCATTCTGACCAACATGGTTCACTGTCAAGCTGGCAAGGCCCCTCATCTCTAACTGGTGCAACTCATTCTGCAGTTGGCAGTGACCAGATTAGACCCAAACGAAGTGCACAGCCAGTTCTTGGATCACATCAGTTATTGCAACAAAGTATTAGTGAAGACAGCCAGTCAGAAGACATTTTGCAGAAATCACCTCGCTTGCCAGGGCAACTATCGTCAGACAGTGAGGCCTCAATACATGAGCACATGAGCCAGGATGTAATGCCGCAGCCCTCACTTCAGAGTAGCTTAGCATCATCTGCCTTTTTGCCATTTCAGACAATGTTCTGGCATTCTGAATCAACACAACAGCCCAAACAGCATGTGTCTTTCCAAACACATCAGCTACAGCAGCTACATATCAGGCAGCCAAATCTGCAGCCCATGCTACAGAAATCTCCTCATCAACCTGTTCATCAAATCCAGGTGCAGAGTGATTCGAAGACTGATGTGGCAAGTCACAGTTATCCATATATCGTAAGAGCTTCTCCAGAGAATGTTGGAGCTTACTCATCAAAGGTGCTCTCAACAAGTTCAGCTTTATTACAACAAGTTCAGCCAGTCTTTGCCACTCAGAATGTATGTTCACAGACATCGCTCCCAGGAATGCTGGTCCCTGTCAGAATCCAAACAAATGTGCCATCATATGGTAGTGTTATGTACACAAGTGTTTCACAAATTCTTGCAACTCATGCTCAGAGCACTACATCTATCAGAATAATACGCTCAGACAATGCATTTAGTAGTTCACTAAGCATGTCCTCAAAACACCCAATAGGGTTCAGTTTATCCAAGATATTAGCCCAACCAGAAACATCTTCACAATATCCACTTTGGAAAGTTCCAGAACCATTACCTGGGAGACTGAATACAGGCATACCCTTGTCTTTGACATCAGGAACCATCTCAACGACAGATGCGTCCTCCAGTATTGGAGGGAGCAAGAGAATGCTATCCCCAGCCAGTAGTCTTGAACTCTTTATTGAAACCAAACAACAAAAACGAGTCAAGGAAGAGAAGATGTATGGCCAAATAGTGAAAGAGTTGAGTGCTGTTGAGCTAAGTAACTCAAGTGCACCAAAAAATAGTGACACATCCACACAGCCTGATTTTTTAAAGAGGGATGACTCAGTAGATGATCAGGAGAGGATGTCCTCATCTCCTCCAGCTAATTTTCCACCATCTGGGTTCGCTGTGTGCCCCTCTGCATCTCATTTACCTGATGTGCCACCCACAGAAAGCTTTACCCCACCTCTCCAAATTGTAACCAACACTTCTAAAAGAGCAGAGTCCCCAGAGGAGCTTGAAGTAGATGAATCCACTCCAGAAGCAAGCTCGAGCCCACAGTCAATGATATCCTCCAGTGATACTCAAGAAGAATTGAAGCAGACCACGGGCAGTAAGATCCCTGTAAACATGCTAGTACAGCTTGCCGCTAGTCAGAGTGGTGGTGTAGTTGGAAGCACTCTTTTGCTCACTGATCTGGCAGATGTTCAACAGTTTTTTCAGTTCCCCAGTCTCCGCACGACAACAAGTGTCAGTTGGTGCTTCTTAAATTACACCAAGCCAAACTATGCTCAAACAACTCCGTTAACCTCTGTTTATGGCTCTTGGTGTGTCAGCTCTTATAACCCGAATCCACTCAGCCTCAGCACCAAGGCAACCCTGGCATTGCTTCGCTCCAAACAGAGGAGGAACACAGAAACTTATACTATGGCTGCTATGTATCAACCAGGGACTGGGAAACTCGTTTCGTCCCTGTTGTGGAAGCAGAAGCTTGAGCAGGTAACAAACTAACACAAATTCTTAACAGAATAAACATTAAAGTCAGACCAAGAATCAGTTTGCAGTCTGAAGAAAACTTAATGAATAAGAGACTATCTGTTGTTGTGTATAATGGCTGCACAATGTATCATCTGCTAATCGTTACCACAGTGTAAGTATCTGCAATAATCATACTGCAAAAGGCTGCAATATGCAAATAAGCCTCCAACCAATCACAGCGCAGTCCTAGTGTGTATGAATATTTATTATTTTCAGACAGCACACACTGTGACTATGATTTCATTCATGTTCTGCCATGTTTATGATTTTGGACATCACCACATATTCTACATTTTTGTTTTCATTTTTAGATTAAGCCAGAGCTCATGCAGCTGGATGTTGGCAAGTTTGGAAAGAAAATGAAAGGGGTAAACTCAAGAGACAGAGGGAAAGAGGACCATGGAGAAAAGGAGACTTCCTCAAAGCAGCATGAACCCACTCGCATTAAAATCTTTGAAGGAGGGTATGTGATAATACGTGTCAGTATACAGAGCATCTATTCATGCTTTTAAAGTAATTAAATGTTAATGTTGTGATACGCAAATTACAGCTTGCACAAAATACATTTAATGGATGGTACCTCAAACAATTTCAGTATTCAGGAGCTTTAAAGTGCAAAACTTTGTATTAAAAGATAACGTTACTTAAACCTTGAAGGACTTTTTGTCACTCATGAAATGCCTTGCTGTACTCTGGAAAAGTATTACACATGAAATATAGATTAATTAATCTGTAAATTTTCTAAACTATACTTTCTAAGACAAAAAATAGAAGTCAAAAGTTTAAGTCAATAGTCTTTTTGGTAAATATGATATTAGCTCCTATAACCATTCTCCTATATACACAAAACCATTCCCATGTTAATAAACTCCAATGGTTAATTTGCAGCTACAAATCCAATGAGGAGTATGTTTATGTGCGAGGCAGAGGACGAGGCAAATACATCTGTGAGGAGTGTGGGATCCGCTGTAAGAAGCCAAGCATGCTGAAGAAACATATTCGCACACACACTGATGTCAGGCCATATGTCTGCAAGTTTTGCAACTTTGCTTTTAAAACAAAAGGTGGGTTTCCTCCTCCATTTTCAGGAACCTCATACATGCAAATGTCTACCTGTTGGTTTAAAAACAAACATGATAGAAAGAATCCATAAATCACTGTAAAATGTTTATGATAGAAGCACAGACATTTGTCCAGACATTTGTCTGTAGAAGAAGCAAGATGAACTTCCTCTTATGTGTTAATAAATTGAAGGGCCAGATGTTTCCTTGCCCATTGCAAAGCAAGCCTTTAAAACTCTTCAACTGTGGTTTCAGGAAACCTAACAAAACACATGAAGTCAAAAGCCCACATGAAGAAATGTTTGGAGCTGGGGGTGTCAGTGACATCTGTGGATGATGCAGACGCAGAGGAAACTGGTATGAATCAGTAACTGAGTACATTATGTTCAGAGCAGCCAATATTGTGATAAATACT
Organism: Alestes dentex; assembly: GCA_037576975.1. NCBI lineage: Eukaryota > Metazoa > Chordata > Actinopteri > Characiformes > Alestidae > Alestes > Alestes dentex. Next base: position 14,142,061 of record JBBIGA010000153.1, on the reverse strand, counting down.
GGGCCTTGCTCATTGTACTGCTGTAGGACTATTAGTTTAATGAAAAAAGAGCCCAGCCACTGCCAGGTTTTATATAAAATGCCCAAATTAAAGTCTATAGTAAAAATGTACTCATTTCAAACACATTAATTTAAAGAGAGTAGGAAAGTTGGAACCCAGTGACCTCCTCTGTCCAGTTAAAATGTATGAGTTACTGTCTAACCTTCTAAGCATTGGCACCATTTTCAGGAGATTGTGAGTTCAATATATGGCAATGCCACAGCCATTCATGGGCAGGAGCCATAGAGAGCATAACTGTCAGTACTCAGTACTCTAGTTAGTTGGATAGTCCTCTTTCCCCCATCAGCACTATTATTGATGATTAGTGCAATAATTAACAACATTTGTTTTATTATTACAGATCCTACTGAGGAGGTTCAGAGAGATCCTGGGAAGATTGGCATGTTAGAAATCATGGCAAAGCACCAATTTTCTGATGCCGATGATTCAGATGGGCCTGAAGAAGATGGAGATGAGTTAGATGAGGATGAAGAAGATGATGACGATTATGATGGTGATTCAACACCAAAGACACGCTCTCGAAGCACAAGCCCTCAGCCCTATGTCATCCCCTCTCACTCTGTCACTGCAGTTGCTGCATCTCAAGAAAGTGCACCTGAGCTTTTGGGCTCAGCCCCCAAGCAGCCTCTCTTTGGCTATTTTACTAGTCTGCCCAGTATTCAAATCACCCAGCTCATTGTGCCTAGTGAGAGGGCTGGCGAGGCCCAAATGGCAGAATACCAGAAACTCCTGCATGGTGCTCTGGGTGAAGATTACAAAAATAGGCTGGAAGTGCCTAGCTCCATGGATGAAGACTTTGGTTTGTCCTCAGAGCACAGCTCATCCTCTTTTGACTTTTCCCCTTCCCGCCTGTCATCACCAGGCTGTGACTCTTCACCCTTTCGAGAGCCCTCACCCAGTAGGAGATACTTGTCTCCAAGGCGGGACCTTTCCCCACGGGGTCGTTTGTCACCAAGACGAGAAGCATCCCCCCTTAGACCACTCTCTCCCAGAAGAGATGTCTATCGAAGAGATCTGTCTCCTAGAAGGGATCTGTCCTCCAGAGGCCACCTTTCACCCATCTCCCATGCAGGGAGGGCAGTATCTCCAGGAAGGGACCTCGCGGGCAGACGTGAGCTGTCTCCCAGGAGCCGCCATAAGGGCATAATCAGAGCGTTGTCCCCCAGAAGGGGACTTCACCATCATAGTGGTCCTTGGACCTTAAACCAGCATCCACTTGGAGAGATGATTTCAGTGACTCAAAAGAACAGAAGCCTGTCAGGCCAGTCAGAGTTTGAAATGGTAAGTGACCATTCTCTACCACCATGTTGAAGTCATAATAATTCATTTAGAAAAACTTATACTCTAAAAAACATTTACTTTTTGTTACATAATCAGAAATGTTTTGAATACATTTGTAAATTAATTTGTTGATTCATGCAGTGGAGGTCTTCACTTCAGTGGCTAGTTTCCACTGAACAGCAACAGAAAAATATTGTATGGCCCTTTTCCTTGTTGTATAGAAATATTTGTGTATGGGGGGGGGGTAGAGAGATAGAGATATTAATACCACAGTCTCTCTCCTTTAGTTGGTTTCTTCTATGGTTTAACCACTAGTCATTTAAAAAAGCAAAGAGATATTGATATCTATTGAAATATCCCCTCACTGTCAATGCTCTAGGATCAAAGGAAGAGCTGTCATCACCAAGGAGATGTTCATAGCACTGAGGCTCCCTGTACACACCAGGGTCTGTTTAGCCACCTCCCGCTCCATTCACAGCAACAGATCCGCACACCGTTCCCCATGATTCCGATTGGTGGCATTCAGATGGTTCACTCTGTCACAGGCCTGGCCCACCCCACCCGACTTCCTCTTCAGAAGAGCACTTCAGAGGAGTCCAGCACCAGCGAGGTGTCTTTCCACATCTCAGAGGGCCGTGGGGCCAACAGCAGCAGCCAAGGTGCAGAGGATTCAGGTCAACCTCAGGAGAATGCAGCATCCCCCAAGTCTGTATCCTCAACCCCTTCACCTTCTTCTCAGAATTCCAGAGAAGACAACAAAGAGCATGGTGACAAAGAAAACAAGCAAGAAGAGAGCATCCAGACATGCACTAAAGCCATTGCTTCTTTGCGCATTGCTTCAGAGGAGCCCCTAGAAAAGCTGGCTGGTTCTGTTGAGCAAATCCACCAGTCTCATACTCCCACAGTTCAGCAAGAAAGTGCAACAAGCAGGCTTCAGCACTTCAACAACTTAGAGATCAGACACCCCTTACACTCCAGCAATGAAAGTGGTGTGTCTGCCACATCAAAGACTCCCTCAGCAGACCATTCCACCGTCTATAGTGCAGAGATGGTAGAGAAACCACGTGGCCAGCAGGGCAATGATGAGGATCCCGCCAGCACAAAGAAAGACAAAGAGTCAACAAAAGACAACACTGACAACAGGTGAACAATGTCAGAAGGAAGGGGCAGTTAATTACACTCATACTGTACGTTTACACACACACACACACACACACACACACACACACACACACACACAGTCACACATACTTAAGCAGTCTTTAAACAAGCAAACTGATAAGATTTTCAACTGTTTCAATATACATGTACAGTGTAGCATGCCTTTTATAACCTGGTTTGCTATTTCGACTATTACAATTACTTTCTTATTTAAAATTTCAGAGAATATGTGTTAACTTATACCTGTATATGAGCCTGACCAAAACTGCTTATGGACTCTGTCCGGTACTTTTAAATGTACAGATGTGTGTGCCTTTTCTTTACTTTTTTGCTTATATTCTTATAAGCATATGAAACAGGAAGACATGTAAATATATCAGGTTTTGTGTATCTGCTTTGTATTAAATGCAATTTGCCGTCTTTTTTGGACACCTGAGTCTGAATGATGTGAAGTATCAATATATGTAAGGTTGCACTAAAACATATTTTTATATGAGTGAAATTAAATGGCTTTTGTGTACAGCAGCAATTCTATAATACTATTTATTGTATCATGTTTCATAAATTGTACATTTTTCTTAATGTTGTGGATGCCTTTTCTATGTAAAGCATGGGTTTTGCTATTGCATAATTAGAGCAGAAAATATACACTGTAAAATGTCATATATAAGAAATATGTTAAATGTTCATATACTTCTAAGTAAACTTGTTTTATTTGGAAATATATATGTAAGGACATATA
>JBBIGA010000153.1:14094522-14105853 GCA_037576975.1 Alestes dentex | reverse complement strand
GAGAGAGAGAGAGAGAGAGAGAGAGAGAGAGAGAGAGAGAGAGAGAGAGAGAGAGAGAGAGAGAGAGAGAAGGAATGCTAGGTTCAGAAAAGATCCTACTAAAACTACTAAAAACCTACTTGCAGCTATTGCCTGGTAGTTATGCCCCTTGCTTACAGTTACTTACCAGGCATTAACACTGCCTTGCAATGATGAAATAGCAATAATAGTTTCTAATTATATTCACTTCCTTATCTTGCTAGGAAGATAAACACTTGTGCATGTTATTATCTTATTAGTGCTATAGTTTCTGAAAAACGTTTTTGTCCTTATCTTTTATGGCAGGAAAACACATTTATGATGCAATCGAGTCAGTGGTGCCACATGTTGCACCATAACAGCTGATGTAGTGTAAGGAGCGTGTCGTAAGAGCTTCGAATGTGAGACTCGCAATGTGCTGATGTATGTGTGTGCCAATGCTCTCAACTTCCACCGTGGTTCCTAGCATTCTAATCTGAAAGAAATCTGTCTCACTAGCTGGGGACTAAACACTTAATGGGAAACCTGCCCACAGTCTCATACTTTTGCTTACATAAGTGCCTTCCAATCAATGCATGGAATTCTGTGCAGAATGTTGAGTTTCTTTTTATCTATGTCAGGTGTTTCTTCAGAATAAATGTTCTGAAAGCTCTGCAAACCCAGTAACCTGAAACAAATACATAAATAAATCAAATACATGTGAATAAATCAAAACAGAAAGAAGATGCACTGTGAACAACAAAAAAGTTTACTATACCATTAACCATACCACTGGATTATTCATTAGTCTGTTGAAGGGGATGCCAGTTGTTGTAAACAGTGGCTGGAAAGTGTCTTCTTGACACCATATAATCTTGCTAATTAATATTGTTTAAAACTTTGATTGTTTAAAAAGTAGTTTCCAAGAAACATATGTATTATATATCTATATTCGCTAATTCAGTTGTGAAGAATCTTATCTTTTGGCTCTCTCCTGTGTCTTTCAGCACACTGCAACCGCACTTTGCCCTTTTCAGGATATTAGTCAACTTGGTCACTGCCCTGGTTTCAAATACAAGCATATCACTGGAAACTTTTTGGTCTGGTGTAATGTTTTGAAGTAAACCTTAAGAGGGAGCAATTGCTGTGTGTTGTAATAAGTGATGAGAGACATTCAGAGCAGGGTAATCACTTGCAGTAATATACAATAATAATAATAATAATAATAATAATAATAATAATAAAAATAGATGGAAGTTCATCCTCAGAACACTTAGCTTACATACAATCATGCATGGTTTTATTGCAACTGTCATATCTAAACATTTTTATTTTATGTTCAATATTCCTTGTATGTGGTGTATGTTTACATTATGTGAACACTGTGTAATGAATTGATCAACAGAAATGGTTCAAAATAATACCACTGAATTTTGCTTTCATTGTCAATTAATTCAGTAATTCAGGGTGATGTAAAATAGTGAATTGGAAAGTACCTTACCCACTCCTATTTCTTTACAGTGGTGGGAACCAGTTGTCTACACTGCAAATTCAGTATGTATTTACTCTCCAAAAAGTGAACCTACACATGACTGCATGTAATGTCAATGATGCTGAAATAGTGAGTAATCTGAATTAATAAAAGAAAAAACACATTTTTAACCCATAGGTTGTCTCAAAGCTATGGTTAAACAATGTAGAGCAGAGTATGTGTAACTATTTTGTGTAATAATGATTCTTGGTTTCTCTAAAATGGCACATTTCACAGCCGCACACCCTGTATGACGGTGTCTCTACACAACATTACCTTGTCATGATTTCATTATCTAGAAATGAGAGATAGTCTGCTTTTACCTATATTAAAAGTGAAGGAAATTTCTTTTAATGGTAAGTATTTTAAATGGTAAGTAAGGGGCCCATTTCAAAGATTCAGTATTGTGTAACAATTGAGAAAATACTAGAGTATTTCTATGAACTTAGCCACTACAGAGCAGTACCAATCCCAAATTGATATTGTCAGTAAAATATGTATAAAGTATAAAAAGTACATGCTAAGGTTAAATGAAGTGCATGGTCAGAGCGAGTGTGCAACTTGTGGCATTCCAGGTTGCAGAATCTCCATTCTCATCATTTAAAGAAAACGACTAGGCAACATCCTCCCCAGTAGTGGGAAATCCTTCTGTTCTTGCCTATGGATGAGCTCCAGGAAATGTTTCAGGTCTATCAAAAACTTTGTGCTCTACATTCTTTATTTACTTCCTGTAAAATTCCCCAGAGCTTTAAAATGCTTCCGCAGGGGAAGGGGGTGGGCAACACCTACAAATATTACCAAGAACTTACAAAACAGGAAGAGACGGTTTTATTACAGCACAGATTGAACTAAGAAGAAAAAGCTCTGAAAACCTGGGGGGGATTAGATCTTCCCCGCCCCTTCATTAAAACAACTATATTTACATAGTACAGAGCTTTCAGAACTGATTTAATTTACATCACAGCATGACAGGTAGTACTGAGGAAGTTTCTCAGAGGCTTTTAAAAGTCATTCCCTTTGTGCGGTTGCAGGTTATTTTTAGGTCTGCAGTGAAGAGATGTTTTTCTAGAAGGACGACTGAATCGGTCATGTGTTGCAAAGGTCAGTGACACGTAGTTATGGGAGGGATCCAAGTGTGATATCAGATTGTGCAATATATTGTAGTCTCTGTATCTTCATTCCTCTTGAGTGTTTGTTTTATACAGACTAACATTAAGAACCCATCGCTAAAGAGGTCGGTTGTAGCCGAGACCTGTCATCATGTAAAGTCATTTATAAACATTTCAGTGACATAATCACTCAATATCAAGTAAGAGCACTCAACCACACAGCAGAAAAAGGAAAGGTCTAAGAAGCTCTTGTATTAAAACTGTAGAGGAACCACCATTGTCTATACGTCCAAAAGATCAAGACACACCTTCTAATTATCGAACTAATTACTAGTGAACTCAGCTACTTCACCTGTACGCATTCCATGCCACAGTGCTTTTATAGCACACTCCCTAGGACTCTGAAGAAACTGCACATGAACCACTTGACCCATCAAAAGATTTTGCATAATTTTACACTAATTGTTAACCCTAATGATTCCCTACATTGGGAATGTGACATTAAATGGTAATACAATACGCAAAACATTCAATACTTCAAATTACTATAATTATATAATTCATCAAATGTGCTGAACTATCAGTCTCCCTCTCACCAGCACCGTTCACAGTTATAAGGCATTAAAGCAGTGCTGTAACTAACATCATAAACATTTGTGTTTATATAAAGCTGTTGATCAGCCTCAGCAATAGAAACTGGGAAATGATTACATAATTACTTTAATATTACTACATTTATTAAATCTAAATACCAAAAATCTCTTCCCTGTATGGGAATTTCTGTGTAAAAAGGAGATACAAGTATCTAGTATCAGAATCTAAATATGAGAGACTTATTAAACAATTAAAACACATACAGTGTTAACAGGCTGTACTGAATGGTGTACTGTCTGTACTGGAAATCTGCTTACCTCTATCAAGACACTGACCTTAACCAAGAACAGTGAAGTCTTTCTTTTATATTTGTGATCATATAACACCTGAACTACCCAAGCCAAGGACACTGTAAGCAACTGGATGAGATTATGTAAATGTGCATAAAGGACAGAGACTCACAATAATGCTATAGCCCCCTTTTAACTGTATTTTTAATGTAGTTTTTACAGGGTTAAGTGTGAACACAATTTGGGGTAGAATATCGAGTAGTAATAATCCAACTGCAAAAGCTTCAGGAATACAATTCCCATGATAAGAAAGTGAATGTAAGGTGTGTTAAAAGAAGCCGGGTATTACCACGAAAGTGGAATACTGCTTTCAGTTTTGTTTAGTAAAATCATCTCAAGAGAACCAAGAGCCAAATGTGCTCCTTTGAGTGTGTGTGAATACCATGTTTTGTGAAAAGTCGCAACCTGCCTGTCACAACCTGCCTGTCAAATATATGTGAATGTGCATAAGCACATTAGCCATTTAAGCCATATAAATGATAAATGTTTGTCATGGAAAAGTAAATGGAAAATAAGTGTGTAATCACCTAACCATGGCGTCTGATTAATTTTGTATACAGGCTAGTAAACGAATTCCTTCAATGGCATTGGATCTGCATCCCCTAATGTTAGTGAGAAGCTGTTGTTTTTGTGTTTGCTGCCTCCTCACATCCTTCATCTTCAAATTAACTGAGGTAATCAGCTGGTTTTGAATTTTACTTCATATGATTAGCGTCCCTTTCCTGATGGTCCAGTTCATTTTTCCTTTATTTAAAATATACACAGAACAAATGCTTCTTACATGACAATCAGTAATTCTGAATGACTTTTCCCCTTCCCCTGCCAACCAATGGGCCCCTACTGTGCTCAGGCCCTTGGGCTTCAGCCCCACACGTCCCCTAAAATAACCAGCCTGAGTAGGAAAATATTTAAACCAAAGATCCTCTCTGTGCAGGCCACAGTTGTTTAAAATGAGTTAGAAAAATATTTTTGGTCAAATGTAACAACCAAAATCAATTACGACAAGCTTCTAAAAATCAGAGGCCACAGGTGTTGAAAGCTAATTCTTGGGGGACAACTCACCCCCTTCCAAATATTGGAACACCTGCCCCACCTTACTTCTAATGTATTAAGCCTCCAGCTATGGGCTTTGGAGAGTAGGACTGTGTTTTCTTAATTAATGGGACAAGCTGAAATGGAGTTTGTGATGCAGAACTAATCATTCAGCATCAGTGCCCGACCTTACTGATGGATTCTTTTAAGCTGAGCTAAGGTAAATATATAGTAATAGTAATGTTAGGAGACTGTAACTTGCCACATTCCTAAAGGATAGAAATGTCACATGAATTGTTACATCTATTTGTACCTGCAGATTCCAGGATGTAACAATTCAGTAAACCCATGATTCAGTTCAATAGACACTTCAGGGCTCATGGTTCACTTACAGTATATTCAACAAAGTAACACTGAAAACACCATTTTCACAATACTAAGAATGAGTGAGGAAGAATAGTGTGTGACATGAAAGTGCTGGACTGGGCTGTTGATTGGCACTGGCTGAACAATATAAACAATACAGTTACATCTAATATCATAAATTATAAAAATGATTAGTCTCCAAAGTGTACTGTCACGTGTTGTCACATTTTTGTATTGTGATATCAGTCTACTTTTAAGCACTGAATAGCCCTAGTAGGTTCATTTTTGTATATCTGTTCTATGACATGGCAAATACCATGTTAAAATATAAGCTGAAAAAATAGCCCAGCTCCTTAGAAATCTTAAATGTTATTAATAAGAAGCTAATAAGCCAAGTCTGATTTTACAAATTAAAATATACAGTAAGTAGTCGGTCAGTGAAGACAAAGCTATTCTTTCCTAGAGAGCACAATGCTGGTAACTGCCCTACAATTAGCAATTAATCTTGACCATGATAAACAATCTAATATGGGTAAACAATATAAAGATGTGTAAATATATGACATCCTCATAATCAATTTATAGTGAAAAAATACACACACAAAAAAAAAATAACAGAGAGACGGTAGGTCATAAAAACTTCTGTCAGTTGTTCAAAAATACTTGCTGATAATGTCCACTAGAGAGCAGAGCAACATAAGAATTCAAGTTCCATATTTCAAAGCAAGAATGTGCCTTCTGTCAGTGCCGTTTCACAACGGTGATCTTCATTCAAGACTTTCTCAAGAAAAATGTTAGAAACGCTGTCTACTCAGGCAAGATTCTGAGGTAAGGAAAGCCCCCAGTCATCCGGATCGAATGGTGTTAAACGTGATTGGTTGCAGGTACCTTTATCACACTACTGCCCTCTGACTCATTAGCAAGGCACGTACACAGTTGCCTTTCGTTTCAGACACATTCATGGTGTCATAAAGTATTATCTTTTTAGTGGAAATGGGTGCTGGGGGTGTCTTAGGAAAGCAGTGTGATGAAAATTTCATGTGGTAGTTTTACACTGCCTCTTTGGTGTTCTTAGAATTAAAATGAAAGCAAACTTTAGCAGTGTCGTGCTCTGGACACCTTTCGAATGAGAAGAGAAAACTGGAAGAGAAACAAAGAAGTGTCTACTCTACACTCTTTCAGAGTGTGTACATCCATGTAGGTTTCGAGAAGCGATACGATGTTAACAGGATGCCTCCCATAGTTTAAATAAAGGAACATCCTGATTAGATAGGTGCCCAAACATCTATACTCATGTTCTTTTGCAACTTAATCACATGACCTTTCCACAAGACTATGAGACTTTCAATGATTAATTCTTGTTTGTGTTGTCAAGTACTATCCAATGGCTTTGCATATTTCCTTGAACGGTTACAAAACACCTTATACGTTATTCATTCAAAATGAAACTACACAACTGAATTGCTGTTTTCATTTTGTTTGCATTAAGTTTTATTTCCTCTCAAAGTCCAAGTGTTTTCATAGCAGGTCGCTCTAATCCCTCCCCCTTCAGCCCTCATTGCTCACTAGTAGCTCAACAAAGTTGCAATTTAACTGCCAACAGAGTTATGGGGGGAATAAATATTTTATTTCATTAAGTAAAAGTATCCACAGAAAAAAGAAACTATAAAAACAGTTTTACTGAAAATGTGTATAAAATTATTTTCTTATTCCCTTATACTCTTCAAACTTATGGGCAACTATAACTGAAAGGAAGTTGTAAAAAATAAAGAAATGTTAGATGTATCCAGAACAATAAGCAGATGGTTCCATGATTAAGAAAACTATAGAGTGTTGAGAATGAAGACATAATAAAATTCTAAAATGTCTTGTATTTGAAAAGTGGAAATCAAACCTTGTGGAAGATCATTTATCCATAATAAATTGAGTAAATAATTACGGTGTATTTTTTAGTCATTATTATAACATTTTAGTAATTATCACTATGACAAAATGATTCCAAACTTTTGAATGACAGTGTACCTAGAACACAAGGACAAAGACATTTCCCTAGCGTTTAGAAACCAAAAAATGAACTGATTAAATTTTGAAGTCTTGCAACATACACAGTCAAAGGACTCACAGTCAACACAAGGTCCCGAAACACTGAAAGGATATTTTAGTTTAAAATAGTTTTGTGTAAAAGCAGAAGTGTTCTTTCTTGTGGCACTCATCCAAAAGCATCTAAACTGCAGCGGTGCACCAGACAGGCTGGTTAGTGGTTAGGTGGACTATTAAAGCCCAGTAGTAGAAACAAATTCAGTTCACGTGAGTTTAATACAACATAGCTTCTGCAGTGTCAAAGTGAAACTGAAATGTCACATGGCATTCTGTCATTTGACAAGCTTATTCTAGAAACCAAAAGTTCTGGTGAAGATTTTAATACATTCCAAACTGCATCTTCAAAACTTTCACAACTTTCAAGCAGCAATTCAACAAGTGGGCAAAACTGTGGTCATGAGTAGTGGTGTAACAATGCAATCAGTGAATGATTCAAAGCTCACAATTCGATACATTCATTATATTCAACAAAGTAAGACTGAAAACAATTCAATATATTTTGGAATACTTATAATGAAATTTGAATGAACAAAATGATGACTCTTCATCTGTGGTACAAAATTAATAGACTGCTTATTCTCATTGCATTGTCACATGTCCATGGTGCATTTCATCATATTTTTGCATTGCGATAGAACAGTATTTCGATGGAGTCATAGTAAGGCTTGGTATCAAAATTCAATACTTTTATGGTACCATTCAAACTACTTAATGGCATTCTGTACCAAAGTAGTGGTCTTAGTATTCATTAGCCAATAACAATGCTTATCCCAAAATCTAGACTAGTGATTATCTGTATAAATTACATTTCATTAGCATGTTATTAGTATTAACACTTCTTGATTAGCTTGCATCTGTTGCAGTCAGTGAATATACCCACTTCTGGCATCTCACACTCATTAGGTCACACCCACTTTTGGCATGTAATGTAAAAGAAAGCATAAAAAAATCTTTAATAGTAGCAAAAAAGTTTGACTGATACAACACAAAAATGAATCTGAATAGTTGAGACAAAACTTTGTATCTCCAAAAAATGTGAAGTAAAAAAATTCAATGTAAGTTAATGTCATAGCATGTTTTTCAAAGCCATTTACATTGGTCTGTTTGTCACAAAATTCTGGTACTGTGTAAATGACAACTTGCATTTTTGGGAAAAAAAAAATGGAGATACAAGGTTTAGTTCTGATAGGGACGATTCAACAATACTAATCACAGGTTAAAAGGCGACTATGACACTGAATAAACACTTCATCTTGTCTGGCTAGGAGGAATTACATCAATGTTTCTTAATGTTGGAAGCACATGACTGTTCAAAATGGGGCACAAAGGCTCGTGGGACTGCAGGGCCTCTGCCAGACGTTTCTGTTCCTCTAGTAAAAGTTGAACCTCCTTCTTCAGCAAGCTGTTCTGCTGCTCCAAACACTCGTATGCCTAAGGGGGAACATTGCATTAATGAATTAAAGTGAAAATCTAGTTCACACATCTAACCCAAACATTCCACCTTTAGTTTTGCGCTAGAGCTACAAGGCCAGTGTACCTTAAAAGCAATGGCAGCATTTCAAATAGGCTTGCTTGTGTGGTTTCTGACACTGTATGACATATTGTTATCTATAAAAATGCAGAAATGCGAAAAAGTACATAATATTTCTAAGAACAGTGGCAGAACTGTTGTTCCATCCTTTAGATAGAACTACATCATACAACGTCAGAGACCACATAAACCAGTCTGTTAGAGATTGCTTAACAACTCAACATGGTTTGAGGCAACTGTGGTTTACTTCTTAGCCTCACAAGGCAAAAATTAACAAAGCTGAAGAACTGGCATGATTGGAATAAGAGTAAAATTGTGTCATTTTTCACCAAACTCTCACCTAATTTTTTGACCAACCAATATTTTAAACATTTTAGACACTCTGCTATTATTGAGTTTTATACTAATATGTACTGTCAGAACAAAACCTTGTATCTTCACTTTTGTCATTTTCTTTTTTATTTTGCATTAGTTGAAAACATAGTTTACATCGTCAAAATGTCATGAACAAGGAACCAGGAGAAATGCTCCAAAATGTCTGGTTCCATTCTGAAGAGGTTTTGTCCTTTTTTGGGGTATACAAGGCTTTGGTCCAGCGGTAATGATATGGAGCATTTCTAGTGATGCATGAAACTGCTCATGCAGCCAGCAATATCACACATAATATTTTTCTAATTATTATTTACTTTTTACACTTTTATAAAAGGGCACATTGTGGAAAGTTAGTAACTGGGCTGACATTCATTCTGAAGGGGGTAATTTGAACTCATTTTAATTCGTAAGTTTTTTCATTTAAAACCTCCGACAGTTTATGCAAATATTCTCGCCCTTACACAGTGATATAAGTTCCTCTACCCAAGCTTAATCATTACAAGACCATACAAAGGCTGACCTCAGGACAGTGTAAAAGTGTAACAAGTGTGACAGCTGTATGTTATGCAGGGAATAAGATGAACTCAAAGATGTGGCTACCTCGTGCAGCTCATCAGCTCTCTGGGTCTGTCTTTTGCGGCTCCTTTGTGCAGCCACTCGGTTCTTCTCTCTTCTCTTCAGCCTCCTCTCATCATCATCAGAGCTCTAGGTACAAAAATCCACAACTGTGTTGAATGTTCCACCTCTTTTTACACAGTTGAGAAATCTGATTATTTGCAATTTCTTTCTAGCTTGCAGTTACACTCTATGTCCAAAAGTATCCAGATGCTTCTTCTAATTCGGCTGTTTGAAGGTGCCCACATTGCTGAGGGCATTGCACACACACAGCTCGTAAAATCGCCAGTAACATAGAATGGAGTAGCTGCACATTTGGCAGATGCTTTTATCCAAAGCGACTTAAAATACGAGGAAACACCCAAATTTCAGGACAGCGTGAGAACCAGAGGAGAGTTCTAAGTCTTCATTTTTATGTAGGAGTAATGCAAGAAGATAGATTTGGAGAGGAGATACTCTCTGAGTGGACGAAAGGAGCCTAAGGTCACAATACCTAGTGCCAAACATTTATTAAAAGGGTATAAACCACTGGGCAGTGAAACAGTGGAACTGCATTCTCTGAAGTGATGGAGCTCCATTCTGTATCTCTGTGATGAACTAGAGTGGAGCTACCTGACTTCACTGCTGCTATTGAGGCTGAATGCAATCAGATCCTCACAGCAACGTTCCAAACATCTAGTGTAAAGATGTAGAGTAGATCTTATTACTGCTGCAAAGGGGACAAGCTCCTTATCAGTATCCCTGATTTTACAGAAAATTGATGGAGATGTTCCAAACTTTTGGGCATAAAGTATACAAAGGTAATACTGATCATAATAATTATAATAACCCGTGTTTGTTAAAAACAATCCAAGTAAAACTAAAGTGAGTAAAGTGAACCCTACCTCGCTTCTTCGGGAGGAACGCATAGTGGGTGCATCACCGAGAGGAAAGTGGTCTGAAGACATAGCAGGTGTAAGACAGCACGTGTGGACTGCAGTCCAGGACTCTGACTGGGCCAAACTGTAAACTTAAGATATTTTCTATCAGGGAAATGCATAGAAATGCATCTTTTGTCCAAGCAAACTTGACCTAGGTGCTACATCGTCTGGACTTACCGTTATTGTACCCATCGCTCGCTTTCTTTTAAGTCACGTGGTCCTCTGGTTCAGGCTGTGTTACTCGCGGTAGTCGCGCGGTGTCGCTCGCGGAGACGCGATTACGCAATGAGCCGAACCATTTTGAGAACTAATTACTAGAACGTCTGGAGTCTTTCGAGGAATCCAGGAAACACCATGTGGCGCGGTCAGGGACAGACGTTTAGGGTTTATCAAATATCATTATTTCTGCCCTGGAATTTGTATTTTATCATATTTTCACCTTGAATCACCCTGTAGCTAATGAAAATTAAACACAGTTTATACCCAGTAGAATACGTAATGGAATATATAGTGTGAAAGTGTCCGTTTGCCATACCTGAACACAAAACACAACAGCACACACTGTGAACAGTGAGAGAATCTACGTTTATCCCACTCACCAAGTGAATCAGTGGGCATCCAGGAACTGTGGGTGCCCAGAGAGCAGCGGTAAAGCCAGCCACGCTTAAAAAAATTGTGCACATATTTTAGAAGGCTTACGGTATCCGTTAGAAGACATTCGCTCTTTAAGGGATCCATTTATTTCTATATCTTCCTCATGTTTGACATAGGATAAAATCCCTAAATTAGTTAAGGCCATCACCAAACCACTGCA
>JBBIGA010000153.1:14082582-14094422 GCA_037576975.1 Alestes dentex | reverse complement strand
CACAGCTAAAGACTTGAGACTTGACTTGGACTCGAGCACAAAGACTTGAGACTCGACTTGACATTGCCACTCAAAGACTTAAGACTTGACTGGGACTCGAGCACAAAGACTTGAGACTTGACTTGGACTTGGGAAAAATGACTTGTGAACATCTCTGTCGAAGGCACTGGAGAAATCAAAGAACATGATTCTCTCAGTGCTCCCAGCGGTCTCCAGTCTACCTCTGATAAGCTATAAATGAAAAAAATGTAGTAATAACTTATGGAATTTAAAATGTAATGAGGAATTATGGACCATGTCAGCTGAGAAAAGCTGTATAAAGATGAGACCCCAGTGAGCCCAAATACTGTGGTTCCATGGACTGACCGGGTGTCATTTGTTGTTTTGCTGTTTGTTTGGCAACATAAAGGAAAAAAATGCTGTTTTGCTGTTTGTTCAGCAACAGTAAGTTTCATTTTCTGTTGAAAAGTCATCTTCATTATATTTGATCTAGAGCTCAAGAATTCGCCACGACATTGGTGTCACAAACAGGTTTGGCAAAGGAGGCTCTGGACTGGTGAACCCTGGTGGACTGGAGTGGACACATTTTAAAAAGTAAGCAGATTTTTTTGCTACTATCTAGTATAGTTTTAGAGCAGGAAACTCGGGAGGGCTTAGCCCAGAAAAGGCTTCACTCAAAATCATAAAGCAAGCCTGTAACTGTTGTGTTGGGAGGAGCTCAGAGGTAGAGGAATGTTTTTTCCTTTGCTTTTCAGTTGGCGGTTTGCCTAATTAGAACAACAGAAAATCATAACCAGTCGCAAAACCCTTTGCACACAAAGGCCTGAGCTGAAGGACAGCGTCAGGGGTCAAAAGCTTGCCAGAGGCAGGTTACGGGCTAAACCTTTCCCGCTTACTAGAAAGAGTAAGGGCTGGGCTGGAGGTGAGAGTGAGGGGCAGGCTTGGGAAGTACTGCCTCTCTTGTGTGTGTGGTGAGGGGCCAGCTAGAGGTATGCTTCGCAAAGATGAAGGGCTGATCCGAGGACTACCACCTCATTATTGCTGTATTTGTGTTTGTGAAAGGCAGGCTGGTTAGTGAAAGCTTTGAGCATTAAGGTTTAACCCAAGGAATACTGCTTCATAAGGCATCCCTGGCTTTAGTTCTTGTGTATTATTCGGTGTGAGATGGCCCATTGAGTATTTTTTGTAAAATGTGCGTCTGTGATTCTGATAACAGAAAATGAATGTCTAAGTGAAGATTTTAGTGAGGGCAAGATAAGATAAGAGATAAGATAAGATAAGAAAAAACTTTATTTATCCCAGGGGAAATTCTTTCATCATGAGTATGCTCAGTGTAACAAAAAGAATAAAGATAAGACAATAAATTTTTTTTAAAAGAAGACAATAACAATACTGCAACAGAATAACAAAATCACTATAATGGATATAATATAATACAGATCAGTAGTGTAAATGGTTTATGAAAAGTGCCTTGGTTCATGAAAAGTGCCTTAGGTGATGAGGGGAAAATACTAACATTCAGTAACATAGAGATGGTACAGATTAAACAGTTGAATTATATTGCACAATCCAATCCAGAAGAGAATGACATAAAGACTGAAAAAGATCACCTACAGAACGGGGAAGAGTTATACAATCTTATTGCCACAGGTTGAAAGGATTTCCTGTGGTGTTCGGTTCTGCATTTTGAGGCAATGAATCTTTTGCTATGTGTGTTCCAATGTTCCATCAAGGCGGAGTGCCTGGGGTGTGAGGGGTTGTCCATGATACTGAGAAGCTTTTTCAGCAGTCTCTTCTCAGACGCCTCCGCCAGGGTCTCCAGTTTGACACCCCGGACAGAACCAGCCTTTTTAATCAGCTTGTTCAGCATGTTGGCATCAGCTGCCTTCACCGCACTGCCCCAGCACACAGCTGCAAATAACACCACAGAGTGACAGAACATGGTCAACATTGTCCTGCAAACATTGAAAGACCTGAGCCTGTACCAGTCCAGTTTACTGTCGATGTGCACCCCCAGTTACCTGTAATCCTCAACCAAATCAGTCTCTCTGATAGTAGCGGGGTGGGAAGAGGAGCCATCTTCCTGAAGTCCACAACCAGCTCCTTTTTTTTGTGATGTTAAGCTGTAAATGGTTTAGTTCACACCACTCCACAAAGCTTCCCAATGGGGGGGGGCTTCCAATGTAGTGAAGTAAAATTAAAAGTAAAATTACCTATTTCAAAAACTACCTTAAAAATGACAAATTACTCACAAAAACTACTCAATTACAGTAACGTAAGTAAATGTAATTCATTACTTTCCACCTCTGCCTCTCCCTCCTTTGTCCATCTCATCATCATTTTCTTGACTGCAGGTTGTCTCTAGACAGCAGATTTGTAAAGGGGCCAGAGGTGGACTAGGTTGTGGTCAGCCCTGCCTAGGAGAAGGAGAGAGATTGAGGTGTATACCTCAGTAGCTTTGGCATAGAACAGGTCCAGTGTTTTATTGTCATGCAATCAACATCTTGCTCGAAGTTGGGTAGAACAGTGGAGAGGTTTTAGTGGTTATCCAAGCTTGTCATGGCCAAAAACGCATCCAGACTCTGAGTCAGGTGGTCTGCTGTGGCAGAGCCGAAAACGGCATATGCATGCACTGCATTGGTGTCGAGAATGATGAGGGAAAACTCTTTGGGCGGATAACATAGCCAGAGACTGACTGCTAACAGTTCAATGTGTTGAGTACACGCAGTCATCCTCACCTTTAATGTGGCTGGAAGAACATCAGTGGTTATTGACATAAAGAGCAAGTGCTCTGCCCCTCTTCCTCTTGCTCCTGCTGCTGACTCTGTCCGCTCTCACACACTGAGCTGGGGGAGGTAGAAGATAGGGCACTGCCTCTTGTGGGAAAATACCCACTAGTTGAGAGGACAGTCAACATAAAAGGTGAAGTAAAGGTGAAGGAAGATGCGGCATCCATTTACACAGCTGCATCAGAAATGAGGCATCTGGATCGGGGAAGGAGCAAACATTGTGAGAAACATATTACGAGCCCAGAAGTAGATTGTTACAAAAGGTTCAACAAAGATAGAAAGGGGTGTTTATGTTACAATAAGGACACTTGATGAAATAAATGAAACAATGAATAAATTAGAGGAACAAATAGGAGCGCTGCAAATAGGAGCGGTTGGAACGCTGCCAAATAATTGTGAGCAGCCGCAAGGCGAATGCTACAAAAAACAGCTCTAGAACGACAGAAGGAACAGAACTAGATGAAGAGGAGGAAAGGATAGATGAATAAGTGTCAAGGATGTTGAGAAGAGGGAGTAAAATGGAACCAAGAGACAGGGGTGCACTTAATCCTCCAGACAGGTTTAAGTGTCCAATTTTGATGAAAGGCAGAAATCTGCAATATATTACATGGCAGGAACAGGACCTTGAGGGGTTGGTCACAGGCTTGCCCAAAAATTCATGATGGGGCCGCAAAGTGGATAAGGGCTTTTAAGAAAAGACAATGGGGAAAAATGCCTGCCATAGGGGACATCAAAGCCCTGTTGGCAAGATTAATGGGACAGGCTGCAACAGGCTTGCAATGGGCTCTTGAGAGCCCTGATGGAAATTTACCCACAGAAGCTGGATCCAAAAGTACTGAAGGGGGATCTGCTGTGTCCTCCGTGTCCTCCGGGTAGGAGCCCACCTACAGGTCCCTCCAGTGCCCCCCCCCAAAAAAAAATTCCTGGGAGGAAACCCCGGTCCTTCCTGGCGGCCCGGATAGCACCCCCCTCCAATGGCATGCCTCCTGAGTGTCAGGGGGGCCTGGACTCTGCCAGGGCAGTGGCGGGGCCTGCAGTGGCAAAATTGGCCCTAAGTCTGGAACACAGACAGGGGCTGTAGCTTTAGGAACCGATACAGGGGCTGCAACTTCAGGACCAGCACAGGGGCTGCAGCTTCACGGCTTGGAACAGGGGCTGCAGCTTTATGACTTGGGACAGGAGCTGCAGCTTCACAACTTGGGACAGGGGCTGCAGTTTCACGACTTGGAACAGGAGCTGCAGGTTCAGGGACAGACACAGGAGCTGCAGCTTCAGGGACCTGGACATGGGCTGCAGCATCGAGAACAGACACATGAGTAGTATATATCAGCATTTCTCAAACTATGGGCCGCAGACCAGTGCCGGTCCGTGAGAGGGTTCCTGCCAGTCCTCGGAGCCTCGCTTCTGCACCAATCAAAATTCAGTCAGATCAGCTCTGATCTCAGGGGTGCTGTCACTGCGTGCCCCGCTCCACCCCCTCGACTTCACGGCCCGCCCCTTATTTCAGCATTGTAGAACGTTCAGCGTTCCCGCCCTTCTCGTTCACTCCAAACTTTTTACGAACACACACGTGTTACGAGAGCTATCAATAAATCATGGCGTATTCAAAGCAAGCGAGTCTGGATTCTTTCTTTCAGAAACATCCATCAAATGATGCCCTTTCCACTCCACATATCTGTGCGAGACCGCTTTTTCTTAACTGACAGCCACAAAAACAAAGGACAGAAACAGGCTGGACTTAGAAAACACGCTCCGAG
The DNA here is from genome assembly GCA_037576975.1 of Alestes dentex. Classification (NCBI taxonomy): domain Eukaryota; kingdom Metazoa; phylum Chordata; class Actinopteri; order Characiformes; family Alestidae; genus Alestes; species Alestes dentex. The sequence goes on along the minus strand of JBBIGA010000153.1, from coordinate 14,089,876 downwards.
CGACTCTGTCAGCGTTCCTTCCTCGTTTCGACCAGTTAGTGGCGAGAAAGCAGGCACACCCATCACATTAAAATGTTGATTTTGGTGCCAAATAATCCCTGTGGGTGACTAGACCTGTAATTCAATTTACAGTCAGGGCCAAAATTATTGGCACCCCTGGAATTTTTCCAGAAAATGCACAATTTCTCCCAGAAGACTATTGCAATTACAAATGTTTGGTACATACATGTTCATTTCCTTTATGTGCATTGGATCAACACAAAAAAAGCTGAGAAAAAAGCCAAATTTGACATAATTTCTCAAAAAAGGGGGCAGACAAAATTATTGGCATGTTTTCAAAATTGTGAGTAATTCGTTTAATTTCAAGCATATGATGCTTGTTTAAACTCACATGTGCCAAGCTGCTGGCAATATAGCAATCACACCTGAAGCCAGTTAAAATGGAGAAAAGTTGACTCATCCTTTCTGTTGTGTGTCTGTGTGTGCCACACTAAGCATGGAGAACAGAAAGAAGACCGGGGAATTGTCTGAGGAGTTGAGAACAAAAATTGTGGAAAAATATCAAGAATCTCAAGGCTACAAGTCCATCTCCAGAGATCTTCATGTTCCTTTGCCCACTATGCGCAACACAATAAAGAAGTTTGCAACACATGGCACTGTAGCTAACCTCCCAGGACGGGGATGGAAAAGAAAAATTAATAAAAGACTGCAACGCAGGATGGTCCGAATGGTGGATAAACAGCCTCAACCATTTTCTAAATTAATTCAAGCTGTTCTGCAGACTCAGGGTGTAACAGCTCTAAATATCTGTCGACATCTGAACTAAATGAAACGCTATGGCAGGACCCCACTGCTGACACAGAAACATAAAAAAGCCAGACTGGAGTTTGCCAAAATGTACTTGAAGAAGGCAAAATCCTTTTGGGAGAACGTTTGTGGACATATGAGACCAAGGTAGATTTATTTGGTAAAGCACATCATTCTACTGTTTACAGAAAACGGAATGAGGCCTACAAAGAAAAGAACACGGTACCTACAGTCAAACATGGTGGAGGTTCACTGATGTTTTGGGGATGTTTTGCTGCCTCAGGCACTGGGTGCCATGACTGTGTACAAGGCATCATAAAAGCTGAAGACTACCAAAATCGGAGAAGGCACCCTTCAAATCTGAGAGACCCTGAGCAGGTTGCAAAAGAACAGTGGTCGAAATTTCCAGTTAAGCGGTGTAAAAAGCTTGTTGATGGTTATAGGAAGCGATTGGTTTCAGTTATTTTTTCCCAAAGGGTGTGCAACCAAATATTAAGTTGAGGGTGTCAATAATTTTGTCCAACCCCTTTTTTGAGTTTTGTGTGAAATTGAGTCAAATGTGGCATTTTTTTCTCAGCTTTTTTGTGTTGATCCAATGCACATAAAGGAAACAAACTATTTGTAATTGCAATAGTTTTCTGGGAGAAATGGTGCATTTTCTGGAAAAATTTCTGGTGTGCCGATCATTTTGGCCATGACTGTATGTTAAAAGTAAATTTGCACGTTCAGCACCATTTGGCAGTGTTCAAAAGTGATGTTTAAAAAAAAAAAAACCCCAAAATAAACAAAAACAAAAAAGTGGAAAAAAACTGAATTTCTTGGTTCTCATATATATACACATAGGTACATAATAATAATAATAATAATAACAACAGCCTAATTACTATATATCTGTACATTTACTTGGCAATAATTTTTTTTTTTGGCAATAACCTCAAATTTAGCCAAAGCACTCCTGTTAGGTCATGTTTAATATTGTTCTTACATAGGCATAAGCCCTAATAATACTAATACTAATAGTAATAATAACCGTAGTGGTAGTGGTGTAATAATAATAATAATAATAATAAGAAGAAGAAGAACAACAACACTAATAATAACAACAATACTAACTATGTATAGTAATAATATCCATCTATCTATCTATCAATCTATCCATGCTGATACGCATCGGTGGGGGCGGGGGTTGCAGCCCCAAAGCCTGACATGACTTGAAGTTTGAGAAATGCTGGTGTATATCATATACTTTCTATCAACCTGTCACTCAAAATGATTTATTGACAGTTATGACTGATGACATGTCAACCTGTCAGTCAAATGGGTAAGTGAGTTGGTGGCCTGACCCTTGACCCTTGTGTTTTTTGACCTGGTTTACTTTTGACCCGTATGTTTATGGCAACTTCAAAACAGATGTGTTATGTAGTGTTCATGGCTGGTTTCTGTCAATGGCAATGTGAGAAACACACACACACACACACACACACACACACACTGCCTGCATGGGGTCGGGTTGCAGGACAGTCTTTGCGCACAGCGGTGCCTCCAGCAGCTGTTATCAATTAGACACACACACACACACACACACACACACACACACACTCTAAGCCTCTCCCTTCTACAACATTAGACCCCAATTTTTTCCCCCTCCCCTGTACACCACCCAACTCACAACACGTCTAAGGGAAAGATATAGCATTTGCAAACAATCACACTCAAACATAGATCTTTCCGCCAGCACCATGCTCACAGCACTGCACTCTGAGTGGACCCACACTTTTCCTCACCCTCACACACACACACAGAATGGACACACTGAGGGCATACACATCACACCTCCACCCACACTGCAAACCCCAAAAATAAACTCACACAAAGGACATACAGTGGACAAAACAAACACAAAAAAGAGAATAAATTATAAGTCCTGGGCCTCCACGCTCCCACCATGAGGCCCAAAACCCCAGTCTGCGCCCAGTCCACTATACTCGCCCTAATCGTGTCTTTACTTTTTCCCTGTTGAGGGAAACTTGACTCCTTCGCGCCACACGCTCTCGCCACGCTGCAACGTCCTACACCGGCTCCCATGCGCCACCAACCGGCAGTGAACTAGTCTCACTCTCCAGCCCTCGTAACCACGTGCCGCTTCCTCTATGTTGCCAGCCGCTCAGCCCATGCAGCCTCAGACCCTCTTCCTCAGCTCGACACCCAAAGGGCTAGCCACAAGCACTCAGATAGCAGAAGCTACTTCTCTTTGAGCCGGCTAGGGTACGCAGGGGTCTGAGTGCTGCTCGCCTGTCTCTCTGCCTGCCTCCACCTCTCTCCGTCTCACTCGCTCGGTCCTCGCGTCCTTTGTGACCACCGACCAGCACCTGAGGCCGGGTAGCCACTGCCTCTCCTCACCCTGGCGTCCTCACCGCACGGACTTGGAAATCAGTGCTCAACATCCACTCACGTGAAGTCCTGGCCCAAGGTAAGTCCGGGAGGGCAGCAGCTCCCCGCAAAGTCCCTCAATACAGTTTCTTTTTTTTAAAACAACGCCTTTTCATCCCCCCAAGCGAGCCTTCCAAACACTCGTCGCCGCCATCTTTAAAGGCCCCAGGCTCCACCTTCTCAGCTCGTTACCCAGGGCTGGCCAATCACAGTCCAGGGGCTGGAGCCACCTGAACCTTTCGTCAAACAAGAAAAACATGAACACACAAAATCTCACAGAAAAAGAACACAAAATAAACACACTCATCATGCCGGCACACAACACCCCCCCCCACTTAATGGATGCTCGTCCCGAGCACTAATCCCTTTACCGGGCCTGCTTCACACTCAGGTTCGCCCGTGAGGATCGGCGTGCCATGAACGCCGGTGGGGCCTCCCCCACTACATCCTTGCCTCTCCCGGGGCTCCCTCTTGTGGAACACTCCCCCTGTGGGGTTGGCAGAGACCCCTCCCCTGGCGGAATTTCCTCCACCACTTCCTCTCTCCCTTGAGTGTCCCTCACAACAGCTCCAGGCAGCTGTCGCCTCAGCCACCCCCCGGGCCAACCTAGGGGAAAGGCTGGACCCTGCTGAGGGCCGATGCTAGCCCCCCATGTCCGTCCCCCGTCTCCAGAGCCTCCACCCGCCACCCAGGCAGATAGGGCCTCAAATCCTGTCTATGAAGGATCCGTAGGGGGCCTTCCTTGCCTTCGGGCCTCACCTGAAACACAGGGGTCACGGGGTCCCGCTGCTTCACCACCACCCATGGCCTAGCCTGCCAGAAAAGAGACGGAAGTTCCGGCGGAAGTTCCACAGCAAGACCCGCTCCCCCGGTGCCAGTACCCACTTCCGAGCACCTGACTCCTGGTAATGCTGGTCCCCTCGCCGGTGCTGCTGCTTCCCCTAATCGACCACCTCTCGGGCTCTCCAGAGCCACCCCCAGTGCTCCCGCACCCAGTCCGCCTCGGGGTCAACTCACTCACTCCCCACTGTTGATCCACGGGGAGGCATGGCTGGCATCCAAAGAGGACCCAAAATAGGGAACAGCTATGGGGGGTGCAGTTGTACGTCTGCACTCAGGCAGGTGCATCCTTCATCGCCCCTGTTCCCCAACAGGCAGTATATTCAGCAGCTTCAGTATGGTCTGATTCCACCTCTCACAGGCTCCATTTCCTGCGGACAATAAGGGGTCGTATGCACTTTTACACAGTCACACATTGTACACAGATCATGGATCATCTGGGACTCAAACACAGGTAGGTCCTTGGTCAGCCAGCAGCCGTTGAGGGCACCTGTACCAATGGATCACCTCCTTCCAGATGACTCGGGCCGCCATCTCTGCCATCTGATCTCTTGTAGGCACTGCAAATGCAAAACTGGAAAATATGTCAATCGCAGTAAGTATATACGGGTCCCCCGGTCGCCCCAAGGACAGAAAGTCCACGGCCACTACCTCCCAGGGGTAAGTGGTGACGATCGGCCCCAGGGGAGGAGACTCACCTTTTCCTCGGGAGCCCACCAAGCACTCTTCACACTCCCCCTGCCATTGCTCAATGTCCTTCCGCAGGCCAGGCCAATAGACTCTCTCCTGTAGGGCCCACACCATCCGTTGGCCCTGTGCGTGCCCCAAAGCCTTATTATACTCTCTCCATACCTGATGTCTTTTGTCGAGGGGTACCACCACCCTCCATCGCTCTTCTCCACTCCTACAGGAGCAATGCTGCAGCACCCCCCAGACAACCTTCAGGTCGTCCCACTCCTCCAGCAAACACCGTCTGCCCCTGATATGTTTTTTCTCCCCTCAGGGATGGGCCCTACTCCAGATCGCACCCACTTGTGTACTTGGGCCACGTCGAGGTCCTGATGAGGCAAGTTGTCTGGCCCAGCGCTGCTCTTCTGCAAACTCCCAACTAGCATAAGCAATAACCCGCTCCTGCCCTGCCTGCACCTGAGTCAGCACTGCCTCCAACCCCTGGAAGCTTGTGTCCGTGTAAAGGTGGAACGGCAGAGCATAGGCCAGCACTGGGGCCTACACCAGGGCTGTCTTCAGGGCCTCAAAGGCCTGCTGGCACTCTTCTGTCCAGACCACCTTCTGTCGGGATGCGGCCCCAACCCTTTCAACAACACTTGGAGGGGCCCAGCCTTCTTGGCAAACCCAGGCATGAACTGGCGATAGTAACCTACAAAGCCCAGGAAAGAGCGCACCTCCCTCACAGCCGTTGGCTGAGGCCAGTCCTGTATGGCTTCCGTCTTCTCGGGGTCACCTCACCTCGCCCCCCCCCCTCTCTGTGTCTCTCTCTGTCACACTTTATTTCTCTCTATCTCTGTCTGTCTCCCTCTCTATGTCTCTATCTCTCTCTCTCTCTCTCTCTCTCTCTCTCTCTTTTTCTCTCTGTCTTGCTCTCTATATGTCTCTCTGTCTCTCTCTCTTTTGACAGTTAAGTCATTTAGCCTCATTTAACCCTTTCGTGTAACTCGTAAAGAGGTTTTTTTCTCAGTCTTTCTCCATTATTTTAACCATGTTTTCTTTCTGTACTCCTGTAATACTTAAAACCCTTTTATCTTAAATCGTACCATTTTAAATCGTGGTCTTCTCTTTTGAGTTTTATTTGGACGGTGGTGGTATATCATGTCACAGACATTGACATGAAATTGACACTAATTTATATTCAATTTGCATACATGTCTTAACTGCTTTGCACAAGACAGTGTTTTAGGGGGAGCACCTGAGGGTGCTCTCACACCCCACCTCACCTCACCTCACCTCTCTCTCTCTCTCTCTCTCTCTCTCTCTCACACTCTGTCACTCTTTATTTCTCTCTATCTCTGTCTGCCTCCCACTCTGTCTCTCACTCTCTCTCTCTCTCTCTCTCTGTCTCTCTCTCTTTCTCTCTCTCTCTCTCTCTTTCTCTTTCTCTCTGTCTCTCTCTCTATATCTCTGTCTCTCTGTCTCTCTCACTTTTGACTGTTAAGTCTTTTAGCCTCATTTAACCCTTACATGTAACTTGTAAAGATGTTTTTTCTCAGTCTCTCTCCATTATTTTAACCATGTTTTCTTTCTGATCTCCTGTAACACTTAAAAACCCTTTTATCTTAACTCTTACCATTTTGAATCGTGGTCTTCTCTTTTGAGTTTTGTACGGGCGGGGGTGGCTCATCATGTCACAGACATTATGAATGGGTCTTTTCCATACATTCTGTAGTTTGTAGATCATTCTTGCCCTGGCGAATTACCCAACAGTACCATACAGACTATGCAAGTAAAATATATTATAGTGTAAATACGGGGATATTTTCTAGTCCACATTTGTCTATCATATTCTTCATCACTATTCATATTTATTTTGGTGAATTTCCTTCTATGTGTTTATATAATGAAGCTCATTTGGCTCAAACAACACAGAATTGTAATAAATTAACAGTTTTGAAAAACATATTTATTACAGACTTTGCAGCATCTATTACATCTAAGCCCTCACCCTGTTATAATTAACCTTGCCTGTGGGGTCCTGATGCTGATTTGTGTGTAGACTTGGAAATCATCTGTAGTAGAGATGCTGTGTGGACATGGTCAAACCTTCCTCAAATGCTTGCATTTTAAGCAAATATCTAAATGCTTTTGCCTGCATCCAAACATGAATAAGATGAGTGGGTGACTATAGATTTAAATGAAGCCAAAAGGATCATACAGGGTGATGTCAGTTCTTTGGTTTCCTGAAGAACATTTTACCATAGTAGATTTTCAACCCTATCACTTTATTCTGAGAGTCCCTGTCTCGGGGGAGAGTAAGGGAAAGGTAAGGGGAGGACGCACTCAGCAGTAGATTAGATGGTTTTAATAAATCAATAAAACAAAACAGGGAACACAGAACAAACAAGGAACAGAACAAGGACAGGACGGGACACTCAGGCTCGTGCGCCCCAAACTAACAAAAGAAAACTAAAACCAGGAACCGCTGGCCAGAGCCCCAGAGGCTCACACCGGGCCAGGAACGTGGAACGTGGCAGGGGTGCGAGAC
>JBBIGA010000153.1:14060113-14082482 GCA_037576975.1 Alestes dentex | reverse complement strand
GTTGTGCCCTCCTGAAGTCAACAACCATCTCTTTTGTTTTCTCCACGTTCAGGGACAGGTTGTTGACTCTGCACCAGTCCGTTAGCCGTTGCACCTCCTCTCTGTATGCTGCCTCATCTTTCCCGCTGATCAAACCCACCACAGTTGTGTCATCAGCGAACTTGATGATGTGGTTCGAGCTGTGCATTGTTGTACAGTCGTGGGTCAGCAGCGTGAAGAGAAGAGGGCTGAGCATGCAGCCCTGGGGGGCCCCGGTGTTCAGTGTTGATCAGAAGTCTGTATTCACAGTTGATCAGAAGTCTGTGAAAATTCTCTTTACCCGGGGCCACTGTTAGGATCTTAAAATATTTGGGGCTACAGTTTACATTTTTGTTGATGGGGTGTGGTTGGTTTTGGAGTTTTGGGGAATGGTAGTTTAAGAGGTTTGATTTGGAAAGGGGGGTAGGTGGGTGCTGTGGGAGACACATGTCACTCTCTTCTTTTTTGAAGACCCAGGGCCCTGGGGTTGGGGCTGTATCCCCAACTGTCCAGGCCTAATGATGCCCCTGTGTGTTTGCTGGGTTAGAAATGAATAATTACAAATTCTATTTCTATTAAATAATTGTCCAAACTAGTAGTTCCCAAAAAATGACTGTCGCTTTCTTTACAAATGTCTTTCACTGAAGAATCCATGAAAATATACAAGTGACAAAGATACAAGTGACCATCCATGTTGACAGTCCACTGACTGAGTTTAGCAACTGTCTTGTGGATTCTGTTGCACACAGGTTTATGTTAACAGGTTTTCTGTTTTCTAGATCTAAATATTAATGGAAAACAACTAGAGCTGCTGCAATTAATCAGTGCTGTACATATGTCAATTTGCGTGTTCATATCCAAGGTGCCATAAATATGAACTGCGAGGCAGCTTCAATTTCTGACTTTCTTACACACACACACACACGCACGCGCGCGCGCGCACACACACACACACACACACACAGAAAGATGTTTATTGGCTGATTGCAAACAGCTTTTAGGTGCATTACCAGCATATTACTGTGATAGCAATGTGGTATTTACAACATGCTGGTCAGAATAAGGCAGCAAAAGATTAGGAATAAAAAGGGTGAAGTCGTCCTTAAAAGATTCTCATACTTAAATTGATGCTGAGCATGGAACAATACATAGATCTCTAACGTCAGTAAACGTAAAATAAAAACATAGTTACGATTAAAAGAAGTGTTCTGTTTTAATGAACAATGAGGCACTACAGAGCCAAACACGCTTGGTCTTATGATTGTTACACCCCAGGCTTCAGAGTGTTGCTTTTTAACACATGAGAAGCTGAGTGTGTGATGTTGAGGGAGCCTCAGAACACATCAGAGCACTTTCTTCCCAGTTGACCTTTTTGAAATCATGTGAATGGGGAACATTTCAGGGAGCTGCTTTACAATATTGTAACATCAACACACCTTTAGTGATGTTAGTGTTGCTGTTGTATTGTGCTGTATTTGATATGGCCTGTATCATATCCTGTAAAGCTGGCAGAGGCAGAGAATAACTGCCTTTAGCTTTTCATCAGCCTGTCTTACTTTTGTGCTAGAGAGGAGGGGTGGGGGAGGAAGAAAGGGATCTTCTGACCCCATGGAAATGCAGTTGCCTTCTCTGCTGTCAGGGGAAAAGATATTGCTCTTATTGTGCATAGGATTATTAAAAATAAGACCATGGGGTGAACTGGGGCTGCCTTTATTTGAGCTTTGATTAAATACATTTAAATGTTTTTTTTTTTTTTTGTGCTTCCCTTTAATCCACTACTGGGTGTTATGGTGAAGCAAAAATCTGTACATCTTTCTTAGACTAAGCCTAATTGTTTTTTCCCCCCTCTCTTTATTTCCAACACAAGCCTGTCCTTACCAGATATAGCTTTGTTCATGGGCTTTCGAGCCTTTGGTATCTGATTGGTTGTAGAAGTGACTGACAGTGCCAGGATGCCATTGATTAGTCAGGAATTGCTTCTAGCCATGTTTCAGTTTGGACTTCAACATCAAAAAGTGATTTGTCCTCTGCTTGAAGGACAGGTCAGGATGAGCACGGGACTGTTTTTTCTATGAAGTTGCTTGTGATTTGACTCACTAGTTTAACTCCTTGAGGGTGTAATGAAGAAAGGCACTTCATAACAAAATCGCCCCTCGTTCCTTTTGCCATTTAGATCTTTCTTTATACCCTGCACTCTGTCTGTCCCACATTCTTGTATGGACATATGTTTGAAGGTCCTTCTGAGCTAATTTGATTTCATTTGATCTTTTCACAGCAGCCTGTACCATCGGTCCCCAACTTCAAACCATCCATGTCAGTGCCTGACTGGCTTCATGCCGTCCAGAACTACATGAAGAACTTGCAGTATCCTTCAAATGCCTATATTTCCTAAATTGTGAACTTGAGCACTTCCAATTTAAAACACATCCTCCCCAGCAGTTATTAGAGACTCATGGATACTAGTTTGCCTTTGAATGTCAGTGTCCCTGTTTATTGTCGTTCTTTTTAATTCACTCAGGCAGCTCAAGTTGCCTCTGCTGGCTTAATTTGCAGGACTGCTGGCTTAATTTAATGTGACACTGACTCTGAATGTTCCAGTCCCTGTTCGGTTTGAAAAACGGTAAACCTTTAGAAATAATACACAGAGACCATAAATCATACTTCACATAAATTAATTAATAAAAAAAACCCTACAGCACACAGTATTCTTGTTTCTGCATTAGCCAGCTTGTATATTTAGGATGAGACTAGTAAATCAAGAGAACAGGACTAGTGATGGTAATTATGTACCTCTTCTACAATAGCAAAAGGACAGTACTCTTTGAGAACAGGATATTGTTTTCAGATGTACAAAAGTGAGTCACAGTGAAAGCATATTCCGAAAGCCACTAGTCAAATCCGTCTTGCAGTCCTCTCCCGCTAGTGTACCTCTTTAACTGCTGACAGATACAACCACACAGGAACACAGTTCTTTGAGATTCGGAAAACCAGACCATTGTGTGGGTAAGTAAGGTCATTGCTATGGCATCTTCCTCATAATGTGTTTCCTGTGTGTTACCTTTACTTTCCTGTCATCATCTGCCTTTGGTCAAAACAAATCTCTTAGACTCTAAATGTTACAACCAAAATATAGATTGGTGTCTGAGTAGTGGGATGATATAGGGCTGAGGGAAGTCTAAAATAGTTATAACATATAGTTGAGATTTTGGAGGTCTAGTAGACTCTACACATTATGGCCTTTGTGCCCTTGTGAGCTACCTTTAACTATAACCCCCTTGTCTTGTCAGATACATTTATGTGCATTATCACAGAAGTGTAATTCAGCCTTTGCACTCTATTGTTTCTATCTGTAATTACTTAGTTATTTATCTATTCGTTCGTTTTCTGCCCCCAACAATTATTACTTGTCAGTTACTTTATTACATTACATAGCTTTATTGCATTATATGCCACATCCCCTAGGTCTAGTGCAGTATTAGCCTCTTTCACTACATATCCAGATATATGATGGTTTTAAGTTTGTTAAGCCTGACATGTAACATTTAGTGGATAAATGTTAAGGACAAGACCTGTTCAGGAAGTTCTCAGTGTGTCATAGGAATTACCATCAGCCTGTGATTTATGTGTCAGCCCAAGTCTGGAGACCTTTTTCTTAAATCTAGGCCTGCAGTGTAAGATAGGTGGATAACCATGGATGATGATAGTATGATCTGGCTCCTTTCTGCAGGAACACCTTTAGTGGCCCTTGAAGAACTAATGAAGGATGTTAGGTATATAAAAGTAAAGAAATTGCTTTCATGACTGATATCCTGAATGTTCCTCAAGTCTTTGATTACATGATTATGTAGAGGTAAATGTTCTAGTAAGGCTTATCTCTTTATTTCTTTCGTTCTTTCTTTCAGGTTGATGGAGACTGCCAGAGAAATGATAAGGGAATCCCTTCCCATTAAATGCCTTGAAGCAGTTATCCTTGGAATGTATCCTTTCATCTTTTTTTTTGGATCACTCAGATTCACGGTGCCCTTTTGCTGCTTTATGTTAGAACCACATGTTTTATCAGATACTGTAATGTCTTACGTTATTCTTTGTGTTAAAGTTAGAATCAGGCTAAGGGGACTGAATGAGAAATGTATATGCGGCTGTATAAAGCCTGGCAGAAATTCTCTAGTGTGTGTGTGTGTGTGTGTGTGTGTGTGTGTATGTGTGTATGTGTGTATGTATATATATATGATGAAACTACAGTAATACTGGACTTCCACAAGAACACACTGATATACTGAACAGAACATCACTGTTTACTGTGGAATGATATTCGTATTTATTCATTTATTAGTTTTATTGAGTATGTTCAGTAATATTACTGTGGAAAGAAACACCAAAATCAACACCAAAAACATCAATAATCTAAAAAGGTTTTAAATATTATATTTGCACCTAAGACGGCAGAAATAACTCCCACATTTCAAAGGGGGGTTGAAAAAAATGCTATGAGGTATCACAAAAAACATTTTATTTCCCAAATGTAGATGTAAAAAAGTTTTTTTTACTTTAAGTTTTAAAAATTATATTGTCCAAATGGTGGCCTTGACGGCTGATACACATTTGGAGCCGTTCTTGGAAGTTTTCCATCACTCTCACTAGCATGTCGGGCGAAATTCCTTCAGTTTCTTCTTGAATAGCCTCCTTTAGTTGGTCCAAGGACCGAGGACGATGTTTGAAAATCTCAGTCTTGAGGTACCCCCACAGAAAAAAAGTCACAGGGACTTAAATCAGGCGAGCGCCCTCTCGTGGAATTAGACGTGTGGAATTAAAACGCGCTCTGCGTTGCAGCTACAGATTCGCGAGTCTACCTGCTTTAGGGACCCAAAGTGATTTTTCGAAATTTCTGCTGCACCCTGTATGCGTTAAAGATTATCTGAAGGAATTACAGTTAGAACTGTACAGTAAGGGTATTGTTCTTAACCTCTAGGGAACCTAATATCAGAAAAGTAAACTGATTAAGACCGCTGGGAATAAATTAAATATTTTGCTATTCTATAATTATTGTTTCTGACTTTTCAGTGGAAACAAAGTTAAGGTTCTTTGAGACTTTTCTGCTACTTTTAACTCACCACTGTGAAGTAAATACTTATAATTTGGGAAAGAAGAGTGCAATCCAATTTTGTTTAATAAAAAACCCAAAATGTTAAAATAGTATGAAACTATTAAAGTGATGAAAATATCCAGTACTGTGCAAATCTCAGTATATGGGAAAACTATACCATCTAGAGCATAATTGTTGCGCCCACTGAAAATGAGGACAAAATCCACATTTAAAGTCCCCATATGATGGAAAACCAAACTCTGAAATAAAAGAATTTAATAAAGTATACAAACACTGTTAATGTTTCAAAATGAACGGTTACTCCAGCAAACCAACCTCTTTTGAAATAACTATTTTCATAATGTCAAAAACACCAAACCACGAACATACATCAGTCTATGGCAGGCTAGCATTGCCCATTCATGCTGAAATGAAAAGAAATGTTAAAGGTCTTAAAACTCATAAAGGCACAGAAAGGGAAACAGCCTGTTTAATTCTAAATGATAAAGAGATGTAAAAAATGTTTCTTCAAAATGAAATACGGGTGCATATCAATAAATTAGAATATAATCGGAAAGTTAATTTATTTCAGCAATTCAATTCAAAAAGTGAAACTCATATCTTATATAAATTAATTACACACAAAGTGATATATTTTAAGTGATTTTTTTTCCATTTTGCTGATTATGGCCTTCAAGTACTGAAAGCCCAAACTTCGGTAAGTATATTTTTCTCAATAATTTAGCACTAAAATGCATGAAAAATTATATATTGCCATGAAAAACATCCAGGCTCCTGCTGTGGTTCGCTGAATGGCGAGGCGGGAGATCCGCGGCTCAGAGATGAAGGAGGCGTGGCGGTCCATGGCGCTCACGTCTCCCACCCGCTTACCAGCTGCCTGAGAAGTTTGAGACTTCCTCCATTACTCCTCCACTCAGGCTCATGCCCGACTCGCCCCGTGAGGCGAGCCTTAGGCGGGACCATCAAGTCTCCTTTGCGGCCACCTTGGGTCTGACGAACCTGAGTAAGCTGATGCTTGAGGCGTTGCCCCTGCCTCCTACGTGGCAAAAAGCGCCGCCAGAAGAAGCTACACAGCCTAGCCAGCCCATAGCTAAGGACAGGCTCCAGCTGCAGCAGCACCTGGTGGGAAAGCTGCGGATGATGGCAAGCTTATGCCGAGAATCACGGACCTGACAAGCACCCTGCAACAGCGGTCTGGTCAAGCATCTGAGGGCCCTGTGCGCATTGGTGAGTCAGGTGCTGCCCTGGTTACGTGCAAGCCAAAGCCAAGCACCCGTGAGCCAGAGCCATGAAGTTCCGCTCCAGAACCACGAAGCTCCACGTCTAGGCCAAACAGCTGTCATCGTGCTGCAGAGCCAAGTCACTCCACCTCAGAGCCAAGCCGCCACGTTGCAGAGCCAAGCCGCTGTACCGCAGAGTCAAGCTGCCATGCTGAAGAGCCAAGCCACCGCACCGCCCGTAGCAGAGCAGAGGCTACAGACTTCCGCGTTCCGTGCCAGCGCAGATGCTCCCAAGTCTCATGCCAGCGCAGAGGCTCCTGTGCCAGCGCCGAGGCTCCCGTGTCCTGTGCCAGCGCCGAGGCTCCCGCATCCTGTGCCAGGCTGCAGTTACCAGTACCAGCGCCGAGGCTCCAGTTACCGGTACCAGTGTTGAGGCTCCAGCCGCCCGTACCAGTGGCAAGATGGCTCCAGCTGCCAGTAACAGTGCCCGTACCACCGCCAAGAAGGCTCTGGTCGCCCGTACCAGTGCCAAGATGGCTCCAGTCGCCCGTACCAGCCCCAAGATGGGTCCTACTAGGTGCCCTAGAGGGGTTAGAGGCTCTAGAGGGGATAGCTAACGTAGCAGAGGTCCCCGAGGGGATGGCCAGTGTAGCAGAGGCCCCAGAGGGGGTGGCTAGTGTGGCAGAGGCCCCAGAGGGGATAGCTAGCTTAGCAGAGGCCCCAGAGGGGATGGCTAGCTTAGCAGAGGCCCCAGAGGGGATGGCTAGCAGTGCAGTGGGGTAGCAGTGGCTCTGAGGCCCTTGAGGGAGTTAGCAGTGGCTCTGAGGCCCTAAAGGGGGTTAGCAAGGGCTGTGAGGCACTAAAGGAGGTTAGCAGTGGCTCTGAGGCCCTAGAGTGTAATAGTCTGCAATATTACTTTTTCATTATTTAACATTACTACTGATTTTCTAATAGTGCAATAACTACTGGTAGTTTTTCATTCAACTGTGTTACTTCTATATAGTATTTATACCAAGCATTTCTGTATGTAGCATTTTTAAATTGAGCGTTTTTCTTTCTACAGGTTATTTTTTATTTGGCAGCAGAATTTATTTAGACTTTATATTATAGTGTTACTGTCTCTGTGTGTTGATATTTTACGTTAACAAATTTGGCTTCACTGATTGAATAGTAGTGTGTATGAGACATGTCGTCAGGTACCTTGCAACCCTGCTAAAGAGCTAACGAGGCTCATTCCTCAAACCTGGGTTGGCTAGGCACCTGACAACCAAACTATGACGTCAAACACAACATGCCCAGGGCTGCGTAACCTCAATACTCTGGGGACGGGCTCCGTTGGCGGCGTGACTGAGATGGACCAGACGTGACGGTACCCCGCCCAGAACCGGCTTCCAGGGCGAGGTGAAGAGAAACCTCGACCATCCCCAAAGCCGTACTAGGACGGCCTCAGTGACCCCGCTGTCCAAGTACCCTTGATCTCCAGGGAGGACGTCCTCAAGTTCGAGGAGGCAGTTGGTCCATCTGGTGCCAATGGAACTCCTCAACTTAATACTTCACCTGCCGGTACCCAGCTCCTCTCCTCCCTGTCCACTAAGTATTAGGGGCCTCCTCAATGTTTGGGACTCCAAAAGCTGGCTAACTCAGTAGGCGGGGGCCCCCTCAATCTCAATTATCACGGGGAGAGTGGGATCCGCTTCCCCTCCATCCAACGGTCCCGCCACAGTTGGAATGAGAAGAGACACATAAAACACAGGGTGAATGCGCATGTGAGGGGGGTAACTTAAGTTTATACGCTACAGGATTTACTTGACTGATAATCTCATATGACGAAGGGGAAAGCTTTCGAGAGGGTAAGTTTAGTTACAAGTCCTGGGTGGAGAGCAAGACCCTATCTCCTGCCTGGAATACCGGCGCCTCCCTCCATCGCTGATTGGCGACCCTTTTGAACCGACCCACCGCTCTGCTGATGGACGTGTATGTCCTTTCCCACACCCGCTCAGCCCTGCGGTACCAATTGTCGAGCTCTGGCATATCAGAGGGCTCTCCATCCCAGGGACAGAACGGGGGGCTGACGCCCAGGCATGCACTCAAAGGGCGTTAGGCTGGTTGTGGAGTGACACAATGAGAATTTAGAACAAAAAGCAGCAATTATCCTAGAGTCCTCAATAATCTCACCATCAATTTTTAATTGATCAATACAACAACGGTTTTTAAATCAACTTTTTTCTAATCTGAAAAAAGGGACGAATTTTGTTCCCCCCTCCTCTATCCACTTGCTTCTAGACCTAATAAAAGCACCTTCTGCTTTACATTTGAATATTTTGTCCAAGTCAATTTGTAATTGAGCATATTCTATTTTTTCACTATCTGACTAACTTTCTAATTGTGAAAGGGATGTAAGTCCCTTTAAGGCCACCCTTTTTCTGTTTATGTTGGGGCTTTTATTTTGAAGGGTGATTGGGTTTGTTGAGTCACAGCTGGGTTTAGTTTGAGTTTAGTGCTTGTGTTTGTTTACTGGTGCTTGGGTTTGGGAATTTAAGGAATGTTATTTAAGGGGGTTGTGTTCAGTGTTCGGGTGTGGGTCAACCGTTGAGCTGGATTTGTGTGTCTCTTATCTCCATTTGGTTTACATCTTTGAGTTTTGTATCTGGCCCTTGTGCCTTTTGTTTTGTTTATATTTTGAAGAATAAAAGAATGAAAATGCACAAGAATGTCTGCCTCCGCGCCTGCTCTAATTCCGGAGACAAGGGGAACCGTGACAATGAGTTTTACCCTTTGTGCTTTTTTCCAGTAGATGGAAATTAATCCACTTGTTCTTTCTATAACTAATTGAAATAGCAAGAGAGAACTATTTCATTTCTGTAGTGTTTTTCTAAAACTTAGCTCAATTTAAGGAGTAAATGTTATATTGATATAAATAGCCCTGTTATCTGATAATGGAGCACAAAGTATGCTGACTAACATATCATTACTCGTCAAGCAAGAGGAGATTAGCCAATAATCCAGGCGCGACTGCGAAGAACAATCCTTATTGCCCCAACTAAACTGAAGAGAAGAAGGATTTTTTCCCACCATATATATCAATCAAATCAATTTTCTGCATAAATTGTAATTTATTTAATTAATGAAGTTGCTGATTTTGAGGACTTTGGTGGCCACCTGTCCATTGCACCATCAAAAACCATGTTAAAGTCGCCTCCCAGTATAATTTAAGCAGTAGGATATGTAGATAGTCACAGTGTGAGTTTATCATTAATGGCATCAAGCAGAGAACAATTTTCTGAAGATGTATTGTAGCCATAAACATTCAATGAAATAATTATGAACCCCTAATAGAGATTACTAAAAAAAAAAAAAACATATTCGTTCAGCAATATTTCCCCATCAAACCTGTGTTTAAAAATACCTACACCAGCAGATCGTTCCATGCCTTGTGCCAACCGTATTTCAAAGCTAGGGGTACCTGGGGTCCTGGTATAAGGCCCTCTTCACTACTGTTAGCTGAATGTGTGGGGTGCTAGCGGGTTAGCGGCCATCAGATGGAACTGTGATGCGCTTTTCACTCTCTGTGTGGAGAACATTCTGCTTTATAGCTGTCAGCTGAGGGGAGAGTCGTTAGCCTCAGAGTGGTGCCTACCCAAATTCTGGCTACTTATCACTGCAATTGAGCCCCGTTAGCTGCGTTGGCTGTGGGCTGCTGTTCTCTATATGCTGTTTGTGTGAATGCTGCTCTTATGAATTATTGTATTTGATTTGGCCCTCTAACCTGTGGGCTATATGCTGTATGTGATGAGATATTGTTAACTACAGGTTAGAGGTATTTTTTTTTCTTTTCTTTGTTTTTTTCTTCTTCTTCTTCCTCTTCTTTTGTTGTCTTCCTTTCCACACACTGGGATGGCAAGACTTTGGCTCTGTACGTCCTCCTTCGTATGATCAGTTGGTGGGGAATTCTCAGTCTTGTGCTGAGTGTGACTATGGGGAGTGTGATGGTTCCTTGCCTTGTTGTCACAGGGTCAATGGTTACAACTATAAGTGAGAGTTTCTTCTGTAAAGATTTTCTTCACTTACAGAAGGGCCATTCCGCCGAATCGGTGCCATTTCCGTCCCCAGGAAATTACATGTATAAATGTGCACAAAAAATAACTGTAAAATACATTTTATTATTAAACACAGTGTCTTGTACATTGACCTAATTGCAAATTTAAGATATATAATTAAAAACATTAATAAAAACTATTTGTTACCTGTCCCCACTCTCTAACTATACACTTTACATTGATCATCATAATGGCTCAACTGGCTCAGACCTGGTTGCTGAATGGGCTTTTATTGTGTGATGTATGAATTTATCTATTTATTAATTGATTGGCCAATGCATATAACCCATTTAGAGTTACTTAATAAAGATTATATTTCTATATGACCTGTGCTATATATTATATTTCTATATGACCATTATTGGAGCAGAGTTCCCCCTGCTCTGATACACAGATTTTACATCAGGGGTGGTGTAGTCAGCTGTGCATTAGTGGGGGCTATACCCTGCTCTTCTCCCCTTTTTTCTTGCCTGCTCCACAAGCGGCCGACTGTCTTTCCAGATCTTGTCGCAAAGGCTCAGTGAAGTGAACTGGATGATTATTCTCCAAGGAGGCCTCTTTTGGTCAGTTCGTGGACCCAGTCTGTGCACGATGTCCACCCTTGCAGAGAGCTGATCAGCAATGTCTGGTGAAACTTCACTGAATAGGTCAGTGATGCGATGTTTCACATTGTCACCCTCAGATTCCTCAATCCCAGTGACACGGAAGTTCCATCTTATTTTGTAGGCGTCCAGCTCTTCACAAGTAAAATGGAGCCTGCTGTTTTCTTTTAATAAGCATGTCACTCTTCGTTCGATTGATTCAACATTTTCTGTAACCACATCCAGTTGTTTGCCAAGAACTACAAGCGAATCAACATTTTTAACTGACAATGTGTTGTCATTAATGGTAGCTTCTACTGAGTATAGTCTACATAGGGTTTCTTCTTGCATTTTTTCTATTCTTTCCAGAGCTGCAACTAAAAGGGATGAAAATTTGGCAGCTTTGGTTTAGGGCTTTATTGCTGTGCGTTTATCAGGAGTTGGGGGTAATGGAGGCAACTGCAGATCCTCATTTACGTTTTCCATATAGCTACAAACTTTCTAGAAACTTTGTAGCTAGACACTGTTGTGCGTATTTCCTCATCAGTTTCCACCATTGCTGAAAAAATCTCCTTTGACCTCTTGATGATTAAACTAATTCTTGATTCAAAAACCTCTCATTAAAGTAAAATAGTTCAAAAAATACGAATTAGCCCATCTGAAACCTGGAGCTACGAAACAAGCGTGCTATTCAGACGCCATCTTGGCCGCCCCCCTGCAGTCTATCATAGTTCATACTGATTTGTGATGGTCGCCATGTTTACTGAGGGACAATAAGCCGCTTCCCCAACTTCAAGAGGGAAAATATCTTTCTCCGTGGCATTAATGCTAATATCGATGGAAAACATGATTTATTTGCTACATTTAGATATTATTATAAATAATATATTCTAAAATACGATATATAAAGGGCAGTAGTTGGTACTTTAGCGTGAAATGCTAACAGATCTCCATGATTGTGTTGGGTGCGTTAAGGCAGTACGCGGGTTTTTTCTCCGCACCCGTATTCGGACTCACTCTGCCCCCCTACCCTGTGATTGGCTAGTTCTTTCCCGCGCCTTTGCTACCATTGGTCTCAATATCCAACTCCAATGATTGACAGCGTGCCGATATGAAATACTAGCCAATCGCAGCGCAGGGGGGCGGGACTTGTCGAAATACGGGTGGGGAAAAAAACACCGCTCCTTGCCCTCGAGAACATGGCGGCTTCCAGGCAGGCATGAGAGTGGACACTTCTGGACAAAATCGGAGGAATCTGGGCTGCCATCTCAAAACAGCACCATCCAGGCGTGTCTAAACGTTGCATCTAAACTCAAGTAGGTATTCTGAAGGGAATGCATGTTGCTACAGGGCAGAAAAAAAGAGATCAGCTCTGTGTTTTTCTGGCCGCCATGTTTCTTGTGGGAGCTGACAAAATGGCTGCGTGCATCAGGAGAGCATAAATTACAATAAAAATATGAAAAAGTAAAGACAAAGATGCGTTTGCTTGTTTCAAAACGGGAGTTTTTATGGGCCTTGGCCGTTTCTGGGTGGTTGCTGGAAGGTGCCAGAACCCAAAACTGCAGTTCAGAGCTGGTCTGCAGAGTTGTAGAGGTAAAACCTAAATAAAAATAAAAAGGCCTGTCTTTTGCATGGTTTGGGTAAGCGTTCAGATAATTAAGCGCAGTACTTTGCACCCTGCTCCAGACCTCACTCGATGCATATATTTAAACACAGTTAATTAAAGTTGCTATTGTTTATGGCCTGATTTTTTTAAACCGTTGTCAAGTTGGTGACACTGCAGAGAGGCGTGAAAAAAGCTGGAGGATTAAATTTCACTTCTTTCACCTCCCCCTCGCTTTTCAGTGCACAATGCAAGTAACCACACAAACAAGTGTTGATATTCTTCAGTTTTAAAAGGCAGATGTGTGTGTGTTTCAGCTGTAATTCTGTAATATTTTGTTCTCCACCGTTTTTGTGTCAATATGGCGACTCCCATGGACTCACACTGGAATAAATGGGGTTTTATCTTAGGATGCGGTTTTAGTATTTTAGCACATTTCCCCCTCCCTTTTCTGCACATTAAAATCGCATGCTAATCAATAACGTGCAAAAACAGAGGGAAAAATGTGCAACAGCACTAAACTCGCATTCTAATCAGGAGTGTTTTTCTCCTCTGCTTTTTGCACTTTGATTAGGATGTGATTTTAGTGTTTTTGCACACACCCTTTGCCACTTTGATTGTTTGCAATGCCCCAATGTATGGACGACGTCCATATATTGCCTATACTTTTGCCGTTTTTCCGAAACTCAATTATCTGACTTTATCGTATCAAGCTTGGTTTTCAGTAATATATTTGGTTTCTAACATTTTCTTAACAAATGTATTCTGCAATTTCTGCAACCCCAGGAAAAAATATGGAATCACTACTCTTGAAACAATTGTATTTAACAGCTGAACATTCTGGCTTTTTGTCAAGTAAAGGGAAAAATCAATTTAAGAAATCACAATTAGTACTTTGTTGCACCTCTTCTGGCTTAGGCCCCCCATTTCCACCATTTATTATATTGGATTGAGATCTGGACTGTTTGTTGGCCATATTATTGAGTTGACGTCCTTTGCTTGGTGGCAAGATCCATTATCATCCTAAAAAATAACTTAATCTCCAAGCATGATGGAATGAGAAAAGTGTCAAATTTCAGTGTTTCAATATTAGCATAATTAGACTGGTCCAGGTATTGGTTGTAGAAATGTAAATTGCATGGTGATTCCCTGATTTTTTTTCTCACCATTGAGTGATTGCATGATTTTTTTCCTTTGATGAAAAAAGAAGTACCAGCAATTTCAGTTCTGTTTGTGGTGGTATGTTTTATGAAGCCAGAATGTTAAATACAATAGTTTTGTGTCATGTCTGTCATTTTTGTTTTGCCACAAAGTAAAATAACTATGAACAGCCTCCAAGTGTAGTGATTCCATATTTTTGCCTGGGGTTGTATACAGTTGTTTAGTCGGGCTCATTTAGATGCAAAATATTAAGCTATCTACAGATGGGAACTTTTTCTAAGTAGGTAAAATCTGTGGTTATGTTAAAGTATGAGGTGCGTATCGATGTGAATTGTAGTACTTGTGTGTATTATTCCAGTTGAGGCCCCATGTCGTCCACTGCTCCGCTGGCGCCTCGCTGGAAGCGGGTGCTGGGATGGTCTGGCCCCGTCCCTCGGCCCCGGCATGGACACAGAGCTGTGGCCATTAAAGAGCTCATGGTGGTATTCGGCGGAGGAAATGAGGGAATCGTGAGCGAGCTGCATGTCTACAACACTGGTGAGTGAGGAGCTGTAGTCGTGACGGTGGTTAGTAAGTGCCGCCACTAGCCCCCTTGGTATGATGGTCGAGCTGAAAAGGCTGAAGCTGGCTTTCTGTTATCCAGCTGCTTATTCACATTTCCTGTTCCACCTTAAATGTTGTGGCTCGTAGCTAGACAGGAATCGTTTAAGGTGGTACGCAACATTGGTTTGAGAAGCTAACTTTCACTTTTAGGGTTTGTATGCATCTCTGGAATTTTTTTAGTTTTGTACATAAACACAATCACTCAAGTTTTCAAATGGTGCATAATTAGAATGTGTTTGAGCGTTAATGCGGGCTGCTCTGAAGCTGAACTCTAGCTTATCTGAAGTTAAACTGAATTGCTTCCTGTATCTGCCTGTTGAATTTACACCCACATACACACCTGCTGATGAAGTGACGGTTTATTGGCTGTCATTTGATGCTGAATTGAAACTTTTCTGTCTAGTGCATCCAATATATCCTATTCAGTTTAGGTTTATTTATATAGCTTTTTGTAATGTAAATGCGTCCTGTGTCACAAAGCCGCCTTGCAGAATGCAGGTCCGAGCCTCTAGTGAGCAAGCCAAGGGCAACAGAGATGAGGGAAGAAACTCCCACAGCTTCTTGTACTAGTACTATTAACAATCTACTGTGAATTTCTATTAACATACTGTGAATGTAATCAATATGAAATTTGATCTGAAGCCAATTTGGTCAAGTTTCCTGGTTCTAGTGAGGGCTCTAGCTGCCGCATTCTGTACTAGTTGAGGCTTGTTCAGGTTCTTGGAGTAGGCTGACTGCAGGACATTACAGTAATTTGGAGGTAATAATGGTGTGAACAAATATTTCTGCATCGTATAGGGATAGTGACTTTCTTAAGAGCATTGTGTAGATAAAGAAAAGTTATTTTAGTTATAGTAGCTACATGTGCATCGCAGTTGCAGAGGGAGGTGTTCAGACTCAGTCTCAGCTTCCCTGTCAAATGCTGAGGAATAATAGTGTTGAATGCTGCACTCAAGTATATGAACTGTATTCTCACATAAGTGTCCCTTTTTGTTCAAAGAGGTGAGAGCTAGGTGAAAGATGGAGGTGATGGCAACAGTTGGGACGATATGCAAACTGCAGGGGGACTGTCTTTAGTACATTGACTTTATTTTGGTAGTCTGTTTACTAATGTCAGAACTTGATTTGTATCATATTTGACTAAACAGTAGCCACATATCCTCCTTGTCCACAATCATTTTGTGGTGCACTGTATGCTCCTTGTTTGAATCCTCTGTTGTATGGTTGAAAAAT
This sequence comes from Alestes dentex, assembly GCA_037576975.1. NCBI lineage: Eukaryota > Metazoa > Chordata > Actinopteri > Characiformes > Alestidae > Alestes > Alestes dentex. The sequence goes on along the minus strand of JBBIGA010000153.1, from coordinate 14,066,862 downwards.
GTCAAAACTTCTGATACTGTTTTTGTTATGGCTAGTTTTGGTAATGGCTAGAAAGGCACATCTAACAATTGAGCACTGTAATTGAAATTTTGAGTAAAGAAGGGTTTTCTCATCACCTAGTAGCCAGAAAGTTGAGCGCAGTTTACGTTTCTGTTTATTAGAGAATAAGGTTGGCAGGAAGCGGCAGTGACCGGAAATACTCTGTGGCAAGAAAAGGGACATCAAATGCTGAAGATCAGCTCTTAGTTTTGTCATGTAAAATAAATCGGAGGACGACTGCTGGAAATCTGAGTGCTGAGATGAATGTGAACAACGAGAAACCAGTATCTCTTACTACAGTAAAGTAAAGCAAATGGACGATCTGGACTGTTGAAGTTTGAAATGAGCGTCTGGCAAATAACGCAGAACTGTTTGTATGTTTGAAAAAGGGCTGGGAGGGTTCAGAGGGTTCCAAAAATTGCTGGAAAGCATGCAGTGAATCTGCTGGTGTGCTAAAAGCAAGGGGTGGTTATTTTGAAGAACCTCGTACATAAGCTGTTGCATCCATTAAATAGCATTTACAGTGCTTATTGTCACATTACGCTTCAAAAACCAACCAGTTACATTTGTTTCAAGTACTTCTGTTTTCTTGTAATACAATTCTGATAAAGCGTGTGTGTGTGTGTGTGTGTGTGTGTGTGATTAATATAAGCAGTGGAACAGTTGTCAATTTTTAAGTACTTTGCAATGCAAAAGTGAATGATTCTGCATAAAATATTAACATTTCTTAATTTAAATAGTGCAGAAGGGCCCAGTGAGGCTGTCACCGGGCCTGCTCTGCATATCCGAAGTCCTTTTGTTGTAAGCTCAGAATACTTTCAAAATGCAGACCAAAGCACCGATTAATTTTTCTTAGAACCAGTCTATGTGCATACCAATTTTCAAACCTCCATGTACAGCAGTTCAGAAGAAATCTCTTTTTGAACAGTGTCCTTTTTCCTTTTTTGTGCACTGAATCATGTCTGTTTGAGCCTGCATAATAAAATCAGCTAACAGCTTTAGAAGTGACTGACCCTGATCCTAATGAATAGTCCCCACTCTGAACACACTGATAGGTCACTTGCTGGGGTCTGTCACCCACAGGGTGGGGCAGGGGGACGTCATGAAGGAAACCGGGTCTTGTATGCTACTGCTTGCTACTCCAAGAGCACCTGAGAGAGCTCCCAGTGACTTGGTTTTGTGCGATATAGCCGGCCATATTCTACTATTTTCAGCCAAAAACTCTTTGGGCACCATGTTGAGGAAGACGCTCGCTTTGGCTATGTTTCAGAGGAGTTTGATTCGAAGAGTGACAGCCTTTAGCATGTTAGACTAAAATACTACATGGCTGAGGGGGATGTATTCATGGAAGAAACTGATGATGTCCTCATCATGTAAGTAGTCTATATGCATGTAAATTCATGTTAATGCATGAAATACTGAAGCATAATATGATAATGCTTCATTTAAATGCCCTTCGTGTGACATCACATAAGCCACTTTTTAACTTGCGGCACTGTTTCAAAGAGCACATCGGATCTACTGTAAATACATTCAGAAAGTGAAATGCTCTTTATTTTTTAGTTTTCATCAAGCATGTATGTAGTAGACATGTAGTACTTGCTGAATTAGTTCTCATTTTGCCTGTTTTATCCTTTTGTTCATGCTGTGCTGTTATTCTCTTGCAGTGTGAAGCAGATGCATCAGCACTCAAACTCCACTGCCCTCAGCTCCCCTTATCTGCCCCTTCCCCACAGGACACAAGTGGTTTTGGAGAGGTTTTGGGTACTTTTGGGTACATTTTGCATTTTGGATAGGGTAATGGGCCTTTAGTCTGAAATGGACAAGACAAAAAGCATGGACAGACTTCATGTACAGTGACTGCATATTTGTGTTTGGAGAGGTTGAGGATACTTGGAGACGCCATTGAAAACTGATATATAGCGCCTGAATACCTTTATGTATCTTTTCCAGATTTTGTTCGAGGGTTTTAGAGACCTTGGTGGGTCAGGAAATGTAGAGCATGACTATTTGATCCCCAGCATTCAAACACACTTTGTAAACCCCCAATATGAAAGGCGTTTTTGTTTGTTTGTTTTTATGATATCTGGCTGTATATGATGCTCCCATATTGGACCTAAATGAAGGAAATAAAAGCCTGGAGGTGAATGAATGTCTGGCCCAAAGTGTCTGCTTTTGTTTATCCCCCGAATAAATATGCAACATTGAGTAAGTGTTGTAGTATGGTGGTACAAATTGCTGGAAAATGAATTTGAACTTAAAACTGCACAAAGCTGTACATGCCATGTTGCTGTTTTTTCTTCCAGATAAAGTGAGCTGATTAAATATAAATTGTGCCTCCAACCTTCTCGGATGCTCTGTTTAAAACCTGTGTATGGTGGGAGTAAAAGCATAGCATAGGGTGAGCAATAGTTTGCATAATGTACATGTAATACTTTTCAAAGCAGATGGTTGGAAATAGTTGATCTTTTATTAAAATATAGGCAAAAATGAGCTTGGCAAAACATGCTGTAAGAAATCCCAAGCCAAAATGGAGTACTCTGGCAATGCAAATAAGAGGAATCCCAAAACCTGCCTCCATTCAGCTTCAAACTGCAAAAATTGTCCATTTTCAAATAAGTTTTTGTGTTACAAAACCAACACATTAACACACATCCTTGTTTGGTCCACAGCTTTTTAGTAAACAGCCTGTTTAATATTAAGAGATTAACAGAAAGATGGAAGATGGTCATGTAATAATACGATATGTTGAATTATAATCTATTATATTTTGGTCTAGAATCCCACGCAGATGTCCTGGAAAAATGAAATAATGTAAAATGTAGAATAGGGGCCCTTCAGGCTAATGGTTAAAGATTGTTACATGAATACCTTGATTAAACGGACTCTCTCTCGCTCTATATATACACACACACACACACATACACACACATACATACATGCATACATACATACAACCAGTCAAAAGTTTGGATACACTTTCTCATTAAACGATTTCCTTTGTTTTTATTATTGGCTACATTATAGATTAATTTTGAAATTTTGTAGGTTAATATTGAAAAAAGATTTGTATTTAATTAACAAGTGTTCTTCGTCAAGAGTTCATTAGTGTTTGGGACCATCAATTGTGATGGTAGGGTTGGTACACAGTAATCCTTTTCGACTACGGTTCAACTCCACATTATGGCAAGAACCACTTAATTACATAAAATGAAACAACATTCCATCATTAACTTATTACAAAACATATTCTGGCTTGTTTAACTCATTTTTTTTGTTTGTTTACTGCATAATTCCACATGTTCGTTCATCATTTTGTTTGTTTTCAATATTAATCTACAATGTAGAAAATAATAAGAACAAAGAAAAAACATTGAATGAGAAGGTGTAGTAGTGACTGGTAATGTACGTACAGTCATACACACACAGTAAACCCCCGCGAATTCTCGGAAATAGCAGATATCCTCTGCTTTTTTGTGTGTGTGTGTGTGTGTGTGTTTTCGTGGAAATATATAATTTTTCATGAATTTTAGTGCTAGATTAAGAAAAATGTAATTTACTAATTTTGTAGCAAATATTAACATAAATTCAGCTACGTTTCCGTATAACATATTACTATAAATTCTTTAGTACTGTCGAGAGAGCACAAAGCAACCATATATTGGCTGCTGCCCTGTGACGCATCTCTGGTAGACAGCACGTACACGGGTTTACCATTACATTTTTTAAGGGTAATGTTTTAAGTTTAAAATTTAAGTATTTTCAAAGCATATTTAGGGGTATATTTAGGGTTTACGCTAAAAGAAAATAGGCACCACAAATTTGCCATTCTTTTACCATACGTGGGTGCTCTTGGAATGTAGTACCTGTGAATTTTGGGGTCTACTGTATGTGTGTGTGTGAGTGTATATCAAGTCAACTAGATATTTGTCATTTCAACCATATACACAGTAAACAGGTAAAATAAAACCATTCCTTAAGGATTATGGGGCAACACAAGGCCAAAAAGAACTCAAGACAACACAAGTGTGGGCAGGGCAGGACTAAAGAAATTGCAGAAAAACATGAGCAACAGTACAATATTTTGCTGGACAGCACATTAACGGTAGCATTAGCGGTAACAGTGCTAGTGTGAGTAAATATAGTATAATACCGTATTCAAGCAGCAGAGATGTTACGTGTGCAAACATGCAGGCGGGTGGACAGCAATGAAAAGTACCAAGTAGCAGCAACAGGATTAGAAAAAAATTACAGAATCTGAACAAATTCAGGGTAATTAAAGTGGCTGGGAGAGGGATTTCTTCATGGCAGAATAGTTTAGTATGTATGTGCAGTGTGATTGGGAGAAGGGAAGTAGTTCAGTTCGGTGTGTGTGTGAGAGATATACAGTTGGCTGTTGAGTTCTGATTTAGGAATCTGGTGGCCTGAGGGAAGAAACGGTTCCCCATCCTGGTAATAAAGGCCTGGATGCTGCAAAACCTTCTGCCAGAGGGAGGGAAAAGAAGGTTTGGGAGGGGTGTGTTGGGTCATTAACAGTGCTGGTGCTTTGCAGATGTAGCATGTGGTGTAAATACCTGCAACAGAGGGGAGTGAGACCCTGATGATCTCAGCAGTCCTTACTATCCTCTGTAGGGTCTTGCAGTCTGATGCGGCACAATTTCAGTACCACGGCAGGATGCAACACGGAAAGTGACGATGTTGTGAGGAAAGAAGCCCAGAGTTTTATTTGAGACAGTATCAAATATTCTTTCACCAGCCCCATCTAATATCTTGGGATCTTTGAATAGTGATTGTGATGACATTCTCAATTATTTTATGGGCAAAGCCAAGGTTCTTGTCTCCAATTATCTTCCCTAATGTACCTCTATTTTTAATTCTTTTACTTCACTTTCTCTTCCAGTACTTCAGATGTTTAACCCCGTTTTTAAAAGTTCTTGACTCTAGTTGGCCCTAGCCATATATATGTGTTAGTAATTGCTCTCTGCACTCTGGTTGAGTTACTTTAAACATGCTGTTGTTCACACGCTGCTGAAAAAACCTAATCTTGATCCACACAATTAAAATTTTCAGAAAATGTAGAAATCATTTTTTCCCCCTCTTGACCGATACACGAATGTTAGCCAAAAGCTTTCATCACTCTCTTGCTTCTTTTGGGTTTCTCTGCATAACGTAGGTGGTAGGTGGTTGTTTTTGGTCAGTCCTTGAGTTTTGATGCTCATGTGAGGTCCTTTGATACTCATGTGAGGTTTTGTTGAAAGATGGCACCGGTGTGTGTGGCTTGCTGTCTGCTCCTACCAATAGTGTTCGTCTTTTTACTGTTTGTATGTTTTATCAGCGCTCTAACAGTGTATGATCGCCAAACACTACTGAATCTTCGGCTTTCCATCCAAGATTCCTAAGATATAGTTAAGCTAGAATTCAAAGGACATGGAATGTTACCCCCATTCCTGGTGAGGATCCCAGCTCACCTCCACCGCGTCCCGGCTCTACCTCCCCAGCGTAAGCGTTCCTGTCACCGGGGAAAGCGTGGTGGTAGGCTTGTGAGGCTCAAAGCATGCTTAGTGAGTATCTCCTCATCTCCTTGGACTAGGTTTGGTGCTGTGCCTGGCCTCGCTATTTCTCGGCGCTCATTGGACCCTGTCAATCGGCCTGGGAGAGGTGTTTCGCCCCTGCGCCCCTCCGGTGTTAAACACTTCAACCTCCGGTCTCTGCGCCAGGCTCCCTGGCCAACTGAAGCTGCAGACCCCCTGGTTCCTGCTAGATTCGGCTTGGTGAACGCTAGATCTCTAGTAAACAAGACCTTCGCCTTAAAGGATTTCTTTATGTCCCGGGAACTGGATTTTCTCTGTGTGACTGAGTGGCTGAACGTCGGCAAGACTAGTGCCTGCACCGAACGCCTACCTGATGACTGTTGCTATTTTAGCATCCCGTGTGTTATGTGCAGTATACAGTGTTATGTGCAGTGGTCTACCAGCCTCCTAAATATAACAAGGACTTCCTAAATGATTTTTCAGAGGTTCTAGTGGAAATTATGCTGAGATATGACCATGTCCTCATTCTTGGCGATTTTAATGTTCATGTGTATTGTCCTGATAAGCCTATGGCAAGGGATTTTTTAAATCTTATTGACTCTTTTAATTTTGTACAGTCCATGTCTGGAGCCACTCAGGAGTGGGGTCACACACTTGATCTTGTTTCATCTCATGGTTTGCCTATTTCTCAGCTTGAGGTTTGTGATCCTGTGCTTTCTGATCATATGCCTGTATTATTTAAGATCGCTCTTGCCGGTATCAAAGCAAAACCTGTCGCTGTGGCAGAATGCCACTGTCATATTATTAACCCTTCCATTGCTGCTCGGTTCTCTGCTGCTTTTAATGTCACCTGTGTAGCCCCTGTGGCAGTATGTAATACAGAGGAACTTATCTCATGGTTTCATTCCTCTTGCAATTCTGTTTTAGATATTGTGGCTCCATTAAAAAAAATCAGGCAGCCTAAAACTAAAGTTGAGCCCTAGCTCAATGATTTGACTTGTGCTGTCAGACGTGACTGCCGTAGAGCAGAGCACAAGTGGAAGAAAGATAGATTACAACCTGAACAACAACCTGTCTCTAAATGTTCAGAAGACTAAAGAGGTGGTTGTTAACTTCAGGAAGAGCTCAGCGGCCCACACCCCACTGCACATCAACGGATCTGCTGTTGAGATGGTCAAC
>JBBIGA010000153.1:14045672-14057342 GCA_037576975.1 Alestes dentex | reverse complement strand
GGTAACTATTGGAAAGGGAAAATAGGGGGTGTATGTGTGTGTGTGTGTGTGTGTTTGTGTGTGTGTGTGTGTGTGTTTGTGTAAAGGGAAACCCTAATTTATAAAGCAGTTAAGACTTCAAGGAGATTATGGCAAAAGGCCAGCAAGAACATTCATGCCAGTTTCACTAGTGATGCTAAAAGACAATTGCCAGTTATTGAGACATTTACAGAACACCTCGCTTGCATTATATATTTTTTCTTTTCCTTATTGTCCTTTGTTGGCTGTATAAATGCCACAACAGTGATTGTTTTCTATTCCCTGTTAATTATTAATATATTAGCAAAGAATCTATATATAATGGGTTTTTTTTCAACATTTTCCAGCTCTAGTATATAGGCTGTTGCACTATGCAGAAGAGCAGTCGTTTGGCATTTTCCCATGGAGTATTCTGCAAGCCTTACTCAAGAGCAAAAGAGACTGTAGCTGTTCAGTCGACGGCATTTTGAGTGAAAATATTTTTCCGAAATCAACTTGCAGCCAGTACTGTTCTTACAGGTAGTTGTTAATTCAAAATTCCTGACCTTGTCCTCAGCTATTTAACCAATGGCCTGACCTCGGTGGAGCGCTTTCCCATCAGCTTTAAGACACAGTTCTCTGGCCACCACTTCCACCACGTGGTGCTGGGTGTCTACTGCAACGGCCGCTATGGTACACTGGGCATGAGCCGGCGTGCTGACCTAATGGACAAGTCACTGAGCTTCCGCACACTTAGTGAGCTGGTCTTTGAGTTTGAGGACTCCTACCGGCGCTACCAGCACACCATGAAGAAGGTGAAGATTGGACTGTATGTGCCTCACAACCCCCACGTTTTCCAGCCCATTGAGTGGAAGTACTTAGTGCTCAACCCCTGCAGGCAGGGCCGTGAAGACATGTGCAAGGAGCTCGAGAAACATGGCCGTGACATGAGGATGAAGGTGAGAAACCATCTCTGTCATCTGACCTAGCCTTAGTTTGGGTGACTGAATTGTAAAAGGTTTAATTGTAGTAATTTTTAGTTTGAACTGTAAAGACTTTCAGTTGTTGGAGTTGCAAGAAGCAGCTCAGGCTTTCACTGCTATTATTATTCTTTAAGAACATTAAAATTCAAAAGCCTCATATACTTATTCTTAAAAAGCTATGGTTTCTATTTATGGTAAAGATATTTATAAATAAAAGCTGATGAATGGCCATTTCGCGTTTGATGAAAAAGCCCTTCTTATATATCAGCAGTTTGTTGTATATTTCGTCGCTGTGTAAGAATTTCCTTTGTCCCTGTGGAAAGCTGGACGAGATGTAACCTTTATTTGGACTGTCAGTGCTAATTAAGGTCAGATTATCTCTCATGTGAAAGGCATGTTATTTTGGTTCTCCCCAAACTCCTGCCACATCAACTGTGCGATAAAACCAAATTTCAACTTGATTCAAAATCTGCCAGTTATTTTCTACTGCTGTTATTGTTCCCGAAAAAATAAAATCCCCAGACTGTTCTGGGATCAGCAGCTGTGGCCATAATGTGACAACTGTGCTTGACAGTAGGGAATGAAAAGTAGGTCATGTGTTCCCTAAATCAAAGCCTTGCCACTATTCACAGTCATTTATGCATAGTTTGGGTGGATCACATGACTAGAGAGTGGAAACGGAACCCCTGAAGTCTATGAAGAATGCAGATTGCTTTTTCTAGATGCTGAGGAATTTCTGACCCTGCCTTGCACTCCAAAGCATTTTTATTATATTGACCAACATGCACAAGCTTATGTTAACATTGAGTATATTTGTTACTTACTGGCTTGTAAAACATAACTGTTTGCTTTGTAAACTACCTCTAGACCAGAGGTATCAGTCATACACTAAAAGGACAAATGTACAGGGACTGCAGTGACATTCAAATACATAGACTTTAATATGGAGTTGGTCCCCCCCCCCATTGCAGCTCTTTTTGGAAGGCTTTCCACAAGATTTTGAAGTGTTTCTGTGTGAATTTGTGCCCATTTATTATGTAGAGAATTTATGAAGTCAGGCACTGATGTTGGACAAGAAGGAAAGTTCATCCCATGGCTCTTTGCGGGCCAGACAAGTTCTTCCACACCAAATTCATCCAACCATGTCTTAATGCACCTTACATTGCGGCACAGTCATGCTGGAATAGAAAAGCTGATTCTATTTATTTAACTAATTAGTCTCCTGCTTTAAACAGCTGCTCATGAGTGCTACTGCTTTGTTGAATAATTTAGTGGACTAAAATGTTAAAAGGAAAAATTTCCACATATTATAAACAAGACAAGCAATTCTGAACCTCCATCTGAACTCCCAATAACCACTCTAAAGTCATTTGTAAATCTCTTCGTTTCTGACACTCCCAAGTTTTTATTTTTATTATTTTTTTAAGTGAGTTGACTGGTGACTCTATTAGGTTGATGTGCATCGGCAGACTAATGAGGTGCCGTTAGGGGCAATAGCTATATCTCCATCTGCTCGCAGGGCTGCTAATGAGAGAAGACATGTAGGGAACCCTTAATGGCTTAACACCCCACGGTGTGGAATAGATGCAAACTATTTGCCTTTATTAAACTGCATATGGCTCCATCCGTCTTTTAGATTGGAATCCAGTGGAGTTGATGAAAGACAATACTCTCAGGCCTTACTTCTCTCTTAAATTTTATGTTCATGCATAGCCATCTACAGTGGGATTTCTGGTACTTATTCATTGTAGGTGTCTCATATTATGAACAGAACCTTTAATCGTAAGTCAAGACATCAGGAGAAGTTAGTCAAAAGCAAGATACAGTATTTATTTGAAATGAGTACGTTTGTTGCAGATACTGAAGTCATCCAGTGCTCAGTCGCCAATTAAGGACCGGGCCAGAGGAAAGTCCTTATCACCTCGCCGGCGGCAAGGCGTTAGCCCCCAAAGACGACAGCACCTTCACAGAAGAGACAAATCGTATGTACTCCTATTTTGTATGACATACTAATATTGTTAAACAGTCTTCAGGCTTTCTGGTTTCTGTCATTTAGCATTTCAGCGAAAAGGCCACCCAGTGTCAGATGTGAATTTACCAAGATTTATTTCTGTCATTTTATAAATAATAATACTGACATTTTTATTAATCATTTTAATATGGGTGGCGATTGTTACCCTGGAGATGTTATTAAAAGTTGATCAGCTATTGGAGAGTTATGCTTAATAAGGCAAGCATTTGAGTAAATGAGTTTTGCATATTTTTAAGCAGGGTTTCTTTGAGATAAATATGTAACATCCTTTACTGAAATAAGAAAATTAGTATTCTGAAGTGACATCTGAAATGTTAATCTGGGTTGTGCTATACTGATTTATCTGTACATTGTTAGATTATGAATACACATGATGTAAGGCATCCCAAGTCTGTTGTTTTTTCAGGGGTAAACAGGGGTTTAGTTTAGTTCAGTTTAGTTCAACAGTGGTTTCAGTTTAGTTCATTGTTTAGTTTGCCTTCTGTTCTCCCCCTATTGTTATGTGTTATTTTTAGTCCACAAAAGTTAGTGAATTGTTTCATTCTCGACAGATCTGGTGTTGAGGACGGTGAAAAGCACCCACTGCAAAAACCATTAGCTAGTCTGCTTCAGCAGCTTGAGGTTTCATTAGGAGCACACTAACCCAACAGGGCTTCTCATATTACAGTTGATGAAGAACCCAGTGCCATAACGTCCATTTGGCTCCACTGGTGCAGTTGAACACTGGAGCATGCAGTATAATAAGCTCTTGCCTTATGCTAGCAGCTGCTCAATGGATCACTTTACAGTGTTGTGGAAGAGTGTCTAAGCTTTCGAACAGCAAGGCTAATGGGAATCGTAGGCAACGCAGCAACCCTGCCAAATGATCAGCGTGTACCAGTTTCCCCAGTTGAGCTTGTTTATAAAAACAGCTAAACCATCAGCATAAACGGATACACTTCACCAACAGAATTGTTTCATACACCGATATTACTGACATTGCTTATAAATGTTTTTGTAAATCAGTTACATGGAATGTATCAAATAATATGAAAAAAACAGGATGGAAGGCAGGGTCATTAAAATTAGCTGAATACTGAAAAGTATTAAAAGATTCTGTGGCCAGTGATCTTTAGATTTTAAATACAGTGTTGAAGGCACCATTTTGCCATGCTTATTGTAAACAATGAATTAATAGACCACATTGCTTAACCCACATTCGTACTTGATGGTGGGTTTGATCATCCTTAAATGAACCATCTAGAGGGTGAAACATGCCTTGATGCAGTGGTTTCATGTAAATGAGAACAATCTTTGAAGGGCTGCTCAGGACAAGTCCTTTTCTCCATTTGTTGTAAACACATCGACTTGCCTCTTCAGGACTGCCACAGTAGTCTCTGATTTTCTGGTTCAAAGACTAGGAAAACTACCTTCTGGTGATGTATCTTGAAGGGACAAAAGTTTTAAGTGCTTTTAACTTGCTTTGTGGTGGATACTTGGCAAGCAGTTTGAAATATGTTCCCCACAAGCTGATTAGTGAGGAACATATTAATGATTAGCACTCTGCTTCTGATCAACCTATCAAAAAACTGAACACACGCACGTAGCACTGAAAATTACCGAATCTTTTGGTATTGGAAAGTGGTGCCTTTTTTCAGCTATAAAAGGAATAATAATAACTAGAGTGTTTTTTCCTTGAGAAAGTATGATGTATGACTGTGCCGTTCTTTAGCTGATTATTTTTCATTAAACCACAAGAAGCAGTGACACATCTTTTTTTAAATACTGACCCAAGCTTAAGTGTCTGTTTATGAGTCTGCTGTGTCTTTGTCTTCTGGCCGACATAGCTGTTATGCCACAATACTCGCTCTGAAACTCTCTAGCTGTGTTCTAAAAGTGCACTCGTTCACTCACTCACTCATTTACTACATAGTGTTTGCTGGCGACTGTACTGGTTCCTCCTTTTCTTGACTTCACTTCGCGGAATAACAGTAAAAGAAACCCCAGTGCATGATGGTATATGTGTATTCATGTAGTATACAGTGCCTGGACACTAGATTTTGGCGTGTCGCGCAGCGATTTTGTAGTGCACTAACTAGTGGGTGAAATTGACAATTGGAATTTCGAACAACACTACAAAATGGCTGATTCACTACATAGTGCCCTACATAGTGCACTTTTCGAACACAGCTTCTGTCTACTACAGTTTTAAGGTCACTCGTCTCCACACTTTCTCTCACTATACATTGCAGAGGCAAATTGACAGATATCAAATTGTTAAACTTTTTGGCCCCTGATCAACCAAACAAAAATCTTAAAACAGCTATTAAAGAATATTTTAGCACTGGAATTTTTCCAAAATCCAGTATGGGCTCAGATGAGAAGTGGCATCAAGTTCCAGAGATTTAAAAAAAAAAAAAAGAAAGAAAAGAAAATGCAAGATGAACAATAATAACAATAGTTTTAGGTCTCAGTGCCCCTTTAAGGTAGCATTACACATCACTCACTGATGGATTGAGGTCATAGCGAAGATACTTGGAGGCTGCAAGTTTAGAAAACAGCCATACTCTTACACTCAGAGCTTGCATAAAAAAATAACATTGCTTTCCGCTCTCACAGGCCTCAGCCTCTACATCAGCCTGGCACCCATGGTAACAGGATCTGAATATAGTTCAACAGATGCGGCAGATTTTGGCAGGACATGCAATGTCATACTTTGGCCATCCACTAATTTGTCTCTGATGGCTGAAGAATTCTTACTGTCTTGTCACAGTGTGACGTCTGGTAACAATCTAGCTTTATCCTCTGCTTTAAGTGACTCAGAATATATGCAGTGAGAATAAGAGACAGATAGAAAATAAATATGTAATGGAATTTCTTAGAACCTGCTTCATGTATGTTCTGTTAGAAGCTTTACATAATACATTGTTTCTTAGGGCCCCCACAGTGGCACAGTAGGTAGCACTTTTGGCTCACAGCTCCAAGTTTGGGATGTGTGGAGTTTGCATGTTATCATGGTAGCGTGGGTTTCCTCCAGGGTCTCCGGTTTCTCCCACAGTCCAAAGACATGCATGTCAGGTGTACTTTGGATTCTAAATTGACTGTAGGTGTGAGTGTGTGCAACCCTAACCCTAACCCATGACCCTAGTAAGGATTAAGTGGTTACAGAAATGAATTGTTCTTGGTCTCTAATATATGTTTGTTTACTTTTCCCCAATTTTTTCCTCTATTAAGTCTTGTCCATTTCTACGCACTTGCTAAGACTTTACCAGTCAAACAGTATCAAAGGTTAGCTGTACTTCCTCAGTGTCACATTCAGTGCCACACCATCTTTTTGAACTGTCGCTAATGCAGTGTCTTTCAGTGTGCTTAGGGAAGAACACTAACCGTCAGGTCTGTTACGTCAGCTAACTGAGAGCTGTGCTAGCTACCATCACAATGCGCATCACACCCATTATGCACTCTTGGCCTCTTGTTATCATTGGTATTCAAACTCATGATCTCCCAACAACAGGGCAAATCTTATATGGCTTGGCTTTTCCAAATCTATATTTACGAAACATTTGGTCATTGATCTGCAAGCGCAGAAGATACCTATAATATGCCCAGAAAGGACTACAACGGCAATTTTTGATGATAACTATATATCATGTTTCCTTTGCTTTTGAAGTTGTCTTTAAACAAAACTCTGCTACAGTTGAAATTGCTTTCTCTCGTTTGAAAAGAAAACTTTCAGCAGAATGCACTTCAGAATGCACCACATAGCTTGTTTAGTTGCTTTAGTTAAATTAGCAAATTACCTGTGAGATACAAGAATTTAGCATAATCTGTCAAATGAATAGAAACTGTCCAGAGACAATGCACAAGTCTTATCACTGCTCACTTGTACACTAGCTCAAGGTAAACATATGGTTCGTAGACCACCCTCTTCCAGACTGGTGCTATTTTAGTTCTTTCTTTTACACCCTCTTCTCAGACTTGTCACATGCTTTGAGATGTTAATTGTGAAGTGTATGCCTGCAGCTCCCTATATCGCAGAAACACACCACCCATTTTAGTGTCATCCACACCTACAATTACTTTTGCTTTCTTCGCCCAGAGAGGAAGGCTAACAGAAACATTTCATAGCATTTTGAGCTTGAAGCTCTGGTGTGATTTTGAGAGGCATGGCTTTCTAAGAAATTATAGTAAGGGGAAACAAGTATTCAGGCATGTTTGTTTTTATTTAATACACATCCAATCCAGTGCATAAATCAGCTTTTTTTTTTTTAAATGTGTATTTTGCACTAATGTAAAATGTGACAAGCTGCTTTTAATTTAGTGTCAGTGCATTTTGTTACACCATGACTCCGTTTACAGGAAAGTGTCCAAAACGCTGCTTCTGCCGTCGAGTTTGTGGATATGAACATGAATAATGCATTATCATCAGAGAAGGTATGAGTGGACCGCAGTCATGTAAAATGACAGGGAGACTGACCTCACAGCTGTCTAACTGTCCTTACAGTTTAGGCTTTTGAAGATTTTTTGCAGAATTCGGAGAATCTATATACACTATGAAAGTAGTCAAGTCAAGTAGAGCTTTGTCATCCCAGCCATATACATTAAGTACACAGTGAAATGAAATAATTGGTCATTTAACAGATGGACTGAAATGTCTCACATACGGTTGATAAAGAAGGTGGATGCACATTTATGCTGACTACCAAACAGCCATGAAAATGAATACAAAAGGAATGGTGGACGGTGTATCAGTGGCAGATATATTATTTGACAATTATTGCAAAAATGCATTTGTTCAGTCTGCCCTTGAAACTACAATGTTTTTTTATAACTGTTCAGTGCACTGTTTTTAGCTTGCACGCGTTTACCTCTGCGGGGCAGTTCCATTCAGTTCAACGTTAAATTAAGTAGTCCAGCATTAAATTCTGCATAATGAAGTCTAGTAATTTATGCAACAAAAATTACACTAAATATTATCCAGTTTTACAAAAACAAATAATAGTATAGTATACTAATAGTAACATTTTTGAAATGCGAAAGAAATAATGAATAATTGGAATTAGTATTCCACCAATTTGAAAAAACTTCAGGTTTATTAAACTGAGAATTGCCACAGAGGTGACGACACAAAGTTATCATGATATTTGGGCCATAATACAATATTGCGATTCTTTGATTTAAAAGCAGATGGTCTCTGGAGCCACCAATTTCCACTGTGATGCAAAAGAAGAGCAACGTCTTGTGGACTTCAGAAGCAATATTATCAGAGTGGCTGTACGTACCAGTATAATATATTAATTAAATGTAAACAGTTATAAAATTATTAAAAATAAAAATATCAATGCTTGGCACTGCCGTATCCTATTAATATCATGCTGCAAAATACCCTGGATAAAATACCCCCACCCTAGATAAGATTGTCTACAATCCAGATATATCTATTTTATGCACTATTCAAAACAAGTGAACCTATGTGATTATTTTGATTTGTAAACCTAATAATTGTAACACTGTAAACCATGTTTATGCCAAAACCTGAGTGATAATTAATAAAGCAACATCTTTGTAGTCACTTCAAGTAGTCGCTTTCTGTAATTTTAGAATGGTGAATTTCACCTGTGGTTCATCAAACCACTCTGAATTACTTTGTTTATATCTTAACCATTTAATTATGCAAACATTGTGTAGCTGTAATTCCACTTTAATTATTATTTCAGCCCAGAAATGAGATCTTGGCTCAGAAATTCTAAATCGGCATGTCATTATAGAAGAGATGAGCAGAGTGTTTATTGTCTTCTCTTGGCTGCAAAATGAAGGGAGTCTTCCTCTGGAACGTGGCCCAGTGTGAAAGCTGTCACTACTCTTGCACTCCACCCTCTCCCTGTCCAAGTGCGTCCTCTATCTCTGCCAGGCTGCTTCTAACAATCAGTATGCCTTGCCATGCTTCTTTCAGTTTATATCAAGTGCACGCAAACGCCCACACATGTCCTCACAGCACCTTTTTTGTGCTTCTTTTACCAATGCAGGAATGTCTCTGTGTGTCTCTGTCTGAAGCAGTCTGTACCCACAAAGGGCATCACTGCAAATAAGGAGTCTTGTTTGTGTTTGAGCCTTTTTTGTTTGTTTTTTTCCTCTCCTTTTTCTTTTTATTTGAAGGTTCATTTAAGGAGCTTGATTTTACATAACCATCTCTAATGGTAATTGACCTTCTAGCTCTAATCCCTCCAAGACCTCTTATAAAACTTGTTTTGACTAATACAAAGGTGATAACCACCATTATATTCCTCATGACTTCTTTCAAAACTATTTTCACTTTTGATATAGAAACACAGTAAATTAAGTTGGAAAAGGTTTTTAAACGCAAACATTCAGTGACTAATGACTGATTAGTGTGATTATGTAATATAGCCAGAAAAGCAGCTATTCCTCAGGTGACTGTGAATGCCAACTCCAGGCATGATCTGACTGTGTTAGCAAGAACAGTTTGTCCACAACTACATAGACAGTGACATTATAGTGGGCTTGCAGAACACAACTCCTCAGGACAAAGACAATTGCACCTCAGTGGTGTAAAGTCCATAAGCAGTGGTTCTGGTAAACCATGATATGGTACCAGATGCCTGCAGTGAGGGGGTTCAGTGGCTGTGGTATCCTTGGTAATTTTGCAATTGTATGATGTAGGTTCACTCTTCCCTTAGAGGGAAGCGTTATAGCAAATCAATGTTATTGACTAAACACCTTTATCTAACATTTCTATCCTAATGGGAGTGGTCTCTTCCAGGATAATAATGCCCCCTTCCACATGAGGTGGGTCACCGAATGGTTTGATGAGTCTTAAAATGATGTAAATTATATTCTCTGGCAGTCACCAGACCTCAACCCAACTGAACACCTGTGAGAGATTTGGCACTGACATGAGCTCTCTCCACCACCACCATCAATATAGAGAGGGAATATATTTTGGAAGAGTGCTGTTCCATCACTCCAGTACAGTTCTAACGACTAGTATAACCTATACCATGCTGAATTGAATCTGCTTTTCGGCTTGTGGTACTGCAACGCTTAAGTCTTTACATTTGTCACCTGTCTGTATATAATCTATAAATCTATAAATCTCTGTATTCATATGCAGTTGCTGTATAAGGACAATTCTCAGAAACTAACACGTCATGGCAGAATCCCAGTAATGGTAATATATCTTATTCCCATTCTTGTAAGAGAGAAATAGGTGGCCTCACAAGCCAGACTTCTATCTGTCGTCAAAGAGTTTAGTACATTTTTGTTGGTTGTTGTGACCTTAAACAGCTTCCTTTGACAGGAAAAGGCCATTTGACTGATGTGCAAAATTAGCAACCACAAAATAGTTTTAGTGTAATGTGTGACAGATGCTGCAAAAAAAAAAAAAACTGAAAATGGTAGCCAGTATAACAGCTGTTCAGTGTACATGCTGGCAGGTATTAAGAAAGCAGCACTTTCTTGCATTGAGCAACAGTAATGATTGGTCTGTTGTGGGCAATGGTACTGCAAGATGATTCATGTAATTGAGTACCTCACGGTGTTGGACTGTGTTGTTCCTCATAGTCAGCTGTACTTGAAGAAAGACAGAGTGCTGTTGACTTGGATCGAGTGAGGCTAAATGGAAGTGAGTGGTGTTCAGGGTGCTGAAGGCAGCATGTGTGAGTGAGCACTTGACAGTCGGGGAGATGCCGGTGATGGACTGCTTTGATGCTACGTGGCTGTTCTTGGCAGGGTAGCAAATGGACTGAAGTGTGCTTTAACACAGGGAATGCAGTCCGGTGAGTGGGAGAGGTAGCATAAGTGCAAATGGGATTCTTTCTAGCTCTGGTATTATAGAAACCACTGCTTGCTATACAGTAACAATTTTATTATTAAGTAAATCTTATGTGCTGCCTTGTGTCTAACCTATATGAACCATGTGTATAAATAAATATTGTAGCCCATTTTTAACAGTGCTTTATTGACAATAATTCAATTGTCAGCTGAACGGTCAGATATGGTCAGTTGTCACACTGGATTTTCTATGTTTTTGTAGTTTTTACATAGTTTTCACCATACTACTGTGTGCTGGTTTGTCTAGAGTACAGATGGATCTTAACCTTAGTAATTCATTAATATACTGACATATGGACACTAAACCACTAAAAAGCTGAATGGTATGTCAGAGGAGTCTGTTGTGATTTAAGTCACCAATCATTGGTGCATTATAGGCAGATTTTTCACTGATACAAATAAATCAGCTGGATGTCAGTATTTCAGTGTATGTGAATTCTGTATATAATTACACACGTTTTTCTAACATACAGGGCCATAAAATGCTCTACCACTCTAAATTTAAAATAAATTTAAATTTAAAATAAATTAAAAATAAGTAGTGATAAAATAAGTAGTGATGTGTAGAAGGGTTAGTAAACCCTCAAAGAATCCACTGCATAGCCTCTTTCCGGCAACTTTTGAGGATTTTTTTAAAGCCGGTTATGTCATAATGCTGAATAAGGGAATTTCTCCATCCTGGGAGTGTAATCGCTCTTGCTCTCTCACAGGGAAAGAGGTGACAACCCAGCAGAATTAAAAAATGATGATAGAGGGTGGGGGGGGGGGGGGGGGGGGGGGGGGGGGGGGGGGGGGGGGGGGGGGGGGGGGGGGGGGGGGGGGGGGGGG
>JBBIGA010000153.1:14009318-14026146 GCA_037576975.1 Alestes dentex | reverse complement strand
GATACATAATTGTAAGTATCTCAAAAACTGTACAAAATACAGCGGGGGTTTCTGTGGCACAAGCGTAGCACTCACGACGCAGCCCAAGTTCCCGTCCGTAGTTGGCTGACGCCATTGTCTGGATATTAATACTGTAATATCTCCGAAATGAAAGCAGCACAAACTATCATTTTTGCGGCACAAACGGGCACAAACGTAGCACTAACCAAACGCCATGGTATTTTTATTTGTGCTGTTTGTAGGGTGGCAGCTTCACAGGTGACGTCATCGTCTGGATATTTGTTAGTGAAATTTCAAAATAATCTTGAAATAAAAGAAGCTCACCACGATACAGAGTCAAAATCAAAAGTAGATATTTATTCTTGCAGCAAGGGAACAAGTCACAGCATTCAGACCTATGTCTTACAGCGGAGTTGTTCAACTTCAAAAATGGTGCACATCAATATATATGGCTGTGAGCAGTGAATACGTAACATACCAAAACAGAACTTACTCAATATAAGGAAGAAGGTTTTATTTTCCCATAACAGGAGAAATTGGTTACTGTTTGTTCACAGACGTCTCAGACAGGGTTGCCCTGACCTCCATCCATCAGACCCCTCTAGAGGCGTGTATAGACAAAGACGACCAAATTTCCCAAACTCTATGTTCCTTCAAGATTCCAGTTTATCAGGAATCAGACCCCTCTGAGGGACTCGTATATCAACTAACATTCAGAGGGGTGGATAGGTCGAACATTCAGTTCTTCCCAGAGTTAATACACACATTGTGCTGCATAAGATATAAGAGGATTGCATCAGGATACAGATGGATAACATGTGTAAATGCTGATTACATTAAAGATATATATGTGTAAATACTTCAATTAGTGCATGTGAACCTTTAATAAAAGATGTGAAACTTTGATAAGGATTATAATTGAATAATTCTTCCAACAATATTAATACTGTAATATCTCCGAAATGAAAGCAGCACAAACGATCATTTTTGCGGCACAAACGGGCACAAATGTAGCACTAACCAAATGCCATGGTATTTTTATCTGTGCCGTTTGTAGGGTGGCAGCTTCACGGGTGACGTCATCGCCTGGAAATAAATTCATAATATCTCATAAACAAAAGCAGCACAAACGATAATTTTTGCGGCACAAACGGGCACAAACGCAGCTCTAACGAACCAGCCCAGTTTCATGTCTGAACGCCGTTGTAGGGGGGCTGAGTGAACTTTTGACCTTTATAAAAACAGTTAACCATCTGGAAAAAAGAATTGCTAATATCTCCGAAATGAAAGCAGCACAAATCTTACTTTTCGCGGCACAAACGGGCACAAACGGGCACAAACGTAGCACTAATCAAACATGATGGAATTTTTATTTGTGCTGTTGTAGGGGGGCCAGCTTCACGCAGCTTGTACTGTAGACTGTGTTGTATAAATTGCTATAGATTGTACCGGAGACTGTGCTGTACAAGGTGCTGTAGAGTGTACTGTACAATGTCCTGACTGTGCTGTACACTGTACTGTAGACTGTGTTGCATAATGTGATGTATGCTGTGAGACTAATTATTCAGAGCTGTGTTGTTGTTTGTTAAAGCTGCTCAATTGCCTCTACTGTGAATGTTGCAAGACATACTGTGATTGCCTCGACCCCTCTGACGAGGTGAGTTTCTCAGCCTGCTGCACAGGTCTTGTATTATGGTGGAGAAGATCACAGCTGATTTTTGGTTGCATGTTAGTCTCTGGGAGTTTTAGTCACAACAGTTAAGTGACTGGCATTTTAAAAATAGTAGAAAATAGAAAAAAGTCTCATTTTAAAAAAGTAAAAAATAAAAGTCTCATCCTGACTCATATCTGTTAATGCAACTTTGAAAGTCATATTTTCTGTTTGTACAGATCAGGGTTTACTTCTGCCATCCTATGTCCTGTCTGTGTTACTCATTTTAACCTGTCTCTGTGTCTGTATGTGTTTAACCCTCTTGTTTCTCTGTGGATTTCAGATCCCCTGCTGCTCAGCCCACGGCCAAACCTGTGGCTCCGCCCACTGCCGAGAATGCTGCGATAAACACATCCAGCCACCAAGGCTGTTTCATCTTCTAGAAGTGATGTTCTAGCGATTATATTCAGAGGGCCAGATAAGTTCTGGTGAATGATTAGAAGATGCAAATGCTCCACCATCACAGGGAAATTATGGAGCCAGAAAAGAAAATACTGCTGTATTAATCTCTGTTATCAAACCCTGTGACAACAAATCCTTCCCCTGTTTTGTGACTGTCACAAAATTCCACCTTAAAAATTCTACACTCCAAGTTAGAAACACCAAATTCCTGAACTACAACTCCATCACTGATTCAGTTCATTCCTCCATCACTGATTCAGTTCATTCCTCCATAATGTATTCAATTAATTCCTCCATCACTGATTCAGTTCATTCCTCCATCACTGATTCAGTTCATTCCTTCATCACTGATTCAGTTCATTCCTCCATCACTGATTCAGTTCATTCCTTCATCACTAATTCAGTTCATTCCTCCATCACTGATTCAGTTCACTCAATTCACTCCTGCATTACTAATTCAGCTCTATCTGTCTATCTATACACAGTCTTGGGTTGATATTATTTTAATGTTTTTACATTTTACTGAGGTTTTTTGTGTTTATTCATTTTCACTTTGTATTAGTTTTAGAATAATCAGGTCAGAAAGTTGTTGTTCTTGTGTTTCTGTGAGTTTATGATTTATTAACTTTGTGAATTTCTTTGCTTTATGTGTTCAGTTTATTTCCTTATATTTTAAAGTGAAGAAGCTTTAGAATTTATCTGATCCTTTAAGCTGACATTTTCTCAGAATAAGTGCAGAACTTAATAAATGTTTGTGAGTCATTTTGAAACACTTAAAGTTAGAGAAACTAAACCAAACCTTAAAGAGTGTACCTCCACTTTGGTGGTCCAGCCCATTAAAGACATTTCTGGGACTTCCATTAAGACCAGGACACACAGTGTCTCTGAAGTGAAGCTGCTCATCAGTGGCGTCAAAAGACATTTGAGTGGTAACAGCCCCCCCCCCCCCAGTCAGTTAATGTGATAATTAAAGACTAATGTTGAAATAGATATTATAAAGCATTTTAAACAGCAGTTTTACTGTAAGGCAGAGCTCTGAACTTTTCTATCTACGTGTGTGTATGCAGTGAAGTGACCATTTGTCATACATGAACACACCACACTTAACTCAACACATTTAGTGTGAACAGCACAAAATTCTTTCTCTGTGTTTAACACATTCAACCCATTTAACACATTCTAGCGGTGGTGATCTAGTGGGTAGGATACTTGCCTCTGGACCAAGAGGTCATGGGTTTGAATCCTACCTTCAGTACACCACCACTGGGTCCCTGAGTAAGACCCTTAACCCCAAGTTGCTCCAGTGAGACTGCCCCCTGTAGTTGGAAGTGGAAGTCGCTTTGGATAAAAGCATCTGATAGATAGTTTAACTCAATTAATTAGATGGCATGCAAATGGACTACTTGGTCTAATATTAAAACAGAAGCGTTAGTAGATTCCCTGGATGCCTGGAAAGGGCGGAGCAGTGGCCCCATCTTAATTGTGAGACGGTCATCCTGGGTAGTAAGACAGGCAGGGGTCCGTCCGGGGTGCTTCCGCCTCATGCTGTCGAGATAATGTATCCGCCTTGGTGTTCTTCAACCCCAGATGATATGACAGGTGGAAATTTAATTGTTCAAAAAATAAAGCCCACTGTGCCTGCACCGCGAAAGCACAATCAATGAAATTACCACCTCCACACGAATCCACAAATGCAGCCTTCACATTCCGTTTGTGGCCCAACTGAATGTGAGTCTGAATAATTAGCCGGGAAATGGAGGAAGAGGTGAAGGGAAGCAACAACGGACCAGGCAGAGCCCCCCCACCACCACCACCCACCTTGTCTATCTGTTCCCACCCCCTCCTACCTGGTCTGTCTGACGGAGAGGTGTTTGGGGGAGGCACACTAGGCACAAAGACCTTCACGGCCTGTCTCTCACCTCAGGAGTCAGAGAAGCGTGCCCTAACTGCATATGTTCCCCTCCGGCTCCCAAATGGTCCGTGGATGTAGGTGGAGAACCGACCACTGATGACTCCAAAGAGTTGAGGCCATTAATGGTTGGTGGTTCTGCAAAGTGATGTGAAGGTTGGTATGAGGGGCTGGCCTCAGTTGCGAGCTCATCTGCTGATCAGAGTTGACAGAGAGACAGAGTTGGATCAGACCTTCCATACTGACAGGCAGCTTCCACCCGGCAAGCTCATCCTTCATACAGAGAGCCAACCCATCATGAAACGCAGTCTGCGCCGCTGGATTTCCCCAGGTCATCTGGACCGCTAGGGTCCTAAATTCTGCCACATGGCAACTCACGGGCTGCTCTCCCTGACGTAGATGGTATAGCTTGGAGTTGGCCTTCACCTTGCTATCCAGAATGGGTCATGTCCATATTGGCCCTCAGGATTGCAGTGGCCCACTCAGCTGCCTGCGCAGTGAGATGGGAGTTGAGAAGTGTGATGCGGTTCCGATCCATGGAGTATCTGGATGGCTGAAACGCGAAGATTATATTAATCTTTGTCAAAAACAACACATCACACTTCCCATCTACCCAATCCCACCTTTCTGGTATTGGAAATTTGAGTTGTGGAGGTGGCGGAGGAGGGGGAAGAGTAGAACGGGCTGCTGCTTGCGGAACCTGATGCTCAGCAGAAAGCTCATGATAGGCCTTCTCGGGAATGGCGAATCATGGGGTAAGCTGAGTCCAAGTCACATAGGACCCGTAAAGAGCCTGCCTTAAAACTGCCATATCCTGATTCAGCCCATCAATCATCACCGCCTGCTGTCTCATGGTGTCACACAATGCGGCAAACTCTGCTGGGTTTATGGAAGGCTCAGTTATTCTCTCAAAGGACAAAGAAACGGCCCGATACACCCATGTAGCGTGGAGAATAAACCCAATCGTAGAGTTACATAAAAGAGTAGGTGATCTATGCACTTTGATCTGAGGACACTTTCAGAGTGAGGTTAAGATTCCCAAGAGAATCTGTGTTCTCATTCACACAGAGACAAGGTATGTCTATAAGTACTCATGGTCCTGAAGAGCTGGCAAAGGGGTGTAGTGACTCAATTATTGTGCATTGTTTACCTCCATTCCTTGGTTTGTATACCAAAAGTTATGAAAAACAATAGAATAGAATAGAATATATGTCAGACTTAAAAAAGAACAGTTCATATGAAATGATCTACATAAAATGTACAATGTTTAAATATACTGAACCTCATATGCAGTTTGTAGTGGAGTCAACATGAAACTCGTATATATATATAAGCATTGTAGATGTGTGCTTTATTCATACATGGGGAAAATGTGAAATGGGCTGCTTTTGTGTTATGTACCACATAAGATTTGTTTCTGCCAGGATTTGGTACAAGAGTTTTGAATGAGACTTTTTACAAGTTTAATGTATTTGGTGTAGATGTGCCTATAACAGAGTTGCTGTGTCTGTGGGAAAAAGGAAGGAGTTGTCACGGAATGGCCACGTCCGGACCGGGAGTGAAAGGCACAGGCGCAGACTTCCATGAAAAGAGATGATTTATTAAACACAACACAGAACAGAAGCGGAACTGGCACGAGGGCCGAACATAGAAATGGAACTTCTCTAAGAGGCGAGTTGAAAAGGAGGACACAGACCAGGAAAGGAAAAGATATGTGAGGTAATGCTCCACGCCACATCTGGGGACAAAACCCCATCTATCACGCCGGGGCTAATCAGCCCTTAGGGTAATTATCCTCAGCTGTGGATGGAGGACAGTTCACAGTCCCATAGCGACCCCCAGCGGCCGCAGACCGGGATCATGACAGGAGTGCTGTAATTAGGATCTAACACGTTTATGTCATAAGCTTCTCAGATCCTGCCAGGTTCACGCCTTTGATAGTCTACTGTGGTGTATTAAGAAAAAAACTGTCTCTAAGACATTCAACAGCATCAGACCCCAATTGTGAGAAGTAAACTATAGGTTAAACTATAGATAGAACTTTGTACTAACACGCATTTAAATGAGTATTACAGGTTTTTAAAAGGGACCTATTATGCAAAACTCACTTTTAAAAAAAAACAAGTTGTAATCGGTCTATGGGCTTTACAAAACATGTTCGTGAAGTTCTTTGCACAAAATATAAAGAGATGTCACCAACATTTTTCTTCACAGTTTCAGTCCTTTTCAAAACGAGTCGTTTCAGGCTATGTCCCTTTTATGCATATAAGCAGTTGCTGGCCACGCCCCACACATCCCATGCTTAAGCTGCACGTTTAACTTCTGGAATTTACATTCGAATCCATGTCCTTAACACCAGTGAAAGTGTTTCTTTCTTTCTTTCTTTCTTTCCTTCCATCCCTTCAATCTGTGACAGTGGTCCTAGCCTGTATGGTGACCATGCTGAAAAAAGGATGGGAGGGAGAAAGTGTGAGAGATACACTAGGTGGACAAAAGTATTGGGACACTTAACACGTGGAAAAGGCAGAAAATAGGCGGTATCCAGCCCTACCTGTTCGACCCCGAGTCGGACCCAGAGCACGACGAACACAACACTTCATGTGTTCTGGTAGACATTGCGCTCGGTTTATCCATGCTCATAAAACTAGCAAAGGTAACGGCGGATCTGGTGCTGGGGCGCAGCAGAGCGTGCCTTACCGGATACGTATACTGGAACAAAACATGCATTTTACACCAATTTCTTTGCCCTAACCAATAGCGGAGGTTGTTTTTTTGTGCTTTGAGCGAGTTTTTGCCACTGCAGTGGTCAGGCACGGCTGAATTCAGTACATAAAGCTGCGAAGACCCAAGATGGCCGCTGAAAGGCGTGACAAGCAACAGGCTAATGGGCAGGGTCTCAACAGACGGTTTTATGCAAATTGGCCCCTAATGACGTCACCAGGGGCCCTCCATCCAAACGGCTCGTTTTGAAAGGGCCTGAAACTGTGAAGAATAGTCTCTTTATGTGAGAGTGATTTTGTGCAAAGAAGTTCATGAACATGTTTTGTAGCCCATAGGCCTGTTATAACTAAAGTGAGTTTTGCATAATAGGTCCCCTTTAACATGCATTTCCAATTCATGGCTTGTAGGCATCACTCACATAAGGTCATACAACTCATTTTTAAGAAAAAGATATTATAGAAAGATTATTTTGACTGTAACACATACTAAGATTAAACATTTTGTACTGGTTATCACAGAGAATCTGATTTCAATGTTTTACCAAGGACAACGTTTTTAAACAATTTAACATTTTTAAACCATTTAATGAGTTTTTACATGAAATAATGTCAGCATGGACTTGCAAGCATCCCAGGACACAGCATGGAAACCCATTGTGTATAAACATCCATGCCTAAATCATCATACTAAATTGCTGTAGGACTAAATAAATATATTTCAGACAACAGTTATAAACTGTCCAGGCTGTTTTTTCTAAACAGATCTAAAAAGAGTTAGTGATACACTCTGAGTACTGAGAAGGTTCACACCTTAAGTTTGACATAAAGTGTATGATATTAATACTAATATGATTAAACCAAGAAAAATATATTGTATTTAAATGAGAGGAGCCTGGGTAGATAGATAGATAGATAGAGAGAGAGAGAGAGAGAGAGTGTGTGTGTGTGTGTGTGTGTGTATGTGTGTGTATGTATGTTTGTGTGTGTATGTGTGTGTCTGTGTGTGTATGTGTGCATGTATGTGTGTGTGTGTATGTTTGTAAGTGTGTGTGTGTGTGCAGACGTGGACTGGGACAAAGAAATGGCCCTGGCATTTTGGGGTAGAATGGCCCACTACATGCAATTATGCAGACCACCCATCTTTACACTCCCATGAATGTGTATACAAACAAAGTAGTATTCTAAAAAGTAGTATTCAACAAAATAGTATTTTGTAAAAGCAATATTCGACAGAGTAATATTCTGTAAAAGTAGTATTCGACAAAGTAGTATTCTATAATAGTAGTATTAAACAAAGTAGTATTCAGTAAAAGTGGTATTTGCCCAAGTAATATTTGACAAAGTAGTATTCTATAAAGGTAGTATTCAAGTAGTATTCTGTAAAATAGTATTTGATAAAGTAGTATTTTGTAAAAGTAGTATTCAGTAAAAGTAGTATTTGACAAAGTAATATTTTGTAAAAGTAGTATTCAACAATGTAGTATTCTATACAAGTAGTATTTGACAAAGAAGTTTTCTATAAAAGCAGTATTCTATAAAAGTAGTATTCAACAAAGTAGTATTCTATAAAAGTAATATTCAACAAAGTTGTATTCAATAAAGTAGTATTCTATAAAAGTAGTATTCTATAAAATTAGTATTCTATAAAAGTAGTATTCAACAAAGTTGTCTACAACAAAGTAGTATTCTATTAAAGTAGTATTCTATAAAAGTAATATTCAACAAAGTAGTATTCTATAAAGGTAGTATTCTATAGAGGTAGTATACTATAAATGTAGGATTCTATAAAAGTAGTGTTCAATAAATTGTGATCTTACCCAGTCAAAAATGATGCTGCTGAATCTTAATGAATATTTTGGAAAAAAAAAAAGAGGGCATACTGTGTGTGTGCGCGTGTGACAGAAAGAGATTTTAAAAAGTGTGGATGTCTGTATATTGTTCATAAATCCCTACAGAAAAGCTCCTCTAACACCATGCCCCAAAATTTGCCTTTTACTCTGCCCACAATTTTTAAGGGTGTCACATGATAAAAAAAAACAATCTAATTAATTACAAGCTCTCTGATTAATGGCACACAATTTTGCTGTAAAAGTCTTTAAATATTTAGATGAATTTTGCCCCATGAATAATCAACATTACAGTCTCTTTCATTTAATAACTGCTTATATATAAGCATCTTTCCCTCAGGTTGTGCATTTTATTGTTCAGGGAGCGAACATTGGTGAGGTAGATGGACGGGATAGCTAGCTGTCTAGCTTTAGCTGTTAGCCTAGCATGGACCCCAGTATGCTTGCCGAACTTCCACTTCCCCATGCGCCGCTTGCGATTTCACTTTCCACGGTCCCCATAGCGAGCCAAGATCTTGGTGTTCCAGCAGCGACCTGTCTTCGAGGTGAGTTACTCCTTTTTTCTGGAGCAGGGTCTGGCAGTTTTAAACATGCATAGCAGCTGTTTTGATGCACGTTAGCGAAGGTTTGGTGTGGAGTTTAGAGAAAAACAAACAACCGGAGTGGCCGCTGCAACCTAGCCCGCCACCATCTTGGTGTGATATGTTTTAACCAGGTTGCAACTTCAGACTTTATATAGTATTTTCTTGTATTCTATTGTTTTCTTAATTTTATCAGCTCTTATCTTTGTATGTCCACTTTCTGCCGTGACAATGCAAATTTCCCACTTGTGGAACTAATAAAAGTTAATCTTATCTTGTCTTACTTTATCCTTCTCTTTTTATCACTGTTCTGATCTTATGTTCCTCTAGTCAGAGCCAATCATCTGTCTATGCGTGGTGGAACCACAGGGTGTTACTAGAACCAAAATGTGGTGTCAGCGTATCATTTTTCGAATTCCTCAGCCTGCCCCATCTGAGGCAGTGGGTAAGCTTTCATTTGTGGACACATATATAGTGCAACTGGGATCCACATCTGTGTCACCCGGTGAAACACATTAATGTGTGGAGCTTGATGAAGGCAGTTCAGCAGTGATGAGCATTGAGGCAGTGGGTCGATCATCTGCAGGGCCAATTTGGGGCTTAGGGTTTGGCCTGTAACACCTTGGATGGTTCAAACTCTGCATCAGGGGGGATCTCTCTGTTGTATGGGGAAATCCCTGTAGATTTGAATCCTAAGATTATACTCTGTGGTGTCATTGCTCTTTCACACTTCCAGCAATCCTGTATAAGGTAGCTGTTTCGTGTGGGTTAGATGTCATCCATCCATCAAGTTACTACATTTAGGTACATTAAGTCAAACCAGAGGCTAAGTTCACCCCAAGGTATTTGCCACCTTTTTAAAAAAGGTTGAAGCGAGAAACATAGGTGCCAATCACCTCCTCCTTCTCTGGATGCTTATAATCTGAAGACAGGTCCGGAGGGAAAATCGGGTCCTCATGGGTATAGATGTCCCGGACATGAGGATGAAGGTCCATTTCGCCACTCTCGCTGGTCCTGTTGTGGATGATGCTACAGTCCAGTAGATGTGATTTTTTATGGTCCACATCCACTTCTTCAGCTTCTGACATTCTTTTTTTTGCTGATTTTATCCAGCTTTTTTGAAATTCCTAAAATTCAAATTACAACAATTTTGGAATTGAAAAAGTTATCAGATTATGAACATAACTACACTATGCATACACAACATAAAATGAAACCCCACTCAATGTGCATTATGCAAAATGTCCATTATGGCAATGAGATCTCAAGACAGGATTTTAGTATTTTGGGGAGCACAGTCTTTAGTATTTTGGGGAGGTCTCCTGTGACGCTTTCTGTGTGGAAAAATTGATTTTCAATTGTAATAACATTTTTAGGCAACATTGATCATCTTGTAGCAGCGCTCCAGGAAGGGGACGGGGTTACCCAGCATTCAATACGGCCGTCTGTGGAAAATTAGTCACCGTCTCTGTGATTTGTATGTGGTTCAATTGCTTCGGCCGAGTTTCGGTGTGTGTTCATGCACCTCCATGCGTATGTGTGAGTTCAGCACTACAACACATTGAGAAAAAAAAGAAATTGTTCAAATAAAATTTCCTCAGCTATTTGCAGTGGGAATAATCTCATGATCCTGTTGTCTGCCTCATTGCTTAAAACAATCTCACTACAACTGGTGTCAGAAGTGGGATTGTAACAACGGCCACACTCAAAGAAATTGTGGAACTTTACTGCGGAGAGAAACCCCAGAGAACGGCCACGCATCTGCCAGATAGGGCCAGCGCTGTGCGAGTGGTGGATCAGCAAAGGGATGACAGCTCGCACAGTGCCAGCTGGAAACGCCCAACGAGGTACACTGAAGCTCCCAGCCTACCAAGGTGATGGCCCACTGGATGCTTTCCTCACTCAAGTGCGACTCGC
Organism: Alestes dentex; assembly: GCA_037576975.1. Taxonomy (NCBI): domain Eukaryota; kingdom Metazoa; phylum Chordata; class Actinopteri; order Characiformes; family Alestidae; genus Alestes; species Alestes dentex. The sequence goes on along the minus strand of JBBIGA010000153.1, from coordinate 14,015,059 downwards.
CGCTCATGCTCAGGGCTGGTCCGCGTCGTACTCGCTCTGGAAGGGGAGGCCCTTCGAATCCTCGAGGACCTCTTGGCCCACGAACAGCGAGACCCGAGTTCGCTGCCAAGGTTCAGGAGGAACTAGCCCTACGAGTCTTCCTCCAAGGACTACAACCTCGGTGCCTACACGAGCATGTGTGCCTCACCATGCCAGTTTCATTCACGGTGGTGGAGCGCGCCAAACCGATCCTGGCTGAGCTACATGGCCAGAAAAAGGCATCTGTTTCGGCTGTGGAGAGAGCAGGCACATCGCTCACTATTGCCCCACTCCGACGTCCAAGAACCTCATACCACAGCAGCATTTAAATCTTGCAATTTCTAGTGTATAAAAGCTTCTTACAGTTTGATTAATTCCCACTCACCTGACGCAATTGGACATCTATCACAGTGTTGGTTTTCAGGTCCATCACTGTGTAGCTACCAAATTTCGCAGAGTGGCCTATGAACTAATTTTATAATTTTAAAATTAACCGTCCTATGGTACTTCATCACATAGTAATTGCTGTGCGTCACATGTTCGAATACTTGGAGAGTCAGGCCAGTTATGGCAGTTTCTTTACTAAGGTGCAGCAGCATTTCATCCTGAGAAGCATTCCATTTGGTATCAATATATGTACGTGCATGTCGACAAAAGGTGTCGTACAGAAACACTTGTAGGTGCATAGCCCTGAAGACCTGATGGTAGACAGAGAAGGAAAAAAAAGTCGAAAACATTCCTGTAATTGCTCCTGAGGCTGACACTACCTGGGTATTGTCTATCAAGTCATGCTTTATTCAACAACTATGACCAAATTCACTTACCCTTTGAAGTTTGAAAAATGAGGGTCCACTGACATAGACTGCCACAGAGAGCTGAACATTGCCGGCTGGTATGTTGTTTATTAGTGGTTGGCTGTCCCAACTTCGGCGGTACTCACAATGGGAGCACTGCTGCACTACCGAGATGAATGTCCCGAGCCGTCTTGTTTAAATGGTGCATGGATGCTTGCACACAGGACACACCTTGAATGGCTCCATAATGCAGGACTCATAGACTTTGTGGATTGTAGTTGATGCTCTGTACATACATACATACATACATACATACATACATAGATACATAAATAAATAAATAAATAAAAAGCAACATGATATAAGTTATGATACACACACAAAGATATCTGAGTTACTCACGAAATGTCTGTTGACGCAGTCAAATCAGTCAGCAGGATCATAAGTCGCATTCAGCCCTTGAGAAGCCACTATTGTGCTACCCTCTAGATAAACTTAATCCTCCTCCTCCACTTCCTCCATAAGGTCGCCTTATAGGTGTTGAATTTAGGCAAGGCAGTGAGGCGGTGAAGGGAACAGTGGGCATATCAACACCACAGTCTTTGCTGGACACAGTAGCTTGGAAACCTTGACAGAAATGTTTTATTGGTTACAGGCAAATGACAAACTTACTGCAGTACAAATTTAAAGCAGTAACAGGTGCAACCGCTAGATGCTAAAACTGATCAAAAAAAATTGTGAGAGGTCAGACTATGTACCTTCACTTCTGAAGTGCAGCTGAAGAGCAGAGACAACTGTGTATCAACAGTGCATTTTGGAGTGTCTGGTGGGTCTGTTTGACAACCAGTTTCTCTTGTTGTCGGAAACTGTAGTGATGTGGCAGCCTGTAGGAGGAAAGAGTAGGGTGTGGGGAGATGGGTGACATTTTGAAACATTACATGGGATGAAGTACAACAATTCATGCTATAGCAGGTGCTGGGCTAGCAGTAACGTTAACAGGCCACTGCCACAACATTCGTTGAGGAATGTTTCTGGGACATGGCCTTCGGTTTTCATTAGCTGGGAGAACATGTAGGGTTTGGTGCTGTTTTTTGCAGCCAACAACACAACACTTCTTGTGTAACTTGCCTTTGCTGGTCGACATTGCGCTCGGCTTATCCATGCTCGTAAAACTAGCAGGCGTAATGGTGGACCTGGTGTTGGGGCGCAAGGAGCATGCCTTACCGTATATGTATACAGGAACAAAACACACATTTTACGCCATGATTGGTGTATTTTCACGCCAATTTCTTTGCCTTTTACTGTGTTTTGAGCGAGTATTGGCCAGCTGAGCGGAGCAAGTTTTTGCTACTGCAGTGGTCAGGCACGGCTGAATTCAGCAACATAAAGCTGCAAAGACCCAAGATGGCCGCTGAAAGGGGTGACAAGCAACAGGCTAGTGGGTGGGGTCTCGACAGATGAGGGGCGGTTCTATGCAAATTGGCCCCTACTGACATCACATGGGGCCCTCTGTCCAAACGGTTCGTTTTGAAAGGGACTGAAACTGTGAAAAAGTTGGTGACATACCTCTACACTACTCCAGCTGCAGTAAAAAGAATAAACAAATAATTGCACCTTAAACCTTAAAGAAGACTTTTATCTCCACTTTGATGGTCCAGCCCATTATGTCAGCAGAAGGATCCCATTATTTCTAAGGTGCTACCTTTCATCATCTCTAAGAGGCGTCCATTTGGTGAGAAAAGTATGGTGTGGACTCCAAGGTTCTCTGGTTCTCAGTAAGTAAAAAGACATTAGACAGTGTGTAAAGTGTAAAGTGTCAAAGAGTCTTTGTGAAGACACCAGAACCAGCTGCCTATGGTCCACTATAGAGTTCAGTTCCAGTGCAGTCGGTGTGTGGAATAATTTCTGGTCTGAGGACAACAAAGAAAGATCTCTGGACGTCCTTGTAATAACAGACCAATTCACAAAGCTCACGCAGGCCTTCCCTCGCATCAACCAAACTGCAGTGCGAGTTACTAAGAAAGTCTTGGACATCTTTAGTGTTTGTGGTTTCTCTGAGTGGATACATTCAGATCAAGACTCAGGTTTTGAGAACAACTTTGTACTGGAGCTCCTCCAACTTCCTGAACCATCAGAATCCCAAACTGCAGCTCCACCATGTGATGGGCAGTGGAGATAGATTTTCAAAAGGAGACGTACATCACACAACTACATAACAAAGACAGTTATCAACATATGAAACAGTGAGACTTATGACAACATTGACAACCAAACATTTCAGCCTCACTCTGGTCAACATGCTTCATACCTTTCCTCTTACAGCAAAACATCAAATTCAGACACATTTGCTTACAGTGGAAGGGGAACGAGGAAAGAGGAAGTTATCTGACACGCAGAAAGATGCACAATGTCGCTGTTGTGTGTAGGAACCTGCTGCAGGAGGGCGACTTCCTGCTCCCTGGAATAGATCAGAGTGAAGACACTCAGGACGCCAGACAATCATTTATATTCCTAAAGCAGAGCAGGAGGACTGTGATGGGGAAAATGATCCTGATTCAGAGCCATCTGGTGTTTACTGAAGCTGATCATACACTGGTGCAGTCAGATAAAGAGGAACCTGAAGCTTCACCCTCTACAGACTCCATATCTGATCTGACTGATTCAAGGAACTTCACTATGTCCAGTTCTGATGGAGCTGAACCCCCTCACGCCTCAGCCACGTCTGACTCAAATGCAGCACATCTGCCGTTAGTGACAGTTTAGTTATCAGTGACTCACTCTCACTGCTTTACTTAAGTAGTTAAGTCATGAATCTTTGTTGGCAGTTTCTGCAATTTTCTCCTGAACGTCCAATGGCTTTTAATCACACCCTTCTATTCACATTGTGTGTATGTGTGTGTGTGTGTGTGTGTGTGTTTGTGTGTGTGTGTGTGTGTGTGCGTCTGTGTGTGTGTGTGTGTGGGTGCGTGTGTGTCTGTGTGGGTGGGTGTGTAACTGTGCATCTCTGTGTGTGTATGTGTGTCTGTCTTGTTTGTCTGTTTGTGTGTAAGTGACTGTGTATGTATGTGTGTGTGTCCTGATTAAATAGTGAGTTTTTCTATCTGTATAAGGGATATTTCAGAGCTCTGAGCTTCACTGTGTGTGTGTGTGTGTGTGTGTGTGTGTGTGTGTGTGTGTGTGTGTGTGTACCTCAACATGACACATGACACCTCTCTCTCTGTCTCTCTGTCTTTCTCTCTCTTCCTCCTTTCACTTTCATTTTCTCTATGGCCTCCTTCTCCTTTAAAGCCCATGTGGCTCCCAAAAGCTAGATTTGAACGAGAGGCTACAATCACAATGTCTATCCACTTTAACACAAAAATGCTTTATTAATGAGATACAATATTTCATACATCAGCACGTCTTCCAAGAGCTCAAAAGGCATACATGTGACATTAAAGAGGTTCTGGTACTTTTGATAATCTATTCTTATTCAGTTCTGAATTAAACTTATTCAGAATAAAAAAAATATCTTAACACGATCCTAGAAATCTCGAAGCTCCTTCAGCCTAAAATATAAGCAAGAAAAAACAAACATATGAAGCAAAGAAGTTCCCAAATCATAAACCCACATGAACATCTCAGAAATAGAAACCTTTTGATCCCAAAAACAATAAATGTGAAACAATAATAAAAAACAAATTACAACTTCAGTAAAATAAGAAAACATTCAAATAATACCAACAAGAGACAGCAGATTAGATAGATAGATAGATAGATAGATAGATAGATAGATAGATAGATAGATAGATAGGTAGATGGATAGATGGATAGACGGATAGACGGATAGACAGATAGACAGATAGATAGATAGATAGATAGACGGATAGGCGGATAGACGGATAGACAGATAGTTAGATAGATAGATAGATAGATAGATAGACGGATAGACCGATAGACAGACAGATAGATACACTTACAGAACTAGACTGAAATGAAAGTGAAAGGACACCTCAGTTAGCTAAAATTGTAACAGTGATGATGGAACAAAACAACGACTAAAAGAAACAGGAATCATATTACACAGCACATGTTGATCTGTCCGTGGGAGAAGAAGCGACCAAGGGAATAGAGTGATCAGCTGCAGGCTGACTAGTTGATTGTTCTGAATTTGCAGCAGCTTCTCCCTCCATGGCCTTAGAAGTGGGACAAAGGAAACAAGAGAGTTAAATACAGTTAAACTGAATAAATAGTTTAAATCTGAGTTACGAGCCCGTAATTAGTTAAATAGAAGAAGTGTCATCGCTGTAAACAAATGATCACTTGGTCAGGAGGGACCTTGCAGGCTGGACATCCTTCAGAGTCTTCACAGCATCGTTTACAGCAGTTCCTTTTACAGCACCGAATACACTGATATAACAGGACAAACCCAGCGATGGTGAGGATGATGGAAAACACTGTCACCTGTAGGAAAAGGAGTATGATTGGTCTTAATGGACAAGACAGCTGTGAAAGAGGACACATTGCAGGGGATGCCAATGCAAAGTCACATTAAAATGGAAAAGGTGGAAAGGCAGCCGAGTTCTGTTTGGATGGGCTTTCCTATATATTGTATATGGAACCTTAAGGGGTGCACATGTGCTTATGCGTCGCAACACATATTTACTACAACACCAAGTGATGCCCGTAAGTGACAAAGCCACATTTCAAGACTAAAAGAATATTTAATATCAGCATATGGGTAATTACTAGGCAGGTTGATGTACAACAGGTGGAGAATCAACCCACACCACCCTCCACTCTCCAGAAATAAAATAATAAAATATACACTGTGTTACAAAAAATAAAAATACTAAGCAGACAGAATCATTAACTTGCTATCTTTGCTTTAAGGATGCTGATGGAGAAGTACAGAGAAGGTCAGAGGGAGCTGCACTGTGTCTTTGTAGA
>JBBIGA010000153.1:13989420-14005097 GCA_037576975.1 Alestes dentex | reverse complement strand
CAACTGTCTTATTCAGTGTTCAGTAAGGATGACAAAGTGAATAACAACAAATGTCATTCTAGCCAATATTACTGATGTTTTATGTCCCACCCAAAATCTAAAGGTAAAACCAGGTTTGGCCAACTACTGCAACAACCAGTCCTTTCCCCATGTCCCAGTGGCTACTGGAAAGAAAGACGAGAAAAGAAAGACGATAGCTGCTGTGCGACCTGGCGCTGTGATACCAGACTTGACTCTTGCTCAAACCAATTTCTCATTTTGAACGCCCATCCCAAGGTTCAGTTATAGCCCTCGAATCGGTAAAACAGCACTGTTCTAGGACAGGCTATTGACTTAACTCTGAATATAAAGTTTCTAAAGTTTCACGATAACTGGGATTAAGGATGTCTGGACCAAAAACCAGCCCAAAGTGTTTTTCCAGTGGATCAAATCACTATTAGCTGGCTAATTTCATGCAGCAGTTTAAGAAGACAACAACTTACTGTTTTAAAACAAGAGAAAAACAGGAGAATTTCCAATCTGTAAAACTTGTGAAGAAGAGAGGTTAAAAGAGTTTGGCTGTCAGATTTTCCTCATTTTCCTCACAATAGTAGATGCACAAATTATGGTGCATCTCCCACTGGACCAAAATCACCAGTCTACCTTGACAAGAAATCAAAATAGTTTTGTTCAGAAATGTGTCTAAAATATCCTGTTTATTGATAAATCCTTTAAAAAAATAACTCTATCAGCACTGATAGTAGTAAAATGAAATTTCCTCTCACCATCTATCAATCCTGTACTATGGCAAAATCCCATGTTTTTAATCAATAACAAATCCGTTCTATTCTCAACCTGGAGCAAAAGCGGAGTAGCCATTTTAGCCATCATGGCTTGCTCATGACATTCAAAGACATTCAAACACTATAACCTACAAGACCACTGCTACTGCCAGTATATGCTAATCAAAGACATCAACCCCCCAATTAAAATTACAATTGCTCAAATATTCTCACTCACTCATTGTTATACCAAATAGATAGAACAATATCAATCATTATATACAAATGGTCCTCAGACATACCGAACACATGCAGTAATATATATTCCATTACAAAAGTTAAGCAATACAGTCCTACATGGAACCCACAAACCTTTCCACATGGGCATTAGTCAAAACAATACATGATTATACTTTTCAACCTCAACAGATGATTACTTCTGTGCCCTTTGACTCCTTCCATGTGTTAAAAATTTTTGGTCAGACCAGACTATTTGAGATTCTTAGCCTAAGCCTTCTCTTATGTCCCATTATTGCATTACTTGGAGATGTTTCCACATTACATGTACCCAGACATCTCTAACAAATCATATTACTATCACTAACTTTTGCTAAAAAGACCATATTATTGAGCTATTATTGAGAACCAAGGTCTCCATAATCCACTATACATTTCCATAGTATTGTTATGGCTTTGTATGGTGTATTCTTTGTTGTGATATTCTGCTGCACAGAACTTATCTCATGTACTTCGGTATTTAAAAAATAAAAGGAAAATCAAAAAAGGTGTGGCTGTTGCCATGGAGAAACATAGAGCGGGAAAGCAATGAGGGCAACAACACTGCAGCTCCAGAAGTTCCTAGAGGGGTTACAAAAACCTACACACCCCAGAGAAAACCTCTTTACCAGCTGCCCCCCTAGCATATAGATCCCTGCTTTGACGGCACTAAGAGAAATGGGGAAGTAATAGAAAGTGTGTAGCAAAGCTGTGGAGCCCTGGGCACTGAGAGGAACTTGGCAGCGAGATATCAAGTAATATTTATGGGAGTGTTTAATCTGTTACTTTCTGCACCTGCTGAAAATAACTGAAGTGGAAAATCGAAGAGGTTATCGCTTCAAATTTGAGAGGCACTAAACAATTAACTCCACTACAAGCTTGTAAAGACCTAATACACTTCAGTAAATGGTGAAAATTCAGGACGTGTGAATGGGGTTTTCAAAGCAACTTGGAGGTCAAGGCTATACATTTCTACACTATTCATTCAGTTTGGATCCAACACTTTTCTGTGAAATGTTTTTTAGTTGAGCTGTTATTGTTGGAGAACAAGTTGGGAAACCAGTTTAATGTCAAATAAGAGTTTAAAACCTAAATATACACTCCCAAACCACTTCATTAGTTACACCTGCCTCGTGACTACAGTCATTGTTGGCACTATTTTGTGTGATCCAGGGCCATTGTCAGGACAGAATGAAAGTTGGAGGGAGTTATAAAATTCTGACGGAGGTGGTGTTAATTTCAGTGAAACATACTTGGCAACTACCCAGGTGACTTGCGTGAAATCATGCAATCCAAGGGGTGCTATAGGAGATAACGTATTATCACAAAGGTGCGAACATACTGAGCAAATGACAGCAAAACACACTAAGCTTTAGAGCTCGGCATGTCCGCTGTTTTTAGTGTTAAGGTTAATCCATGACACTAAACCTAATGAGTTTAATGAGTTAATGCTTTAATGAGTTAATGAGTTAACACTTAGTTTCTCGTACCTTGGATTCATGAGTTTAATAGGTAATGTGGTCTGCTCCACACACACTTTACTAACATATCACTGTTACTGCTGATGCAGTAACCCAAATAACACCTGCTTACTGGTGGTCCTGTGGGAGTCCTGACCACTGCTGAATGGCTTAAAGAATGTGATGCAGAGAAACAGATGGAATACACTTTGTCATTGTGCACCTATATAATGTTATATTTCTTCTGAAATCAGGGGTTTTAATAGGAAATTTGTCCTCTTCGCAGCAGTAACAGCCTGTCCTCTTCTAAGAAGGCTTTATACTAGATGTTGGAACATTGACTGCATTCAGCCACAGGAACATTAGTGAGGTAAGATACTGGTGCTGAATGATTAACTCTGGATCATAAACTCCACTCCAACTGGGAGTGGAATGGGTGGAATGGACTAAATGGAGCTACATCAGTCTACAGAATCAACTTCTAATGCTGGGGAGCTTCTCCTTGGATTTATGTGTGGCTGTTTCAGAGCACCCCATTTTTATTAGCAATGCTTTTCTATGGAAATACAAGCTGTGTGTACCAAATCAAACACCTTAAAGCAACTGAATTAATCAGTTTGAAGTGGTGTCTCGATCCTTACATTTCAGAGATGTTCACAAGTCATTTTTACCAAGTCCAAGTCAAGTCTTTGTGCTTCAGCCCAAGTCAAGCCTCAAGTCTTTAGTCCCAAGTCCAAGGCTATGGGGTGCTGTTTGTAAAAACAGCTTAACAAATTTAGAGGTGTCATTTTTCCGTAATTTATTGCAATTTTCACACAATTTTCACACATTTAGAGCTAAATGTGTTTAAAAAACAGTGTTATGTCTTGTTACATTTTCTTGCTGCGTAAATGTTAAATCTAAATGTTAAATGTTAAATCTAAATGTTAAATGTTAAATCTAAATGTTAAATGTTAAATCTAAATGTTAAATATATATCTAAATGTTAAATCTAAATCTAAATGTTAAATCTTAAATCTTAATCTTAAATATTAAATCTAAATGTTAAATCTATAGCTAAATGTTAAATCTATATCTAAATGTAAAATCTTAAATCTAAATGTTAAATCTATATCTAAATGTTAAATCTATATCTAAATATTAAATATATATCTCAATGTTAAATCTTCAATCTAAATGTTGCGCTCTAAATGTGGGATTTAAGTGTAGCATTTTTACAAACGGCGACTGCTGCCATTTGTAAAAACAGCTTAACAAATTACATTTTTTCATCATTTAGCGCAGTTTTCATACAATTTTCACACATTTAGAGCTAAATGTGTTAAAAAACGAAATGTTGCACTCTAAATCTAAGTGTTGCACTTTTACAAATGGCGACTCTAAATGTGGGATTTTTGAGCTCTAAATATTGAGCTCTAAATGTTTAGAAGATATGCCAATTGGCCACGCCCCGTGATTACTATTGGCTGTTACTTAGCAGGGGGTTGGACTGCGTGCTTTGATATCCCCTCAACAACGTGGAGGATTTGCCTTAAATGATCTTAAATCTAAATGTTAAATATGAAAAATATATTCACACTCTAAATGTGAACCTTAACATTTAGATAGGGCTCAGTGACACCTTTCCAATGACCCCTTGTTTGCCATAATAGCCCCCGGAGATCCGAAGTTATTAGCTGAAAACCATTCACCTCGGACAAAAGTAATGGGACACTGGGGTAAGGTGAATGGTTTTCGGCTAATAACTTCAGATTATGGCAAACGAGGTCCCATTGGAAAGAGTGCAAGATATAAATAAATAATTCCATTAAATGAACATTGTTTATGTGTTATGACTCACAAGTCACAACACCCAAGTCCGAGTCAAGTCTCAAGTCGTTGAGGGCAAGTCTAAAGTCAAGTCACAAGTTTTTGTTTGTGCAAGTCCCCATCTCTGTTACATTTACCAGATGCTCTTATCCAAAGCGACTTCCATCCCCTAACTACACGGGACAATCTTCCCGGGGTAACTTAGGGATAAGGGTCTTCCTCAGGAACCCATGGTATGATGAAGGTAGGATTTGAACCCATTAACTCTTGGTCCAGAGGCAAGTATCCTACCTACTAGGCCACCACCAGCCATCGGACATGATATAAAAATATGTGTCTTCTCTGTTAACACATTGTTTACTTGATGTTACAATCAAATGTTCTCCAGTTACTAAATCCTGTCCCTAAGTATTTCAGTCTTAAACATCTGAATATTGTATTATTTTATAAGTCATACATACTATTCATAATCTGATATATTTATATTTCAGGAAAGAGTACTGCAAAAGCCTTTTGACTTCCCATTTGATTACCAGTTTCAAACAACAAAATGAAAGTGGGAAGTGATTCATCCAACAATGTAAAAATAAAACAACAAGCAAACAAACAAGAATGCACGTGTTATAGTCTGAAGGCATTATCAGTTACTGTTGGGTAGAACTTTGCAAGGACAGCAGGTTGAAATCAGCCCCCAGTCAAAGTCCACTCTCGCCTAGCTATTATAATGCTGTGGGTTTGTTTTTGCTGATGTGAGACGGTTGAATGTGTTGAGAGCTGTCTGGTGATTACCCATAGCTGCATGTTTTCGTTCAGATGACTAGTTTTATGTAGTGCGGGCTGCCCCTATTACCATCACCGCCAGCATCAACACCACTAGGCATTAACACCACCACTGCATGTCTACAGGGCAGGAGCAGAGACACAGAGAGGGAAACACAGCCAGAAAAATAGAGAACCAAAGTGAGGGAAATGTCAACAATCCTGCCCAGAGGAACACAGGGCCTATGAATCACTGCCTGCTGATGTCCAGTGATTGCATCTTTAGCCTATTTTAATGTGATGTGGCAGGCAAGGTAATTATTCTCCACTGAGAGAGAACACTGCTGCTAATATGTATCTCTGCTTGAGGAATCTACATTACTTTAAAACCGAAGAAAGTTAATTCACTGTGGTGAGGTTGTACTGAAGGTCATGATAAAAGCTGTTTGCCCTATTTAGAATCACAGACACATTTTTCTGTTGTGGCTTCTGATGTCCTGCTGAAATGCATAAAAGTAGGAAATTGACTCTTGTTAATGCATTCAGTTGTACATGCTTCATATACATTTGATCATATACACATACCATACAAGTACCTTTTGAAGGGTTCCAATTTCTGACTGTAGGCAATAATGTTGCTGTTACCAACTCCTTCTCGTCTCCACTAATCTCATGTGATTGCGGAGGGGTTTAAACTCTGTGTACATTTACTGGCCACTTTATTAGAAACACATTGTTATACACAAAGGCATTAAAAGGTTACTGCCTTACTACATGTGATTCTACACAGCACATTTGACAAAGAATCACAGACAGACTGTGTGAATCAGTCCCAGTTCAGGTAGTTCTGATTTTCTGACCAGTTGGTTTGACTGACCAGTTGGTTTGACTGTAAATCCACAGGAGTCCCAGCAAATGTAGTAAGGATGATCAGATCTTATTTTTATGCCTTTTTATTTTGAGAAAAAAAAAACTCCACTAGCCCATTTATACCAGCTGTCCAAAGAACATAATAAGTATAATATATAGTATATTTTCTGTCATGGAAGAGATTTTTGCATTTTTAAACTTTCTGCTAGGTCAAATCAAATATTCTCACAGGCCAAACTTTGCACAGCTCTGCTCTATCCTTTCATCAGTGGTCAGTTTCTGACCACAGGGCCACTGTTGGATGGATATTTTTCACTGGTGCACACAGCAGTAACACTGAAGTGTTATTCCAGCAGTGCTGCTGTGCCTGATAAAATTATACCAGTTTAACACACATTTGTATCCCTGCAGTGCTAAGAATGACCCACCACCCAAATAATATCTGCACAGCAGTAATCCTTTTATGGTTAATTTATATTAATCGATTAAACAGGGGGAAACTATGTATTAACAGATGAGCTAATCAGTAATTATACACCTGCAGTGTTTGTGTAACTGAAAGGTATTAAGACAGTGGTTCTCAAACTGGTCCACATTTGTGCTCCAACCCAACAACATGGAGATCAATAAAAAAATGAGGAGAGTCAGTGGAGGCCCTGAAGATTGACTTGAGAACCACTGGCACAAGGTATGTTTACCGAATAAACTGACAAATCAGTGTGTAATGTATGTATATCATTCTAATTACATCTTTTTTTCTCTCTTACTGGTGCCCTACTTTCTGTGATCACTTTGATTTTACTGCAGCTTAAATTATGTGATGTTCAGTGAATGCATTTCTTTCCAAAATATTTTTCAAGCAGGCTGCACAATACCGTCACCAAGGTAACTCAAGACATTACATGCTCAACCAAGAGAATTGCACTGTGAAATGGGAAACTTTCCATTTTAATGCTTACAATCATAAAACACTGATTTTCTCCTTTCATTGTGCAATTGTAATTCCTTTTGCTGGCAGTGCCGTGCTTTATCGCTTTACAATAGCCAAAACTGCATCCTCTCATGTTACTATAGAAGTGGATAATTGCAGGGCATCCATTTCTTAAGACAGACTGCTTAGCATTACAATGGCTGTACTGTAGATTGTCCAGACATATCATTAGGCTCTACATCTCAGAGGAACCTTGCAGAGTGCTTCTTGTCTTCTGCTCATTCTTTAGGATGGCTTGTGTCCTGAAGGAATGGTTTGGTGAAACAATCAGATTTACAGTTTTCCATTTACCCCAGGAGTAGGTGTTCCACCAAGACATTTTATGTGTTTTGCTTTTAGAATCATCATCCTAATCTTTTCTGTAACTACATCTCCAAAACCCCTCTCAGCCAACTCTTATCACTAATCTTGGTTCAGATTTCCATGTATTTATGACAGTCATTGTAACAAAAACTGATTATAGATCCGCACTTCTGCTATTTAAAAACATGTAAAAACAGACCCTGTTGTCTAAAGTGATTGCCAGCAGTGCTCGGCTCCACCTAAACTCTAACAAGTCTGTGCTACCTTAAAGAAGAGTTGCATGCATTGGACGTTTTGGGTGATTATTGACTTCTAGGGTTTTATAAGTTTTATTTTTACTCCCGTTTTAAAGATGCAACATTTTGACCCCAAACTTGTCTTGGCTGATTGACAACATCTGGGATGTATGGAAAATGATTTAAATTTGTTCTTTTGTCAACTGTTCATTCTCATTCTGTAAGAAGGCCCAAAAACATCATCAAGGACATTACTCATCCTGGACATAACTTGTTTAAGGTTCTCCCATCAGACATAGGCTTTAGATCACTCTGCACACACACAGACTAAAAAACAGCTTCAGTTAAACTGAATGGATATCTTCTCAGTATGAGATAGCCTCTCACTATACAATAAGCTACACTGGTAATATGCAGTACTGTTTCCTAACATTTGCAATAATAATCTAGTGTTATACCTATGTGCAAAAATGATCCATCCTGATTAGTAATGTGCAAATAACTGTTCACCAAAGTGTGCAGTAACAATCTATGATGCTGTACACTTGTGCAATAACAGTCTGTCCCGGTTAATTGAGTACTTAACACTGCACATGGCATATTGCAAATATTTTTGTGCATACAATATTTTGTAGGTTTATTATTTTTTAACTTTTATTCATCACTTTCATTTCATTGTGCTTAGCAGTGTCAATAAATAAAATGCTTATGCTTATTAAATGAACTAGGCTGCAGTATTCTCGAGATTCAGTTGAAATATACTAAGCCTATTTGTAATCACAAAGAATTAAATGGATTTTCCAAGGCTTTACTCCTTATTTTTAATCACAAAGAGTATTAGTAATTGTGATGAAGAAAGCCTTATAAGCAAATTAATCATCACTTTTACAATGTATGGCAAAAAGTGTCTTGCACATTTTTTCATTGTCATAAAAAGTTATCTGTCTCTTAAATCATTGTAGTAAGACAACTTGTCCCAGTAAGTCAAAAGTGCTCCATAGAGAGAGTCTTGATGCCTGATTGGATATAATAGCCTGGTGCCGAGTAGCTGAAAAAGCAAAAAAAAAAAAAAAAAAAAGGAACCACTGATCAAGCTGTCTGAGCAGTGAATCGTTTGGGGCTCAGCATTCTCCCACTGGCTGCTAATGAGGGGAGGAGGACAGAGAGAGGAAGTGGTAATTGGATGTCCCCGTGCTGCCTTCTGAGCTCGTGTGGCTGTGTGTCTGATCTTTATATAGAGGCTTTAAGCAAACAACATCTACTGTCTGGACAACACAGGAAAAGCTCTGAATGGGAGAACACACTGTAGCTGCACATCAGAAGCTCTGCATCATGAGTTCTTTCAAATACTAAGAACCACATGAAGTAGTGAGTATTTCAAAGCAAAAACATCAGGAAACCAAAAAAAGATAAATTACAAAAAAGACACAGCAGTAGACTGGTATCTACAAAATGGTGAAACATGATCCAAGTAATCATATGAACATATCAAATAACAATTTCAGTCAATTGTATTTTACCAGATCAACAGCCAGGAAAATGGCTTGAAGTGAGTGTATTTGGATGTTTCTGTAAACAGCTGGCTTAACTACCCATATAATTCTAGTAACTGCTTTCTTCTTTTTTTACTATTTGTACATAGCACACTACATTGGGATCCAAAGGATGACAGTTATTACAAAAGATACTGAGATATGCTTCTCTATGAACTTGTAATGCATCTAGGATAGGATGAGGCATCGAGTGGGTTATGATCTGTTCCTGTTTTATTGTTGTTACTAAATTTTTATTTACTAGTTTTTGGTCTCATGTTATAAAGTGTTTCTAGGCATAAACACACTCACTTCCAAGATAAACCGTTTAAAGAATTCTGATGGCTACATTTTCACAGTACCTTGTATAGATAGGATAAAGTACAAGCATGTGAAAAAATGTATTTTATACTACTAAAATAAATGTGGCTCTTTGAATCCAGAGAATGCTGCACAACCATATACCTTCTGACAAGCCACCTTCATTAAGAAACATCATGGAAAGAAACATCATCTTGGGGTCTAGGTACTGTAATGCCAAACTTTCTGTGTTAATATATGAAGATACATCTGAATGTTTGTATGAATGTATGTATTCTGTCTGTTCTGATACACAAGCAAGAGAAATTAGGAAAAATAGGCCATTTATTGAATGCTCGTGTGCAAGCAGATTCAATACACAAGTGTTTTGCCTTGGGGTGGTTAAAAAGTTAACAAAAAATCTTTGTGCGTAGTTCTCCATTGTTACTTTAGGGGCCTTGCTCGGGCTTGTGTCGGTCTGGCAGGCTTGTGTGTGGCCAGCTCTCCTGTTCTGCAGAGCATCAGTGTGATTGACACTCCAGGGATCCTATGAGCAAAGTAGCAGAGAATCATCAGGGGCAAAGAAATACGAAAATGAATACAAAATACAAATACATACAAAATCTCAGAGGTAGTTAAATTAACAATGGGGAAGTCACCCGTACATTACTAAAAATTGTATACTGCATCTATGACTTTAAAATAGAAATATTATTTGGCAAAACTGAAACAAGAAAACTAGGTTTTCAAGGTGCAAAATGTAAAGTTAAAAAAGGTCCACGATTTGTGAACTGTCTAGTCAAACAGAACCTTATATTAGGTCATTCTATGGCAAGCCAAGTGTCAATAAGCTACTCGAGCAAGAGATGAATGGGAACCTGGTGACAGCTGCATTTCATTCAACA
Source organism: Alestes dentex (assembly GCA_037576975.1). NCBI lineage: Eukaryota > Metazoa > Chordata > Actinopteri > Characiformes > Alestidae > Alestes > Alestes dentex. Next base: position 13,994,895 of record JBBIGA010000153.1, on the reverse strand, counting down.
CAGAACTAGCCTACAACTCTGCTTGTGCTTTTACTCTGGATAGCTAAATTTGTTTGTAGTTTAGTGATGCCTCCAAAGCAGCCAACAGTCAGCAAAGAAAGTGATTTGCTCCACTGAAATGAAAATGCTGTGTCAATTCTCACTTTTACAAATGGTGTAGTTGTGCTGTGTTGCTTTGACTGATGAGTTGGGGCTAGTTTTGCATAATCGTACAGGTAGACTACTTTCCCACCACGGCCTGCACTGTCCTTTGGGGCCCGGGTCCCATTTAGTTTGACGGTTTCCCTGCTCTTCTAAACACAGCTATCAGTTCAGGTTTAAGTGAGCAGGAAAATCATCAAACAGTGCTGGACAGTGACTCTCCAAGACAAGAGCTGGACACCCCTGGTGTAGTGTCCTCTGACCTGCCTTTTCTTCAGTGCAGTTGTCCTTTACCTCGTGTGAGCTAAGGACACAGAGGGTGAACGGATTAGGTCAGCAGGGTGTTTTCGTAGTCTCCCCGGAGGAGCACACTGGAGCCTTTCTCTCTCTCTTTTTCCTCATCTCTCTGGGTAGGAGAGGCTTGGCTGGAGTAGGATCATGAGAAAGGCATCTCCCATCTCTGCGTGTGGGCTGATGGTTCGCACGGGCTGATCACCAGCATCCTGCTGCTCTCCAGGCCATCCAGAGCCATTTCGCTGTCAAGGCAGAAATGTGAAGCCTGGTGCTCCAGGTGGGTGCCGGATTTCTGCCAGCGCTAAGACCCGAGAAAAAAATGCAGATGAGAAAAAACATGCAAACACACAGAGATAAAAAACATGCAAGCACAAGCACATGTGACAATGTTAATTAACAGAGAGATTCTTTTTGAGATAAGCACCTACAAAAATTATGGCTCAGTCACAACTCCTACTGCAATACCCACAAAGAATACAACTAAATTAGGTTTGAGCAATTTAACAGCAACATGATATCCCACAGCATTTTAAAATTTAGATGGTATTATTTTTTTTGTTTACCAAGTAAATACACTGAGCATAGTTTAAGTTTATTATTCAACAACCATAAAAAACATCAATCTAATAACAGATTGATAGCTTTTAAGAAAGACTTAAATGAGAGAGCATCAGAAGAAATGTGGCATATCAGCAACACAGTTTTACATTTTGAAAATCTTTCAATCCTTTATTATAACTTATAAGCCTGCCAGTCAGTGGTATACCCACCTGAAATGTTTTCCAAGGCAACAAATGTGACAAGGGAGGCAGTAGCTGGCGGCTCCCGTGAGAAAAAGGTTTCTCCACGGGGGTCTGCCCAAAGCTCTTGCAAGGCTCACAGAGGCTATGTCAGGAGACACTTCCAGGAGCTGTCAGGTTGGGCGTAAGTGAAGTTTGATTTATGGCCTGTCAGGCAGTGCATGGTTTGCAGGGTTACCTGTTTGCCATCGCTGATGTTGCAGGGCATGAGAAGGATCTGTGAGGCTGGGAAGGTGGTGGAAACAGAGAGGCAGTGCTGCTGCTTACGAATCTGCTGCCCATGTGTATAAATCCACTCCTGCGGAACACAGACATGATTCAAGCATGTTTAGAATGTGTCACAGCGTTACTCAACTTTAAGGGTTTTTGAGAGATGCTGTTTATTGAACAGAATCCCATCAATTGCATCTCCATCAATTAAACCTTACAGGGACGGATTACAGCGATGGTGTAATTTGATTTTTTCTCACTTGTAGCTTTTTGAAACAAGCATGAGGATTTCAATCCACATCAATCCATGCCACATTTGTGCTCAGAAGTAGAAGAGGCAGTGTTTCATGACTAGAATCTGAATTTTGTTGTGTCTTGCTTTGTGTAAATGTAAGATTCTTTACATTTTTTCACATATTCTAAATGACAATGAAATGGAAAATGCTACACCATGAATGTAAATGTAATTCAGTATATAAATATGTAATTAGTTTGATTGTGTTCTCCTGTTCTTTAGTTGTATTATTATTATTAATTATTATAATTATTTTTTTATATAGCTGAATTTGTTTCTTCTGCTAAAGTTTTTGAAATGTATGCATCTTTCTAACATCAAAATGTCAGTTAATATCCACTTCAGTAAGTGCCTACACAGCTAATCGATCAGTTGATCAGGGCCAAATATTGTTTGAAAAATAGATATTTTTTTTAGGTCAAGTCAACTCTGTAATATATGCCGATAGAGAAAGGACGGTCGAGTCCCCTTTTAAATGTGTCGGAGATAGAGTCTGTGACATCAAAGGTAAGGGGACCGGCAATGGCGAAAAAAAACAACAACCACGAAACAACGCAAACGCGGAGAAACAAATGTGGAGCAAAACACACAGCAGACTCAAATGGACTTCAAGACACTAAAGCTCAGGTCAATTATATAAAAAAGACCTGTGTCACTATGTGTTATAGTTTAATTGAAAATAATCAGCCAGTGAATGCTGCTATGCCTTGAGTCCATTAATGGCTTGGTAAGCCTCCCGCCAGGTGGTGCAGCGCTAAAAGTGTTAGCCTCTGAACAAGAAGACTGTGGATAAAACAGACGAAGAAGATTTTTTTTAACACAAACTTTTCTTTGCCCATAAAACCAAAGTTTGGGTGTCTTCAAACACTGGTTTTATAGCAACCACGCAATCACAGTTTACTGAAAAGCATCTAGATCATTATGTAATTATGCAGTTACATCTGAACAAAACAGCAGAAGATATCACAAAAATCAAGGAGTGCAGAGTACAACACAAGTGCTAATTTGTTCTTTTAAACATATTCAGACTCTTTCTGTCGAGGGCTGTTGGTGCATGTTAAGGAGTTAACTGGCTGACTGGCTTCCCAAAAATCCTATTATTCACACAAATTAAGTCATTATGCTAGGTTTTTCCAAGCAGTTTTGTTCTCTTGTTTCTGAGACTCTTTAAGGCATTTTGTAATGCCAGCTGTTGGATGTTTCCAAATGTATGAGCTGTGACCAGTTTCCAATCGAGAGTAATTTACTACGCTAATGTACGCCTAAGAAGATTATTGTTTAACATGAAGGGAGGTGAAAAATACCTCTGCGACTTTTACATGTTACAACTAGTGTTGTCAAAGTTAATGATCTGGTGTTTGAACATAAACTTTTAACAAAAGCAATGTGGAAATTTTCAGTTTCTCTTGAAACACAAGAGTGAGCGGTCTACAATCCTGGAGGTGGAACATGCATCCATTGCCGTCTTTACAGCACCGTCAGCGCTCAGTTAATCTACTCTGCCCCTTGTCTTCCAGACCAAATCTTGGTGTCATGCTTGATGAAGAATTGTCATTCTTGTCACGCTGACCACCCCTCCAGGACATACAGATACCCTCTGTACAACTACAGAAGAATACAAACTTTTCTCACCACTGAAGCTACACAGTTACTCGTCCAGTCTCTGGTCATCTCCAGACTGGACTACTGCAACTCTCTACTGTCTGGACTTCCATTGAAGGTAACGAGAGCACTTCAGCTGATTCAGAATGCAGCTGTGAGGTTAGTCTTCAATGTTCTTCAATTCTCACATAACACACCTCTACTGTGGAACCTTCACTGGCTCCCTGAGGCCGGTCACATTAAGTTCAACACCTTTACACTCACATTCTAGGCCAAGAATGGGCTGGCACCTTCTTACTTATCAGCACTGATCAAGCAGAGTGCCTCTCAGGGCTTCAAGCACTGCTCGTTTTGAGCCTCTGTTGCTCAAAAGAAGAGGAAGACATGCATCAAGACTCTTTTCAGTCTTGGCCCCCTAGTGGTGGAATGAACTCCCTCTTGCAATCAGTTCTGTGGAGTCCCTCGCTGTCTTCAAGCGTCATCTGAAGACCCACCTCTTCAGGGAGCACCTTCGTGACTAACCAGTCCTCTTTTTTTTTTACCTCCTAAAACATCCTTTCCTTTATATTAAAAAAAACCCTCAGGAACTTACCCTCCTGTTTTTTCCTTACTTGTGTATTAACCTCTGATCTTTTTCTTTTTGACAGGGTTGTTAAGGTGTGTAACTTAGCTGGTAGTAGCTTGGCTAAAAGCAGATGTTGATTTAAGTATAGCTTTACAGGTAGGAAGAATAGATGTGGACTACTTAAGCACTGATGTACGTTGCTGTGGATAAGAGCGTCTGCTAAATGCCGTAAACGTATACATAAAATACATTTTCTTCACCCATTTAAAGCCTCCTCCTATAGGTTCTTCACAATTATTATTTACAGAACTGTCAATTTAAAGTTTTTTTGGGAACGAAAATGTGCACAGAAGCTTAGAATTATTTCTGCCAAGTCACATACAAAATTAAACCATACACCATTAGACACTATTTTTATTTCATTTAAAATTAATTTTTCAACAAATGGTTAATAGTTATACAACAGCAAAGAAACTCTTGAATTGTGTTTTTAAAACTCTCAATTCTCCTGAACCACTTTCTGGACTGTATTACTGCCTAAGGAGATGACTCCTTTACTGTTGCTGGGGGAGGGCGACACAAGAAGACAACATGAAAATGTGCTTTTGCATGTGGTGCTGACAGCTGGCCAGTTTCACAAATGATCACATGATGTTAGAACCACAATGAAGCATACTAAGCAGATACTAATAAAATGTTTATAAGTGGTCTGCAGTGATGCATAATGACTTGAACCAAGATAAGAATTAAGAATGTAAGGATTAATGGTAAATGGGCAGGATTTTATGACTGGGAGTCAGTAGGTTTATGAGGCTGAGGAGAGAGGATGGGGCAGATTTGCTGGGTCAAGAAGCAAAGGGCATCTCACTGTTTAATATAATTACACCACAGCACAAAAATATGATCTGAATGAAATCACATTACCCTGCTCTAAAAAGACTGCCTTTTAGTATGCCCCTGGCAGCACAGACATTAATGTAATCTAGCATGTCTCCTTGTTGTGATGTGACTAAGTGTGTTAGGTGTTACATGTTCCCAGGCAGCGAGGACATTGATATTCATTGCCTCTGTCATTCTCTTAGATGTAGTAAAGCGAAGGACACTGTACTTAATAGCTTTACTTTCTAAACAAAACTGTTAAAGGATGGCCTCACTCAGAGATGCTAATGCTGCTAATAATAAACTAAATCTCTTTTAGTTCCTTACTACTTATGATAGTTTTCTCCTACAAGAATTTCTCCTACATGACTGGCTCTGCTCAAGATTAAATAGAAATACAATTAAAGGATACTCTAACTGAGATTAAAAAAATCTAAATGGGTTTCTGGCAAAAGTGATTATTAAAGCACTCTGCTTTTAATTTCTTCCATACACATCACTGTGTTTTTAACTTTAGAGCTGGACTTCTCATATCTTATTATAGAAGTTGCTCCTTTATAGACCATTCTTGTTCAGAGTTGACAAAAAGCATGGTGTAGTCAACCATGTGATTACATTTCTTGATGCTCTATTTTCTGCCAATACTTCATTTCAGAGCATACTGGCTACAAAAGCAGTTTCTGAAAACG
>JBBIGA010000153.1:13970027-13981458 GCA_037576975.1 Alestes dentex | reverse complement strand
CTTTCTCTGTATATGCTCCTGTACTTTTTCGTTCCACCACCAAGTCTCCTTATCTACTTTACTCCTTCCAGATGACATACCAAGTACCCTCCTACCTGTCTCCCTATTTCCATACATACCACTAAACATAAAATAACAGCATATCAACAAAACAGCAGTGATGTGGGGCAGAGCAGTTGTGGTTACTGCTTAGGATTTAAAATGTGCTCTCATGGAAAAAACAATACAAGTATGCAGTTAAATGACAAATCGTACCACCACACAAACCTAAGCATAGGAGCAATCATTAATTAAAGCATAGACACCTAAGAACTATTCCAACTGGATTAGTGTTCCATCTTAGTACGATGGGAGCATCAAACCATATAAACCTGTCAAAACATTTAATTTAGCCATTTTTGTTTACCCTACCCATATAAGAACCACATGTAAAATTATACTTCCACATGTTTACAACATTAAAATGTTTTTTTTAATATCTACAACAGTCATGGAATACATCACTACTAGCGAAGGTAACAGATGTACACTGCATTCCCCTTTTTCACAACTGTGCCAGCTTAATGCCTGCACTGATGGCCATGAAAATACCAAAACTACATTTGCCACACACACACACACACACACACACACCAAAAAAAAGATCTTACACTTTTCTGGTGATCATGATCATGAAAAGCAATCCTGTACCCCCCTGGAATATTTTACTGTTCCACTGTAGGTGTGAAACGGAAGGATTAAGCATTTATAAATCCTCTGAACCAGGTCAACATATCCTTAGTAATGTTCTCTGACCACTGATCTGAGGTGAGGGCCGAAAGTAATTGCTGTCTTTGATGATGAGAGGGAGAAGGCCAGTGCAGTGAGAGCAGAATGAATTTTTGATGAAGCTTTAAACTTTCAGCAACCACTGAATATTGCAGTGGAAACTGTAGGAGTCCTGCGTGTCTCCTAAATGCGCACTTCATTGTTCTGTCTCTGCTTCCCCACAGTAATGAGCCGTACTGTGTTAGAGACATTTGCATCCATATTACTAAATGCTTGAGGGCTATATCATAAAGTCTCACCCATGTTTATGCATATTTATTTCCCAGCACAGCTCTGCTAGATATGATGCAAATCCATCATTGTTTATTAGCTATTACTAAGATTTTACTATTCACTTGATTCACAGTACATAAACATATGTGTAACAATTTTGTAATTAATCACATTTACATTCCATTTACATTTTCTGCCAATAGGTTTGAATGTTCACTTTTGAACTTTACCCACAGTTTCTATAGCAACAAATGATAAAAAATAAATCTTTCAATAAAGCATTTCTTCTACTTTTAGACATAAATGTGGCAACTTAGAATCTGAACTTTTGACAGAATTTCATCTTTTTTCAGTAATCTAGGAGTGAAATAATGAAACAAAATGTTTTAAAGATGTATCAGGAGGGAAGGGACCTAGTACGGAGAGCTAATCTGTGGTAATGAAAGATGATTTGTGACGAAGTCTGGTGTGTTTCGGAATTCAGTGTGACCGAAAAACACAGTAAATCAGACAGACTGTGTAAGTTTGTTGGTAGTGTGCCTTATGTTGAGACTGGGTAACCATTATTGCCATACCTGACTGAGTGCTGGGACATCCTTGGTGCCTGTGCAGGGGGCTAGAGCAAGTACTGGCAGGTCATGCCCCTCGGTCTGGCGAGCCTCCAGACAGTTCTGCCTCTGCCGTATCACTCCTGCTTTCGCATCTGAATCATCTGGAATTCTGTAATAGAAGTAGTAGTAGCAGTTATACTTTTGAAGATTAAATCAGCGGTAAAGAACCCTTACATCACATGAAACCTTTTTTGAACCTTTATTTTTATAAAATAAAAATTTCCAAAAATCTCTTTATGAAACAAGTTTCCCCGGTGAAGCAAAATAGTTCTCCTATGGCATCAAAGAACCAGCATCCTTTTTTAAAGGGGCTTGGCTTAGACATAGTTTTGGTCTAGAAAACTGCCCCTCAAAGTTCTTTCAACCTGACCATGCATAGTCATTCACACTAGTAGAAATATATGAGGGAAAACAATCAAAACGCCAACCAATCAAGCCTTCTGGCATATCAACAAACATTTGTAGTAGAGCTGAGCATTCTCTCTGGGGCATAAAAAAGTCCAGCGTTCAAGCTGTCTGACCGTGAACTGTTCTGGTCATTTTAAGATGTACTGAGATGTATAATGTTAGGAGGCTGGCAGATCTATTCATCAGAACCAGCAGAACACACAACTCTAGTGAAGAGAGATGAAACATCTTGTAAGTTAAGGTGGAGCTGGCCAGGTCCATAGCTGAACAGACTCATTTATTCAGTTAATGAGAAATATAACCATTTACGCAAACAAAAGCATGAATATAGACAAAAGCCTTGGTGTGATTTCTATGATAGAATGGGTTCAAGGCAACGGTGTTAGTGGAGTATCTGCCACACTGGGCAGAATACTTCACTCTGGAGACCATTAAGGGCTGACAGATCAGCATTCTGGGTAAAAGGAGCCTCTTTGTCAAAGAAAAGCCATTCATCACACAGAAAAATAAAGACATGTGAATAACCACCCATAATTCTCCAGTGCCACTCAAGCACCGACACACACAGACGCGCATGCAGGCACACACACACACACACACACACACACTCACTTGAGCTCTGGATAGACGTTGTCCAGATACCACTTGAACGATTTGCACTTGAGACTCTTCCGCAGTTGTTGCCTGTCGCGAATGCTGATAAGAGGAGAAAGAGCAGAATCAGAGAGCAACCTTTTCCATAAAGCCCTCTTATCATAACACACACAAAGACCCTTTCCCCTGCCGCCCCCCCCCCCCCCACCTCCACCCCACCTACACACACAAAGTCTTTGGTGACTCACTCTCCATAGGACTTGCCCCTGGCCGCTGGCCGTGCCGAGTAGTAGAAGAGTTTGAACTCATCCATCCACACTTCGGCAGCACGCCGGGTGTTTCTGAAACCAAACACCACAAAGCTGACCTCAGACAACTAATAACAACTCATTAAGAGGTTATACCTTGTACTATTATGTTTTCAGCAGCAGTTTCTTTTTAGTTTCAGGCCTTCTTTGTGATTAACAAGTACCACAGTGTCCTCCTGAGCCAAACTAATAATTGCAACCACGGTTACTGCTGTTTTCTGTACTAATAGTGTATTCTTATATACCACATGATTCCTATACACCAGATAGACCTATATACCACAGGCCTATCTGGTAATATTGTTACTAATAACACATTATAATAATTTCATTATTATCACATGATTGTATACTCATGAGTGTAGTTTTCAGACATATTGTCTTATTTATATTTTATATATACAGTATAATATATTTTATTATTTTTATTATTATTTATTTTTTTATTGTTGTTACTAGTATTACTGTTATTATTATTTTATATTATTTTTTTATTGTTGTTACTAGTATTACTGTTATTATTATTATTTGGTATTCTTGTTTGCATTATTATACACCCCATGACTGACTACTAGTAATATTATCTAAAGGAGTGTTTTTCAGCTATAAGAACAAAAAACAACAATAAAAACAACAACTATAATAATTATTATATGTAGTTTTTTTGTTTAGTATTTATTTAGTATTTATTTAAACACTAGAATACTATATATTTATTCAAATACTTTGCTACATAATATATATTTCATGAAACAGTATAGCAGTACGACAGTGATTCCTAATATGTATTTTCACAAGCTGGTATCAAGAGACTGCAGATATTATGACTAATAAGAACTTGGCCAGAGAGTGAGTCATAGAGAGATGGCTCAAGTCCATGTAGATTTCCCCAAATCTTTCCAGTTAAATACCAACCAATTCATGTTAGCTTGAATACTATGGGTGTAGACAGAGAAGAACTGTTGACATCTAAATTGTTAAAACATAGCCTAGTGTGAAATAACCCAAAATATGTACATAAATACACACATTAATTATCTATGGACATACTGATCCAATAAATAAAATGAGCAGAATATATTAAAAGTATGCCAAGTTGAGAACATATGAATGTCTTTAGCAATTATTTATTAACTCTGTTAAATATTCATTTATATATCATCTATATGCATAAACATTGTGGACACACCACACACAACTCTACAGAATCAAAAGCGCATGTTGTACTTTTTCCTTAATATTTCATAGAGTTTGGTGCTGAGCTGTTTTCCCCAAGGGCAAAACGTAATAAAGAAAACACAAACTATGCAGCACATTTCTCCTGGCCAGAAAATGGGATGATCTAAATATACGGCAAAAAGTCAGCAAAAGGAAGCAGAAATTGTTACACAGACTAGGCAGTAAAAAAGTGGAGGAAAATTGCTTATGGATGTATTCAGCATATTTAAAACTACTGTTTAACAACCCTAAGGATAATACATCAATAAAACTCTATTTATACAACTTTGGTATTCTCATCCTTCTGCAGGAATAATCCTGCGGTGCATTACTATGCAGCTTTTTAGGTAAAAGTTTGAACTAAAAGCTACAAAACTAAGTGAAACACTGCAGTCTGCTCTGCACTCAAACATTGTAACACAGTGTCTACATACACTACATGTTCAAAGATTTGTAGACACCTGCTCATCCAGAGTTTCTTCAGAAGTATAGATAGGGGGTTATTCTCCCCTTTCGTGAAGCAGGTACTAATGGAGGATGATCAGTTCTGTACCACAACTGTAGATCCGCAACATCACAACCAACAGGGAGTGACAAACAAACGCTTGTTAAATAAGCAACACATAGCGGCCTGCTTGAGCACTATGTGATCTGCAAAGCACGGCTCAATACACAAAAAAAAATGCGCATAATCACTCCAGTAACCTGGATGCCCACAAAGTACTTTATAATGTAACTATGCCACTGTTGCAAATCAGCTGTTATCTAAATAAACCCCGCAAAAAATTTTTCAGTATGGAAACAATGCAATACATACATAACATAAAACCTATCGGTGTTAAATGCATAGAAAGATAGAAGCTAAAGGCTACAGGTCTAGTCAAAAATGTGTGCATTCCACATTAGAGTGCTAAAATACTTTCTGCGTTAGCTAAGCTCACTAGCAGAGAGAGGTACACAGATAGGATTCCCATTCACAAGAACACTGCAGGGGATATTGCCTGTTAGTATGTGTCTGTTTTTCAGCCTCTGATTTCCTTTGTGTTAATTTATTCTCACTGTTTATTTACACTGTTGCAATAATTAACAGTGAAAGCCTTCTACAGATTGGCAGACTATCTAACTAATCTAGACATGGTTGGTTTCTTTTCACAGATTCAGTTGGTGATGTAGTGTAACTAGGAGTAACTAGGATTTCTAACATTACAGATTTGATTCCATTTGAAAACATGACATCCCACTCGATACCCAGAATACAGCAATACAACAGAAACAGAAATAAATGTGCCTGCAGGCTGACACCATCTGTAGCCAATAATAGAAATCGGTGCTAATGTGTAACTAATAAATTAGGCAAACCAATCTATAACAATGACATATGTATGTGTATGTCATTGTGGGGTAGTCAATGTGTAAGTATGAGCACAGCTAAAGAGGTCTTACTTGATGTAAGTGTTAGCATTGCCCTCTGGAAAGATGTAGGGGTGTTTCTTGCGGAAGACATGACCAACTCTGCTGCACGGGATGATCTCCAGACTTCCCCCACACATCCACACTCTGAATGAGATCTCTGCAGAGAATGTGCAAAGACTAGTAATGCTCTACAAGCCTTATGGCTTTGCATTTAAACATTCATTAATCCTTTTCATAGATTCGTTACTGAGTTGAACTGGAGGATTGAATCCCATCTGTTTCTGTAGCAAATATAATTCCCATAAAATTACCAGATGAGGAGGAAACGGCTAAGTACACTAAACAAGCACAGACTCAAAAATTATGAAGGGTATCACAACATAAAACTAAGTAAGGCTGGCCTTGAGACAACATGAAGTCTAACATAAAAACACCGCGTAGCTAGCTAAGCAATATATCAGCAATATATAAGTGGTTGCATTGTACTGGCTCATTTCTATGGGCTTATATCCCCATTTTTAGCATTTTATTTCTTTCCCTGAAGCCCATTTATGACATGTATATTGTTTTATATACCAAAAGCAGTCATATTTCATTTTACATTACAATTTTCCAACATCTCTTTATTCCCAACAAACAGGCTCTGTTTGTGCCTCCATGAATGTTTTGATTGGCTGCCCTCTATTCATTCAAAAAGTGGTCTGGGCTGTAACATTCCTTTCACCTTCTGCATAAAATTGGCAGGGTTAAACTGCTATAGGTTAATTAAGCAGATAAAAATAAATGTGTTGGTTCTTGTGATATAAGGAAACCTGTGGAAGAATAAAACAGGCTGTTTTTGCAGATTCATTTCTATATATGGACTATACTGGGGAGTGGAATATTTTGAAACTTTTAACAGTGTTAAATTATTACATTAATCACTTTCATGTAAACTGATTAGGTGAATTGCTTCAATTAAATTTGAGTTGCTTGAAAAGAATCAATATCAGCATATATTTTCTATTTAAGTACTAATATTGGTAGAGGAATTGTGCCATCTGTAACAACTACTAACTTGTGTTAGACTTCACAGCAGAAGTAACTGGAGATCAAACCCACTTATAGGAAAACAATAGCCATTCAGAACTCAGCTAATATAACAGGTAAAACATGTCTACAGCAAATAAAGCAGTCTGGCTCTAGAAAAATATGTGTGGGTTACACACTGTAAATTCTTGGTAAGCTAACGCATCATGCTGGATCAAAAGAGGGGCTTCTCTTAGCATATTAACACATTTAAAGGGAAGAGCACCAAGAGCACATTGACAAATTAGCTGATAGGCTGAGAAAACGTGCCTCTGTAACATAAGTAACTTGTTCATGCGCATGATTTACACCAAGCCTCCGGCATAGGGGTTCACTCTCGCTGCAACATGGATTAGATCATACGGTTGAAATCTCCTGTCTAAATATGCCTCTTGCCCTGCTCGTCTGCAATTATGTGCACAGTGGCCCATTCCAATTCGAATAAACGGACTAGCTGGCTCTAATTCAGTTTTAAGTGTGCAGTTTTAATGTCAGCTACATTTTGGAACCTCATGTAGTAGGAAGTACCCAATATGTCACTGAACATAAAACGGTTGCTGTCTCTATATCAAGACTAGACAGTTTTCAACACTTTTAAACATGATAGGGCATAAGAGCTGAGAAAGCACCCCTGTCTCAGTGGTCTTCCTCACAGCTGTTAAGTATGTCCTGACACTGCTAAGAGGGAAAACCAAATAAAAACTGCGCTGAACACAAAAAGCAGGTACAGTGTAAGTACACTCCATTTTAGAGACAGAATAACTGTGGCATCACCCTGCTTGTCCGTGGTCTGTCTGTGAGCAAACGAAAGTACTGAAACTGACGTCTTACCAGGCTGGTAAAGATTTCTGTCACAAACTCACCAAAGTTCTCTCCGCCCCAGATGTCCATGGCTGTGTCATATTTCCCCAGATGATTAAACCAGGACTTGTTAATCACAAAGAGCCCTCCAGCAATTATGGGTGTCCTGGGGGATTCAAGAATAAACAAAAAGTGAATCAAAAAGTTCAGTGAATCTTAAGTGATATTCCAACCACACAAAGACCGCTGTACTAATTTAGTCTGCTGGACTAAATTAATTGTTCACTTTACAGTAGGTAGAGACAAGAATCACCCCCTTCAGACTATTCACATTTTGTTGCTTTGCAGTTTGAAATGCAGACATAAAAAAATCCAGCTGTATTAACTCTTTGCAATTTATAACACCCAAGTGAAACATATCATAGCAAGAGAAAAAAAAACAGAATCACTGAAGATCTGTGAATTAAAACAACAAAAAAAAATTAAACCAAAGGATCACTCCCTTCCAAAAACAATCAAACTCCACTGCATAACAAGCTAATTGGCTTCCACCTGTGATCAACTGTACACGTTTTGATTATAAAAAAAAGGGCTATACCTGGAGCATTCCAGTGCTTGCAAGGTACTGTTAAAAGATCTCAGAGATAAAGCTGTAGACAGGCACAAGTCAAGAGATGCAAAAAAAAAAAAATTCTAAGGCTTTACGAATCCCTAGGACCACAATAAAATATATAATTAAGATGTGGAAAGTGCTTGGCACTACTAGGAGCCTCCCTGGCCATCCCTACACACTGGATGGAAGAGCGAGGAGGAAACTGGTCAGAAAGGCAACTTTGAAGTTGTTACAAGAATATATGACAAAGAGCAGTCATTGTGTGCATGTGGCAATATCACAAGTGTTCCACAAATATGGCTAGGTTGGGAGGGTTGCAAGAAAAAAGAAAGACCACATTAAGTCTCGATTGAGCCTCAACACACCCTGAAGCCAAGTGGAAATGATCAGATGAGACCAAAATCGAACTATTTAGCCTTAACACCAAATGGTACATCTGGCGGGAAGACAATACAGCTCACCATCCAAAGATCTCCATGCCTGCAGAAAAGCATGGAGGTGTTACCATCCTGTTGTGAGGCGTGTTTCTCTGTAGCAGGGCCTGTCAATGACGTTACTGTGCCTGAGGGGAAAAAGGTGAATGTCTGGGCGTGGCCTAGTCAGAATCCAGACTTAAACCCTATGAAAATCTCAGGAATTAATTGTCACCATCCAGTTTGACTGAGCTTGAAAAGTTCTGTAAAGAAAAGTGAGCAAATATTGCAGTCTAGATGTGAAAAGTTGGTAGAGAAGTATCCCAAAAGACTCAAGGCTGTAATTAAAGCAAAAGGTACTGACGCAGGAGAGTGATTCTTATTCATCTCAGTAGTTTTGTTCTTTTATTTTTGTTGCTATCATATCTTTCACTTGTATTGAGTAAATATAGTTGGAAAATGTCTTTTTTATATATAGCTTCATTTCAGGCTGCAAAGAAAGAAATTGTGAATCAGCCAAGCTGTGTCTGAAGTTGGATTCTCCTATTTGGTGCTGGAGGCTAATGTAAAATACATGTAACTTATCCATGTCTTTATTTCCTGCAGGGATTACTACTTCAACACTCTCCTCACTGGGAGTCCCAAAAGCTCCATCAGACAGCTCCAGCTTATTTAAAATACTGCTGCCAGAGTTCTAACCAAAACCAAGCTAAGAGATCACATCACTCCAACACTCCTTGCTTTGGCTCCCAGTTCGGTAGAGAAATTATTGTGCCCTAAATACATCTCTGACATATTTGTATATAATCTCTTAGATCTGCAGGAGCTGGTAAGCTCATGGTGAAAAGAGCTGAAATGAAACATGGTGAAATGGTGTTTCTCGATGCTGGAACAAACTGCCCATTAACATCAGATCTGCACCAACTGTAGCATTAAAAAGCAGCTAAACACCTTACTATTCTCCTCCGCCTTCTTTGAAATATCAGCACTTCCAATGTACTTTCCATATTCTTTTATTGATTTTCTATGTGTCCTTTTTTTACTTCCTTCTGTTTTTGTTTAAAACTTTTATTCTAGTCCTGTAAAGCACATTGAATGACCTTTGTGTATGACAACGTGCAATATAAATGACTTAACATGATTAACAGAAGCTTGCAGGCACCAATTAGAATGCTTTTACAAACTATTCCTTTGTGCAATCTGTAGCAAAGTAAATGTAGCTATTTTATATTCTCATGCATGTTAATGTTTTGGGTAGAATAGCTTGTTTTCTTTTTGAAACAGTGTAACTGTGAGTAAATACATTTGAGGGAATATGTACATTAAAATGTCTGAGAAACACTCTAAAATTAAGCTTGAAATCTTACAGGCTAGGGTCTTCCCACTTCTGTATCACATATTAGTGGATTCAGTAACAGAAAAATGCCTTTATTTTGGCAGCTGGTAGTGATATGCTGGTGTAAGAGAATCCATTTTTATCATCCAGAGAAAGTTTGGGAAGCCTCCACTGTGAACCAAGTGTACAACCAGAGTAACTTTACACTCTCTTAACCTTTCCTATCGTGTTACCTATGCAATTTGCTCTCTACGTAAATTAACTGTTATTATTATGGACATTTAACAGGGCAGCATACTCTCAGTCACTCATATCACTCATATCAGATTACATCTTTTTCTTAGAAAAAGACAATCATATTGAATGCAGGGCAGACATATTGAATGATGGGCAGATAGCTAATATTTTAATTGCTTCGAAATTAAACACAAGCTTATGTTAGGACAGGCAGCCCCCTACCCAGCCATGTTCATGATCAAAACCTACTGTAAGTGCTGCTAGAATGGTCTTATTTTGAGAATTTGGTGATTAATCATTCATTTGGCATAGATGACAAAACAACCAGCAGCGCTGTAAGTGCAGCCCATAGCGAGGAAGCTAGGCTGTATTGTCTGTGACTCACATTTCCAGGGACAACACAAAGCCTTTCTGTTTCTCTGGGCTAAAACCCCAATCTTTTGTCACTATTTCCCCCTCCTGCCTGTCAGGCTGAGTAAGTGCGCTCATAAAAAGAGACTCGGGGGAACAAAATCATCCATGAACAGCTCTGGAAAACTGCAGGCTACAGGCTTACCAAATCCAGCTGTGCTTATTAGGGGGTGCAAACCTCTGTATCATACCAATGCAAATCCAAAATGCAAATCCAATAAATATTTATATGACGTATACTGTAAATGTTAACACGAAAACAAGAAAGAAGCAACATCAGACACCCTGAGTAAAAATACACGTCATACTCTTAATAGTGAAATTCTCACCAGTACTGCTATGATTAGTCCTTTAGGGACTTGTCCTATTCCTTGTCCTTTATGCTGATTTAGCAGTAGTTTTGTCTAATTGACTAGCATAAGGGAGAAGACCAGGCTGGTCCATCAGAGACACACTCTCTCTCTCTCTCTCTCTCTCTCTCTCTCTCTCTCTCACACACACACACACACACACACGCATACACACGCACACACACGCACACACATACTCTCTCTCTCTCTCTCACACACACACACACACACACACAGCTCTGTAAAAAAATAAAGACTATTTCAGTTTATTTCTTAAATCAGCATTTCTATGTATGTCAGCCATTTCTTCCAGTGTCTGTCGTGGAATTTCAACCCTAATTGGAATGAGCACATCTCATTTTAATTAACAAGGTACTCATTAGGTGATCACCTGAATCAAATCTTATTTAATGAGGAAAAGTCACCACTGTCCTCTAGAGGTGTGAACCTTCACTGGTCTCACGATTCGATTCGATTACGATTATCATGTCAACGATTCGATTCGATATCTTGATGCATCGCGATGCATCAGGATGCATCCCATCAATTTTCTACATTACTTCACATCAGGGCTGGTTCTAGACAGGCATATATGAGGGGGCAGACAGA
>JBBIGA010000153.1:13950342-13968795 GCA_037576975.1 Alestes dentex | reverse complement strand
AGCTCGGGGCCATAGCTCCCCTCAGGAAGCCTCCCTCGGGGGCCACTAGCCACTGTATCTCCCCCTAAAAATTCCCGCAGTCTCTTCCGTTCGGGGTTCCTTTTTATGCAGCTTGCCCAGTCCTTGTGGGGAAAATGTCCTGGTTACAGGCGGTGGGGGCTTGACTGTCCACAGAGTGAGCAGAAAGGCTTCCACCGCTATCCTCACAGATGCCCTCGTCCCTTTTCTGGACCTGCTTCCCTTGGAAGCAGGCGGGGGAGCTGACTGACACCGGATGCGTAATGGAAGCCGTGCCTCTTGCCAGCACTGAAGCCCACGTCCCTTTGGCGGAGCAGCTGACACCAGCGTCCTTGACCTGAAGACAGAGGATCTGCAGAGAGCCCACGCTGAGGCTCGAAGACCAGCAGGGGGGAACCATCCTCTGAAGATACTCCCAGCCTCCGAAGCTTGACCCACAGCGTGGGGAAAAAGGGGGAGCCAGGCTCGGATCCTGTGAGGGTCTGCAGCAGATGGAGCACCACGCGCAGCAGCGTCTAGGTGCCTCTGCGAGTGTCCAGCCACTACGAAGCTGAGCGCTGGGGATCTGCGACGACAACGCAGTCCTTCTGCGAAGCGGCGATCACCCAGCCACTGCAGCTGAGGGCTGGAGGTCACGCAGTCAGCGCGGAAGCTCCAACGATGCCGCATGCAGAAGAGGGGCTGCAGAGAGATGGACCGTGGTGCGGTTGACTGCTGAGGCTTCGGAGTGAGCGTGGCTAGACCCCCAGCACTACTACAGCCCATAGCACTAGCGCGAAATGTGGGAGCGGCATAAGCGACAGTGGGAGGACAGCGAGGACTTTCACCCGCTTCCTACCCGCTGTACGCATAGCACTCTCACGGAGGCTGACCTTCAGCCTCCCGACCGCAGGGGGGCTACCCGCTACTCCTCAACCCAACAACCAACCACAGCCACACTCACAGGGAGGCCGAGCCTGGGAGTCCGTGCCAGGAACCATGCTGTGCCTCTGGTAGTTGGCTGGTCAATCTGTCACGTTGGGGGTGCTCGGGGAGTGAAGCGAGGCACAAAGTGCAGGTTCCATTTGATGGTATTTATTAACACGGACTCTAAGCCAGGACATAATGTGGTACGAGGACCATAAACAGAACAGACATCTAACATAGAAGATACACAGGGAACGGGAACACGTGCAAGAGACATCAAGGTTGTGTGAGGGTTGACCAGCAACCTAAACACAGAAGACTAGAACTTAAATACACAGCCGACATAGAACTAAACCAATCACAGAACATAATCATTTAACAGAAACCCAAAACAGCTGACAGCTGAGACTAGACACTACATACTCTCACACCAAAATAAGAGTCCCCAAAAAGGTGCTAAATATTAAATAATAATAGCGGCCTGGTGATGCCATATTATTAAAATGTGCAATCCTTTTTAATATTGTTTTTCTAACCATTTTAATATATCAGCTGGAGGCCTAGTGGTTATGAAGATGTCCCTGCGATCAGAAGGCTGTGGGTTCGAATCCCAGGACTGCTAATCGCACCCTTGAGCAGAGTACTGTCCCCACACACTGCTCCCAGGGCACTGCGCCTGGTGAATGGGTTAAATCCAGAGTGCGAATTTTGTGCTGCTTACACTGTGTACTATGCTGTGTTCACATATGACAAATGGACACGTTACTTATATTGGTATTAACACAAACATGTCTTGGTATTAACAAAAACAGACCTAAAACCTAGTAACCAAAAATAAAATATTTTGTCACATGGAAACACAAAAAACATGAAGCCATTGTAAAAAGTTTGGTCCTGATGTTGTAGATTAGGTCTGTTTTTCAGTTTAGGCAAACTAAAAGGCATTTTGGCTCAAAAAATATATGAAACGTAAGCAAACTCCCTACTGTCTCTGTTACATCTGCTCCATCCGTCATGTGCAGGCAGTGATGCTAAGAGACTCAGGCTGTCTGTGGCTCTACACCAGTGCAGGGCATGCTTGAAAACACGCAGGCTCGGAATGATGGCTCAGTCTTTCTTTGCCTCACTGACTGCTTACTATTAACAGCCCTTATTACAGCATCAAGAGTGAGAGAGTAAGAATGAGAGAGAGCTGGTACCAGTGTGCTACTAAGACTAACATTGTTACAGCAATACACTTAAAAGGAGCAGTAATAAAGAAATCATACCCTTTAAATAACACCGAATACAACCGAATACAAGTGTGGCTTAATCATTGTTACTTTTATGAAACATTTTCCAAAGACAAAGTCCTCTGTAGAGATTATTGACGCTTTCTCTCCTCTGGAAATGATACAACTTTAAGAAGAATATCACAAAGAAAGGTGAAGCTGCAGGAAGAAGCGTACAAACTGAGAGAAAGTAAAAAAGCAGGTCTCAGTCTCCCGCAGAATACCGGTCACTGAACTGACCCGTTTGCCCCTTCTGCGCCCCTCTAGAGATTGTAACGGTCTCTAGTACACCTCTTAGCGCTTCCCTTCACCTACTTAATGGGTTCTGTGGGGTCGACTCTCTTGGCTCTCTTCTCTGCAGATAGCTGCTCCCACTTGAAATGGAGACTCCAGTCAAAGCCTGAAGCAGAGAGGGAAGGAGAGAGAGACAGAGAGAAAAATTTGGTATTCAAGAACAACCAGATTTTTTGAATAACACCATTGAATAACTATTGTATTCACTGTTCCTTTAGGGACTAACCAACATATTTGATGGCCAGTATTAAATTTCAACCAATTTGGTGTCATCTGCAAAAATCTTGCAGATAAATCACTATAATTATAATTTATGATAATTCTGTATTATATACACCAGCATTTTAGTAATGGTAGTGGCATGCTAAGTGTGTATATTATATTTCAAATATCTAACATGTAACTCTGTGTTGAATTCTCTTTCAACCGATATCATGGCATGCAGGCGCAAAAAAAAATAAGTGAGGATTTTTTTTTTTTAAAGATTATTATGCACTGTTGTCATTGCAACACTTTTGAGTTTTTGTTTTGTCTTTTTCACGTTTTGGTCATTAAAATTTATTCTGTTCTCTGCTTTTTTTTTTTTTAAGTATGAGTTATGAGTTAGGAAAAAGAACTGTTTTAATGATCCATTATTATTTAAGAGGTCTGATGAAAAACATGTAAATTGAGAGCTATGTAACAGAAACCAAAACAGTGTAGAATACTACAAAGATACATCTCTGCACCTCCAGTCTTTTTATTACTTAACATGTGACACTAAAGGCAACACTACACTTCACCCTCTCCTCCTTCACTCTTTTATAATGTCATCAATAATGTCTTCTCTTGTACTGTAATCACACTCACTTTAAAACTCAACAGAAATCTGTTTATTTCAGCATGTTTACTCCACTTATCTCCACTTGATTATCTGTATTTAACCAACTGTGTGATGCTTAGCTCAGGCAACAGTATCATGTTCTATAGTATATCACTCGCTTGTTTCCTGTGCGATCTAACAGAATTCTCTAAATGTACATTTATTTTGTACTAATGACAACATTAACACAAATTGAGGGTCTCTGAGGGTGCTGTGGTTTTGATAGCTGGATTTAAGATAGATTTATGATGCACCATTTTCTTGAATAAATTAATAAAACAATGAGATGTCAATAATCTGTCTTTAAGGCGTGTCTTCAAAATGAAATATTAATTCTAATTCTAAAACTAGATTTCAGTTTTTCTACCTATGCATATTGATGTGTATTTACACTACCAGTCAAATGTTAGGACACATCTTCTTATTCAACGATTTCCTTTGTTTTTATTATTGGCTACATTATAGATTAATATAAAAAAACATCACCTATTGCTCTGATGACAGCTTTGTACACTCGTCAAGAGTTCATTAGTGGAATTTCTTGCCTTCTTAATGTGTTTGGGACCATCAGTTGTGATGTGCAGAGGTAGGGTTGGTAAACTCAGTAATCCTATTCGACTACAGTTCTATTCCACATTATGGCAAGAACCACTTAACTAAGTAAAATGAAACAAAAAATGAAAATAATAAAAACAAAGAATTGAATGAGATGATGTGTCCACACTTTTGATTGGTAATGTAAGTAGATAATGTTTAATTTGCATATCTCCCTGGATGAGAGTGATTTGTTGAGAATATGTTGTAGTCACTGAAACTGCAATAGCCAAATTCTTTTTTTAAATGAAAAATTATTAATCACTTCATCCTTGTTACTGGAACCATAATAATGAAGAAAATAAAGAATTTGGATTTATAGAGCAGAGTTTTAGGCAAAAATTAAACAGAGCATGAGTTTGAATAGTTCGGCAGTGTGAAGGGTTCCTTACAGCACACATTTTCAGGACTTTCACTTTCATCTTAAAATACCTGAAGCTGTTTAATTTTTGACCATATTCAAAATGGCTCATACATTATTGGACATTTGACAATTTTAGCGCCTTGAAATTAGTACTGATAAATTATTCACACTGTTTCACACAGGCCTTCGCAAAGAATGCAGCAAATTATGTGAACTCAGAGCAACTACCCTTACCGCCCCGCAGATCTGAGGAAGCAGCGACATAGGCAAACGAATCCATGTTGATGATGTCAATCACTGGGCTGGCAACACAGCTTGGGTCCTGAAATGAACAAGGCTTGTTGTAAATCAAATTGTTAATTAAGCTATTCAAGCTTAATTAAGCAACATTCTGCATGTCTGAGGCATTTCCAGGCATCAGTCTAAATCAGGCATAAGGTGAAGTGAAGGCAAAATAACGGCTACAAGGATAATATAAGCAGCTTTAAGACTTTTCAGCTTGACTTCACATCTAAAGAGGGGAAAAAATCAATGAGCACTGGGATTATCTGAGTTAAGAGCTGGCGAATGTGTCATGTACACACACACACACACACACACACACACACACTCTGAATCTTCTCCAGACACTGGGTGCTTTGACCGCATCATTCAATCCCTTCATGCTCCATAAACATCACCCCGTGAGAGAACAGTACTCTTGTGATGTTAGAACGAAGGAGAAAAAATGGTTCCTCCTCATGGACGTTGCTACAAGCAATACAGAAATAAGATATAAAAGTAAGATACATTTTGGTCTTTACTTTTTAACATAGATTTGCAAAATCAACCAGTGTATCTGCTGGAAAGAGTACCTCTTTGATTCTCTGAAGTAATGGAGGCAGCCAGTCCTTGTTGACCTCACAGTGGCTGTCCAGAAACGTCAGGACACCAGCTCCAGCAACATCTGCCCCACGAACCCTAGACCTAATCAGCCCTAAGACATTAAGGAGTCCACGTTACAGCCTTTGTCCACAATTAAGCACCCTTAACACAAATTTTTATGTTAAAGTGTCTTCCTCTTAAAATTTGCCTGTGTAATAATATAAGCAGTTTTAACTATTGTTAAAAGCCACATAGTTTTCTCTTTTCCTTAAATGAAACAAGCTGAAACTGTGTCTTTTGACTACTATATGGTCACTGCTGGAACAAAATCCTGAATAAAAAATAACATTACAGGAGGAGGAGAACACTTGGATACATTTGAATGTATAAAGATGATTTACGTAATATTCCGTTCATCATGAAATTTTTG
Source organism: Alestes dentex (assembly GCA_037576975.1). Classification (NCBI taxonomy): domain Eukaryota; kingdom Metazoa; phylum Chordata; class Actinopteri; order Characiformes; family Alestidae; genus Alestes; species Alestes dentex. The sequence goes on along the minus strand of JBBIGA010000153.1, from coordinate 13,963,192 downwards.
GCTTTCAAAAAATGAAAATTGGAGATATGACATTTTGTTCAGACTGCAATCATACATACATGACATCTGTTCTGATTTGTTGCCCTGTCTTGTGCATTTGGCAGTATGGTCTGAAACATTTATTTCAAATTAAACATGAATGTATGGGCCTAAGCTGCTGTACACAGAATAGAACAGAATCCTTTATTGTTACTATACAGAGTACAATGTAATTAAGTAATAGATAGAATAGAATAGATAAAATAGAATAGATGGATGTTTATGTGTAGCTTTTTACAACAAAAAGCTTGTTTTTGTAGCTTCACATAAATATTGGATTGTGTCTCCAAGTATGGACTGGAGAGTGAATGGTATAAATTAAAAATGTATGTCTTTGTAGATATTCAAGAATAGCCAAGTTTTTTCATATTTACTACTTGCCAAATTTTGAGCAACACTAACAAATAACAATCCCTTTTAGGGTCTTACCAATATGTTTGATGGCCAATAGTAAGGTTAATTTAATTTGCTGAATATTTCAGTGTTTCCTGTTCTTCTCTCACATTTCTTTATAAGATGCTTTAGCAATCCATGTGATCTAAGCATCTGTAACAGCCTGAACACAAAAAAGGACTCACAACAAATGTTGCCCGTCTTACAATCATAAAACATGATCAAGTGGTCTCTGGAGATGCATTCTAAACACATGGAAATGCCAAATGTTTCACTGTCCACTTGGGATCAAACCAGAAAATCTTTTCAGAATAAACACCTGAAGCGCATGCTGATGAGTGCTGAACTTTTGACGCTCATCTGTCTGCTTATGACAACATAGGTTTTCTCACTTTAAATCAATAAAACCCTAAAGTAACTATGGCACCTTACCAGCAAAACAGTGATGAATACAGAACTGTTAGATGGCTTGAAAGGAACAATTACATAATTTGGATGTCACCCAGGCTAATAAGAGACAGAGACATTCATGAAAAAATTATTTTTGAGACTAATTAGGCTGGGACATGGTTTTAGGTGTATGATTTCCTTAGATCAAGAGATGCTTTTGTGTGTATGAGGCAGTTAAAGCAGCAGCACATGTCAGAGGACAAGTGCACGGCTCCTGCTGAGTTTCATACTGCAAGGCAACTTCAGCCAATTAAAAATCCCATTTCATCCTCAATAAGCCTTTATTTTCTGGATGAGCGAGTGCGCTTTCTCTGCATAGCTGTGACCAGCCTAGACGTGTATAAAGGAGTGCATGTGTGAGTGAGTGAATGTGTGTACACTCATATCCATGTGGTGTGCTTCCTCTATGAGCTGGCTAGATGGGGAAAGAAAGAGCCAGCAGCAGAGATTACATTTACCCTCAGCTAATAGAGTTAACACAGCAGAACACCACACACTGTTTGTTGCTCCAGGACAACAATGGAGTTTAAGCACATTAAACCTTTTAACAATTTTCTTCAATATAGAGTTGGTTGCGCATTGGCTTTGCACATTAATCAATGCTGTATAAGCGACAATGTGTGACTGTGTGTAATGGAACCTTGAAGCACAGGGATAAACAGGGATGGAGAGCAGCCAACTGATGCCATTTATTATTAGTAAAAACATCGCTGCAATCAGTTTACTGATTTAATCTGACGTCTTCTCATTTTCACACTTGTTTTTGGCCACTGACATTGCTTTTAGATGTTTTGCACGATACAGTGCGAGCTTGCAATCGAATAGTGTAAAAAGTGGTAGATTAATAGTTTTTGTATGTATTATGCAATACTGTCATAAAGAACCCATATCATGAAAAACAAACATTTTAATAACATTATGAGTTTCAACACGTACAGGTCACACTTCAACCCATGTACTACGTGTTTGGAAACTACACGGCAGAGACAGCTGTTTTGAAATCACAGTTCTCATGATGTCACAGAAACCATTTCCCCCCTATATTCACGTATTCAGTCTATAGCAGTTTAGCCCGTTTGAGTGAGCACTGAGACAGACTTTAGGAGACTGTAGAGAGGAGCACCATGAGTGAAATTACTCAATTTCTGTTCAAAAACATAATAATAAGGAAATGATCGACATTTCCTTATCATTGAACGTCGGCGTTTGTTAGAGCTCGTTAAGGTTAGCTTTTGTTCTACTGTGTTGGCCCACTCCTCGCTCCAGCCTATTTCAGCTAATTTATGTGTGCTTTTAACATGAGTTGTTTAACTCTCACAGCTGGTCTAATGGTTAATGTGCTGTGCTGAAAAAGTCGCGGGTTCAAATCCTGCTCTGAACAGAATTTTTTTTAAACACAAACTTTCTTTTTTGTTAAAAAAAAAGCCTTTAAAAGCCCCACATTTCAGGTGTGAACAGGTCAGTGAAATATGTGTTGCTGTTGCTGCTGTTTATAAAAAATAATCAGCCAGTGAACACTTGTTTTACACACCGGTACTAGTTCTCCAGCAAGCTTTTCGGGTGCACAGGGTGTAAAATCCTGATCCTAGAAATCTATCACCCTGGAGAATTTAGCACCAACCCTAATCTAACACACTTGATTCAGGCTTTACAGGGGAATTCACATATTAGAGGTTTTTGTGAATACTCAACCACCTACGTAGGTTGTTTTTGCTAGGCAGCTTTTACTTTTACATGTGTTATTTCAGTGAAGTAACAACACTGGGTTCAGGCTACTTGACACAAAGTTAAGTCCTGAAATGACTTAACTGACATGTTTGTCATCAATTCATGTTTCCTACTAAAGAAGTCACAATTTCAGAAATGACTACATTAAGCATGTCAACACTGACCATTTTTAATTTAGCATCTACCCATTTATTCACCTATTACATGTAGCTCTTTCTGCAAAAGCCTTTCTTAGACTGCAGGAGAAATGCAACAAGGTGGGGCCCATAAGCCTTCACATGCATCACTTATCAGGCAGGTTATCATCCGTTAAGACAGCTAACCTGCTAAACAGTGAACAGCTCAGCATGGGGAACCACACTAATGGGATTTCATTAAACAGTAAGTGGGCATTTTAACTGTAGCCATCTCCAAGGCACTGACCGACAATCACAGCCGCAGCCGGCAGTAAGCAGTGAGAGTGCCGCCAGGCATATTGAAGTGGCAAAATCAATATTTTCCTGGACCATTTAAAAGCCTCCCGTGTTCTTCAGTTAGGCACAAGCCAAAACGCTTTGCTTACAAATAGATTTTTAAATCTTTATATCAAGCGTCCCAATCACTGTGTTACACAAGCTGTTTACAGCATAATCTTATTGCTTTCTAGAGGTACCATATCTTTCCAGCCAAATCTGGGGGAGGCAAAGGGTCAGATAGAGCCAAGAATGTGCAAAAGAAGACTGAAAAAATCTAAAATTCTGACTCAACTGTGTAATTTATAATGCTTTGATGTGGTTTAGGATACAGTATAACTTACTTTGAGCCACTGTGAACCACATCATAAATACCTTAATGAAAACCTGGATACAGTTTGAGCAGTTTGAGAGACTTTTTGGGAACATATTTAAGGCAAAGATTTTGGTAACTATTGTTGGTTAGCAATGTTTGCCCCATACATCCAGTACTAAACAAGAGTGGTAAAATCTGAACCACAAACATGTCCTGGCTCTGGGGTGGAAAATTGTGTAAACTGTGATATTTTGCTGAACTAGTCCTTTCAGAATAAAGGTGCCAAAATGCATTTTAAGCATTGAAATAAAAAAAAAATCACTTTTACTGAGCCTTTACTGATTTAATGTTCTGACACTCCTGAAACAAGGGAAAAAGCTTAACACAAATTCTTACTGGGGACACTCTATGAATTATGCGACCAACAACTGTGGTAAGGTCTCTGGCTACAGGTACAGTCACTGCTCTGCAATCATCTGCCTAGTCTGTTTTTATCCTCCCAGAGTGAGGCCCTACCTGCTGCTAAATCACTCAGCATCACAAATGCTAAAAACACACAACTGCTTTTAAGAAAAGCTGACTTGTCACTGGTGCTAAGAGAACACGCTTAATTCATATGGGAAACAGAGAGGCAGAAAAAGACGGAGTGAAAAAGACAAAAGTGTTGGCCTACCTTCCCTGCGGTTATTGCGAAGACATTTTACTTTGGGCAGCTTGGTGAGAAGAAGGCAGTCATTTGCTGAAAGAAGAAAATAGGATTACTATGAAGACAACCTGTCAAATCATCTTTTATTGTCTAGGGTTTTTTTCTTTTTTTTTTTTTTTTTTAAGCTAGCTTGTTTTCCTTGCTTACAATAAAATCCTCCTTACACTCTTCATGTCTGATCCAAATGAATAAAAACACGACAAAAAAAATAACTTACTGTCTTCACTAAAGTCATCCACTAAGATGATCTCATGAATTAGATGAACAGGCGTCCGGTTGAGTACACTGATAAAAAAAAAAAAGAAAGACAACATTTGTTATCAAATATATTATGTTCTCCTAATAACCTCTGAACCACTCCCCAAACATGCATAAACCAAATGAAAAAAGTCCAGAAAAGAGTTGGACAATTTGATCACATGTCAGGTTTTCCCTTTTTAATTTTTTTACATCTAATTTACATTTCAAAATTGCTGACTAGCTGGACAGAATAGCATTAGGTACAAAAACTGAAATACTAATAATTTAAATTTAAGTATTAGATTTAAAGACACTGAAACTAATCAGGAAATAAAGTCTCTACTCATTTCTTTCATTTTAAGGAGAAAGGCTGAGAAGGTGAGAATCTCAGAGCTTGTATTTCTACTGAGAACTACTTCTGAGGTTTGTGTCAAGCATGATCACTATCGATTTCAATTGTCATTTGTGAGTGCAGAAAGACTGGGGCATGTGACGTCTACCAGGGAGAAGAGGATCTCTGTCTAAGAAAAATAAACATTAAAGTCAGAAATCAAAAGCAAACAATAATGAAAAGGTGGAACACTTAACCGGATCACAGCGGGGGTACAACAGGGAACAGGGGAGAACAGCAGACAGGTCACAGGGAAGCTCAAATGGGGGAAGCAGGGTAGGTGTCAGGGTGGACTGGCAACAAGAACGAAGAGTACTTAAAGAGGGCAAGGAACACCTGGGAAAGGAGGGGTTACAAGCATACGGGTGGACACACTGATCAGTGGGACAGGAGATGGAAATAAACAAGTCACACTGGCATGTGACCAGAAACAGAAAAAACAAGGCAGGGTGTTACAGAGCAAGAAAGAAGCTGTCACAGTTACTCCTGTCTGGGATACAAAGAGATGTTGTATTGGGTGGAAACTGTCTACAACCATCAAAACCTTGCCCCCATGCTGCCTGACTGATAGAAGTTCTCTCAGGCACTCGGCACTATTCCACCGTTTCTTGTGTCACACAGACACATTCATCAGGTTGGCCTGTACATGGACATTTTTTCATGAGGCATGGTTTGGTCCTCAGTTTCTGAGACACTGTTCAGTTTATATCACCTTCGAACATTTTTCAGAGCTTTTCATATTCAGATTTCATACAAGGATGCATTAAAGAGGTTCCTCTTACTATTAGTCGCTTTGGATAAAAGTGTCTGCCAAATGATTGCAATGTAATGTAAGATGCACAAAACAGACTAGAGATATTTTCAAAAACAAAAAAGTAAATTACTTTTAAAAAAATCACAAAATTATTGCAGGTGTGAGAAGAAAATCTGTTCATATGTACTGAATTAACAATGATTGTGTTACTTACATCAAGCATACAAATTACAAATTACTTTGTGTATCTGTGTTTCTTGTTTTCTACACAGCTTTACTTTTCAGCATGTAACTAACATATTAATGTAGATGATTTAACATAATACTGTATATTTTAAGGTGCATCACTGGGGCTGAAATTTATTTTAAAATTTTCAGTACAGATGTCTTGATATCAACTTGTTGGTATTGTAGATTTTGGAACAAATGTGCTGATTAGTTCACAAGCATACTCATAAGACCAAAAAACCTGGGTTTTAAAATTTGGTACTGACTGACAGAAATTTCTGACAGAACTAGTGACTGATGACTACATTTCCTGAACAGAGAATGTCACTCATTTGATTTCTGTGAAGCAATCATTGGCAGAATGAGCATGGCAACTACGGAGGCCTCACTTTGCAAACAGCGGGAAGCGCCTGGACAGCTCAGCGAATCTCCGTAATGCGCTGCATTTAGGAAAAAACCTTCTTAGTCGAATTTGTTATTTGCTTTGATGCAATCTGCCATGAAACAGAGATTGGTGACATTTCGAAAAAATAATAAAAAAGAAGACTGTCCTTGTCTGCAGAGAATAATTTCTATACCATGTTCCCAAAAGTGGATGATAAAGAGATAGGAAGTAATTGTCACATTTTAATTCACGTCGACTGTCACTTTCTTCGGTCATGTTTAAGTGAGTCTTTTGGTGGGCCATACCAGCTTCAGATGTGGAAAAAGCCATTTCTTTGCGGTCACTGCAAAGGTTGCTCTCTTTGTGGTAATGTTTCCATACCTGAGGGGAGGAGGAAAACAAACTCTCTCTCTTTCTCTCTCTCTCTCTCTCTCTCTCTCTCTCTGTCCTCAAAGCTTCCAGAACATTCTCCCTCATCTCCTCCAGGCCATTCTGTAGTAACAGCCTCTGTCAAGACCAATCACATAGAGCCTTGAGACATACTTCAAAGCTCATTCTGTGAAATGTTTGGTCGGTGTGAATGTGTGTGACCTCTGTGTAGGAGAGGGGTCAAAGAAAAATCTTCAGAAGGTTATTACTGACACTGCTTTTGCCATTTCTGTTTGCATGTTTCAGCCATTGCTAAGGTAGAGATTTACAGCAGAATGTAACTCTGAGATGCATGCAGTAATTAGTTCCAAGATATCAATACAAAAAGCTCCAATCTGAACCAGAATGCTTCCAAAAGGTTTTTCTTATCTTGACACACTCGACAAACACACAATCCATTTATTTTTAACTATGTTAGCTCAATGTGTTCCATGAAAACAAAAAAGCTTGTAATATTCATGGGAACCAATTATCACCATACAGTGCATCCAAAACATGTCGGGGAAGGGGATTCTACTGGGAGAGATTTCTTTCAGACAAGACAGAAAACTACAGAGCCATAACCGAATCCTCAGTAAACGAATGAGCACCAGAGGTTGGCATAGCCTAAACCAACTAAGCCAAACCGCTGATGTCAGCTTAGTTAGTTTTGTCTCTAGGAGAAGTCCAAGATCAGACTGAGAGATCAGAGAGGCATATGGCAAGTTCATATTAGTGTGGTACTAAGCATTACCCATTTTCTTAGCTTGAGAAGCTTTTATTTAGCAGCTTGAGGATATTATGGTAAATGAAACAAATCTGCTCAAACATCCAACAAAGCAACACTAATATAAACTATACATAGAGATCAGTGCAACCTTTTTTCCATGTATATGGAGACACTCATAATGAGCCTAGGGATGCCCTGGTACACCCCTGTGCAGCTAAAGACAGAACAGACTCATAAACAGACTTTAAGACACTAAAGCTCAGGTCAGACGTGTGTCACTGTTTGTTGTCTTTTTCCGAAAACAATGAACGATAGTTTTAGCACTGCTAGTTAGTTAGCAAGCTTCTATCCAGCTCAGTTAACCGATTTGAGGCCATTTCTTAACTTTTCTGGGTGAAAAATTTGTCTGACGGACAGTAAAGTATGGTAGTGTGACAGGTTACATTAGCCAGCGAGTTTTTCTGAAAGGAGTCTCCACTGATTCTCTGAACTGTTTGTCTCCATGCACATGCACAGAACTTTTTCTCTGCGCTGTTTTAATCTGTCACAGTCACATTCATACCCTCTCACCCCTCTCCCCACTAAACTCCATTTACAAAATCCCCCATAATTAAGTGTTTAAGATGTAAACACAGAGGTTCATGGAGAAACTCTACAAGTCAGAATAGTTCACAGTGGTGGTGAATGGAACCACATGCCCATTTCTAAAATTTCTCCCTCAAAGAAGTTAAAGTTGGAGGCACCAGAATGTAACTGCTGCACCATTAGTAACCATCTGGCAACACGGTAGCAACCATTAGTAACTGCCTAGCAACACAATAGAAACCATCTAATAACAACCACAGGTACCATAGCAACCACATACTCACACTTGCAATCTAGTTGATGATACATTGCTGTACACTTGATTTGTTAAAGTTTTTCCAAAGCATTAAAGGAGTTAGTGCACTTCTACACCACAGTATGTGCAGCCTACTCAAACTATTTTGCAGATTAACTGCTTTGGAATGCATATAAATCAAATACATTTATGCATATTTTTTTAAGTGCTAAGTGGTTTAGTACAGTCTCATGTAACCCTATACAAACAACCACCACAACCACAACAACATGACAGTTTTTATTTATATTGGCAGATATCCAAATTTGGGTATCGGAATTAGATCAAAAATGAAAAAAGTACCTGTAGCGCCAAAAAAGATGAAGCAATAGATCAAAGTAACCTGAACTGACTATCAATTGATACCTGATCAAACATTATATGGCAGGATTGGCTGCAATCTCAATGTACTGATTCAGACAGGGACAGTTGAGACAATTTATTTTAATCTTGGTTACACAGCTAAGTAAATTAGGCGCTGTCCAGCTGACGCATGCCAATCTATGGAAGTAGCCTTTTGTGCTTGTTTAGCAAATCACGTTCCCAGAGTTTGTCCTTACCTCCTAACTGTGCGCAGCAGAGTGGAGCGCGCCTCATTGTGGAACGTGATCACAATGCTGGTGGATGGCAGCTCAGTGTCGTAGTGCAGCGTCGTACATCTGAAAAGAGACGGTAGTTCACAGAAATAATGAGGCACCCAGGTATCAATTAGTGTGAGTGAATTCCAAAGCAGACCAGCGCCACTTTCCCTGTAGCAAAGTCACACAAACCCAGTATGAATAAGCGGGTCAAGGCCACTTATAAACAAAAAACATAAAGGCTTTTCACTGTGGCTCTTTCAAACTTCTTGATAATGAACGACCCTTGCTTAGGTGATGTGACAGCATTTGAAAGCTGCAAACAGTGTTGGTTAAACAGTGTTAACAAGATACGTGAGAGAAATCTTGCTGGGGCAACTGACCTAAAGCTGGGCAACGTGGACAGACAGCGGGAGTGTGTGATTAGAATGATAAAGCCTGATAAAGGCAGAACCCAGAGAAGCACAGACATCAATTATGGAGGATCTCATTAAAAATAAACAGCAGGCCACCTCTGCCCTTACTGCATGAGGTGTGGGGGAAGAAAAATCTTAGACTTGCAGACTGCATGGTACCTATTTAAAAGAAACTCTTACGCTGCTTAAAAAGCAAGGGCAAAATAAGACCATTCATGATGGTGATTTTTTTGTGCACCACTTTCAAAACATTAGCAGACAAAGGCAAGGTTTTATGGTGTGCTACACCATCTCTCACGGAGAGGAGTGTTTAAAAAAAGTGTTTTTAAAAAGTCAAAGCAACAAGAAAGATACATTTGCTAAGCGTGATGTCTCGACAGATTGTTCTTACGCAAAAACAGCTTTCTCCTTTAGCGCTCCTGATGTTCAGGATGCTTCTTAAGTATTGATTGATTGATAATGAATAAGGGTTTTAATGATATCAGAATTGTAGTAGGAAGGTAACAAAATTTTGTAAATCTATTCAAGGCGCATTTTCTGTTTTGTTTTTGGTATTTTGTTTAATTCACTGAGGTCCACTCGGTTATCATGTATTGTTATATCACCATTTTCATGTTTTTTTTTATTACCATTTGAAATCTTTATCCTTTAGAACCAGACCACTATTTTGGTTGATGTGCCTTTAAACTGAACCTTGACTGTAGTACTGAAAATTGTTTTGTACACAGGTAATAGAATACCTGTTCAAATGTTTCAGGTGTCAATGCTGAAATCACTATTCAGGCATTCATTATATTGCACTTCAACAGTGGTTTATAATACCAATCTCATTCAGTTTGGTGGTTTTCCTGCTTGCTACACCAGACCCATACCATAAATAATTTGGTCTGTAGTATGAAAATGGGGATGTATATGCTTGGTGTGAGAACAAATTTTATGTTAAAACATACTAATGACTAAAAAACAATTCTGTTTCTGAATAGACCATCTGAATAGAAAAACACAATGTTTCTATATGCTTCGTGTGAGAATCCGCAGCTAGTGTGCTGATCAAGATTTTGAGTTCTACACATGGATGTGTTTTAGCAAGCAGATCCCATTTTCAGTCTAGGTGGGGGCTTGCAGCGAACATACACATCCTCTCTGGTATTGATCCCGCACTGCACTCTTCCCACGCATGCTAGACATCCAATTGCACTAACCCACACAAGGTCTTTGAAGAAGGCAATCTATCAGTTGAACTGTAAGTCCCTTTCACATCTATTTTACGCATGGGACTCTGGACACACTGTTTGTGTTTCAACCTCTACAGAAATGTTTTGCTTCTAGTTCAACTTAACATCCCTTTATCATATACGTTGTAGGAAAGCTACAGTGAATATTTAAACATTTGATGTATTTGAATAAAAGTTAATATTTAAAAGTATCAGTAAAATGTTTCCTCTTAGCATAATGAAGTGGGTGATATTGCTCAGTTAACTATGCTTATGTGCCCACATCCAGCTGAACATGCAGAAAGCAAGTCCGTGTTATGGTAGAAAGCAAGACAAAGGTAGGAGACTGACCAGTTACTCAATTACCCAAACCTCAAGCACAAGTGGGTTATGCAGCAACAATACACAAGGTATAAAATCAAGTCCCAAAATTGCTTAAAAGAAAAAACAATTAAGGTACTCTAATACCTGAAATACACATCACTGAGATGCTATAGCATGACCTTACATTGGCCAGTTTATGCCTGAAAGCCCCCCATTTCTGCAAAGATCTAAAGGTTGTTTGCTTTTTCTGACAATGGTTAAATTGATGTTCTTTTCTCCACTCTTTTCCACCTCACTGCTCATCACTGATGTGTTTGAACACCGCTAGCAATTAAAGTATCCAGATCAAACCACAATTCTTCAGATTACTGTTTTATCCCACTTACATAGCAATATAAATGAATAAACTGAGAATGGAAAATATCAACAAAAAAACAACAAATTAAATATATGTCTTAAGCCTTTCCTGTGCTTCCAGAATTGTACTGCTGAATGTTTGATCGTTTGATAAACGTATTCTATATACTGACATAGGTATAATGGAGAAGGAAAAAACTATGCCGAGCTGTTCTATGTGTCGCTCTTCTTATTCTGAATGTAGAACCAAATTCATGTACTTCATAAGCTACCTTCAGCATACCACCACTGTGTTCCTGAGCAAGACCCTTAACCCCAAGTTGCTCCAGGGAGACTGTCCCCTGTAGTTAAGGATAGGAAGTCGCTTTGGATAAAAGCGTCTGCTAAATGCAGTAAATTTAAAGCCACAACCTCTAAATAAATATATATAATCTCAGTGACATAGTACTATATTTATATGGCGTTATTTGTCCGACATGTAATTAAAATAGTCGCTGCATTCTGAAAATAATGCTGCAGGCTATCCTCCATTATCTGATGTGATCCCTTTCATCATTATAACATGATTCAACATTACCTAGATATGCAAATGTACATCTGAATGAAGAATAACTCTGGCCAAATGCCAGATGTTTGAGGAGCCTCTGTTCCACCTCTTTGAAGGGGCATTCGGTCCAAAGTCTCTCTTTTTACATTCTGAATGGCTGATTTTAAGCCACTGTTTGGAATCCCCCTGTTGGTTCAGATTGGGATATTGTAATTATGTAAACAATGTAGCAGCTTCATATCTTTTTCTTCTAAAGCAGTTATGCCAAATCTGTAGAACTAAGGGGTCATAGTGATAAACACACCTACAGGTACTTAGTACAACATGGATCTGCAAACCTGAACTTTGATGTATGAAGACTGCCACTATATTAGTGTGTCATTTTATGCGGCATTCTTATTGGTTGGTGATTAGATGTAGGATGCAGCAGCAGCCACGTTGTGACAGGGGCGTCCAAAATTTCCCACACCATCATAATTTTGTCCCAGGCTATTGTTGATCACAAGGCATTGACAACGGCCACTTTGAACCTCTTTCACAATGCTGTGTAGAACCACAGGTATGGAGCCACAGCCAAAAGATATTTCCCCATTTTCTTTCACGTTGGTCATCTTTCATTTGGCACAGCTGAAAAATGAACATTGTAAACCCATCATAAATTTAACTTAAGTAAATCAAGAGGCTGTGTAGTTCAGAGTGCAATTTTAAGGAAAAAATAGCCGGTCAACTGATCTTATGTAATTTGGGTGAAATAAAATACGATTTAAATTTCACAAGTAATTAGTCAAGCCCTGGCCTCCTTAATGACTTAATTAAAACTCTACTGAAAAAACACACAATGCACTGCTGTTATTTATGCTAACATTAAATAAATTAGTCATTCTGGGGAGGAATCTTTAATAAATAATACAAAAATATTTTGTATTAATTTTTCATAATAATAATTGGGATGCACCAATATGGGAATTCTAGCAATACCCAACATATGTCACATGGGCTGGGGAGATGTAGAGAATGGGACACATATGCAGAAGCTGTGAAACTGGCTTTGTTGGGGACAAAACAGGAAAACGGATATGGGGCACTGGCTCATGAGACAAAGGGACTGGAGTCACAACAGAGGGACAACAGCCTTTGTGTCATTACACCGAATGGGTGCCATTTGCTTGTTGTAACTCTTCCAAATTGAACTTATTTTTTTTTACTTTTTTCAACTCTGAATCTAATAACACATATGTTTAACTATTCAAAACATGTATTGGTCAATCTCAGGCAGCTTTATTTAATCTTTTACAAGGCTTCTAAGCCGAAGAT
>JBBIGA010000153.1:13924265-13940176 GCA_037576975.1 Alestes dentex | reverse complement strand
ATTTATACCCCACATAAACTTCAGGTCATGCCCAACATTTTTCTAATTTACAGTAAGTCTCTATCTTCAATCCCTTTAAGCCACAGGCTTTTGAAATATTGATGTCAACATCCAGTAGTTTAAAAAAAACCCTGGCGCTTAAAGGGTTAAGGATTAAGTGGTAACAGAAAATGAATGAACGAATGAAGTTGGGTACATGCTACAAGATAAATAAACACATATTTGGAATTAAGCCAATGCTTTGTATTTCCACATTTTTTCAGGTGCCAAGGTTTTTTACTGTTTTTTAATTTTTACTGTTGTAAAGATACAGGCGCCTGACAATGGCCAACCATGAATTTTCTCAAATGATAGAAAAATTTCACTAAATTTCATTCATTCATTCATTTTGTGTAACCGCTTAATCCTTACTAGGGTCATAGGTACGCGGAGCCTATCCTGTGGTATAAGGGCGCAAGGCAGGGACTCACTCTGAGCACGGTGCCAGCCCACCACAATTCAATTCTGAGATGGTCGAGTGTGGACTACTTGTTGAGCTGAGCCAGAGTGACCTGTAGAAGCATGCAACAAGCAGCTTCATGTCTGGTATAGAAAACAATAGCTACAAAGAAAGGCCCAGATCAGATCAATTCGTACTAAATAAAGCATCCTCTTGTCATGGGATGCCGTGCTTGGGGAGTGTGGCTGGGCGCAAGACGCAGGTTCCAGAGATGGTATTTTATTATAAAGAACACAGACTCCACACAAACCAAAAAGGCACAAGGGCCTAACAGAAGTACACTAAACAGACGACACATGAGGAAGGGGAAGCGTGCAGGAAAGTGTGAGGGATGACCAGCAAATGAATACATGAACTCTTGCAACTTAAATACAAAACACACTCAGACATAAACCAATAATAAAACACAATCACTATAAACTAAACCATAACAGCATTATGGCCTCTAGTGGCCGCTGACTGTGGACATCACAGTACCCCCCCCACTAGAGTGCTCCACCGGAGCGCCAACTGACATCCCACCACCCCAAGGGCGGAGGAAGGGTCAGAGTCGGCAAACAAACACCCCCAAAAAAAAAAATCCCGTGGACTCGTGGGTCACACACGTCCTCCCCCTCATGGGTGCGTTCGCGCTGGCCTGTTCCGTGACCAGGTCGGCCCGTGTGGGTCCCTCGCGTCCACTCACCTGGAGTGGAGCCCCCTCAGGGGCCCACTATCACTTGTACACCCCCCTTAAAAATTCATGCGCTATTCCAGAGCGCCAGGGGGTCCAGGTGCTTTCCAGGGCGGCTAGATCCAGTCCTACAGGATTGGCGTCCTGCTTGCAGGCGGGGGTGCTGTCCTGTCCCCGTGGGGCGTTGGGGACAACGTCCCTCACTGCCAGCCCGGAGCGCCCACTGCTGGTAAGGGAGCACACGTCCCTTTAGCAGACACGCCGCAGTAGGCGCGTCCTGGTCCTGCGGTTCGCCTGCCTACTGCGTGGAGGCAAGGGATCCTGGTGTGGCATATGCGCTGGGGGTGGCAGGCTCAGATCCTGAGAGTTTCTGCAGTTGTTGAAGGCTGAAGCTTCAGGCAGCAGTGTCCAGATGCTTCCGCAGAGCTGTGAGCTAGAGCCACAGCGAAGCCGAGGGCTGAAGTCTCGGCGGAGCTGTGAACTCCAGCCATTTCGAAGCTACAGGCTGAAGTCCTGCGGAGACTGCGCTGAAGCCTCTGCGACGCTGCGAGCTGAAGTCTTAGCGGAGCTGCAGGATGGAGCCTTTGTGGGGCCGCAGAACCGGCGTGAGTAGGAGCGGTAGTGCCAGCTTAGTGACCTGCAGCGGAGGCAAAAAAGCACCAGGGGGTAACGCCGGCCTGAGAGCCGAAGTGCTCAAGTTCCGGAGGACCTTCACTCCGGAAAACCTCTGAAGCCCACTGTCTCTGCGCTGGCACAAGGCTGGCTCACGCTCTCTTCTGGATACTGGTGTAGCGGCTGCCCTCTCCTTGGGGACTCCGAGCCTAGGAGTCTGTGCAGGAACCTGCTGCGCCTCTGGGTCCTGAGCTGGTCATTCTGTCACGGGGTGCCATGCTCGGGGAGTGTGGCAAGGTGCATGGTGCAGGTTCCTTTAATGGTTTTTTATTATGAAGGACACAGACTCTACACAAACCAAAACAAAAAGGCACAAGGGCCTAACAGAAGAACAATAAACAGACGACACATGAGGAAGGGGTCACGTGCAGGAATGTGTGAGGGATGACCAGCCAATGAATACATGCACTCTTGCAATTTAAACACAAAACACACTCAGACATAAAACAATCATAAAACACAATCACTTTAACTAAACACAAGACAGCTGACAACATGACAAAAAACACAAACATACACTTAACTGAAAATAAAAGTCCCATAATTATAAACTAAACCATAACACCACTGCGGCCTCTAGTGGCCGCTGCCCATGGACGTCATACCTCTCAGGATTCATGATTCATGTGATTCCGATTACAATAACACTATACACTATAACACATATGCTGATGAATTACTTAATGACATTTAAAAATAAACTAACCAACCAGCTGAGATCGCAATATAAAAAAAAATTAGGACATACAGCTAACTCTCAGTCACTGATCATCGATCTCAGTCACTGATGTGATGATGTATGGAGTGTTCTTGCAAGAGAATAGTAAATAAAATCTAAAACAAAAAGCTGTTTTTGTGTAACCATAGAAAAAATGTAATACAAGCAAATAATCAGTGAGCAGCTTAAATTTTTCTGCCAAATGAGCTCATTTCATGCTGAGGGATTGAAGAAATGATGGTGCATCATACTCAGACGAACTAGTTTTTTTAGTTGTTCAGAGAAGAAAGCCTTCATCTATTGTGCTCATCATAAACAGAGAACTGCTAAATAGAGAATCTTGATGGGATTGTGTACACATGCTATAGACAAATGCAGAAGAAGCAGCTGAAATAACTGTAGACTCCTGTCTGAAAGATGAACTTAGTCATTCAGTGAGAAACATCCTCCTCCACAGGAAATGTCTCAGGCAATACAGTGGAACAAGCAGCAAGAAATCCCTGTGCACATGTGTAAGGCCTTACCTGTAATGTCGAGTGTCTCTGAGTGCTCTGTTGCTGGGTATCCGCTCGCTCTCTCTCTGATTGAAGGCATACAGGCTGTAGGGATCTTGGCCTGGCTTCCATCGGTGAGCACTGAGGTAGTTCTTCTCTTCAAACTCTTCCAAGAGGTCTTCCCATTCAGTATCTGAAATCTGAAACAGACATGTAGTGGTAATATTAGAGCTAGCCAAAACAGCATTTAGCAGGCTTCATACATTTGTTTGTGTTGAGTATTAGAAGGAAATAATACTACAAACATTTAGATTAAAAAAAAACATTTAAATTAATATAAAAGCAGTGAGTGTATCCTCTTAGTTATATGCATATTTTATGAGCCATGTAGGCAGTAAGCGTGTAGCGTTAACAAATTACAATGATCATTTTATTATCACCACCATTAGGATTTGGTAATCACTGCTTCCCTCCTCATCCACTGCCAAAACACACCAGACAAACAGGTTTGAACCGCAAAGAGACTCTGAGCTCCTAGCGTTAGTGTCACCCTTCAAAGACCTCTCTGTTGGCCTAGTGAAAAGTGGTGCAGTTTGTTGGGTCTGAGGTAAGGTGACGTAACCCAGCAATAACTGATTTTTTTAAACATTTTGCCATATCAATATAATGACAAGCACTGTCATTTTTAAAGATCTTTGCTGATGAACTAAGTTGTGGTTTAGGTTACAAATTATGTGGCTTGAAAAAAGAAAATGTTTACGTTTACAGCATTTAGCAGACACTCTTATCCAGAGTGATGTATATCACTGCTTAAGTAGTCCACATCTGTTCTTCATACCTGTAAAGCTACACTTAAATCTGTTTTAACCAAGTTACTACCACCTAAGTTACACATCTTAACAACCATGTCAGAAAGTCAGAGGTTAATACACAAGTAAGGAGAAACAGTTAAGAGGGTAAGTGCCCAAGGTTTTTTTTTTTTAATATATAGGAAAGGATGTATAGGAGATAAATGGAAGGACTGGTTAGCTACCAAGATGCTCCTTGAAGAGGTGGGTCTTCAGTCAACGCTTCAGATAGTGAGGGACTCCACAGACCTGATTGCAAGATGAAGTTTGTTCCACCACTGGGGGGCCAAGACTGAAAAGAGTCCTGATGAATGTTTTCCTCTTCTTTTGAACAGCGGAGGTTCAAGACAAGCAGTGTTCGAAGCTCTGAGAGGACGAAAAGTGACACACTGTTTTTTCAGTGCTGATAAGTAAGGAGGTGCACGTCTGTTCTTGGCCTAGGAAAGTGTTACGGTTCTGAACTTAATGCAAGCCACAGGGAGCCAGTGAGAGTTCCGTAGTAGAGGTGTGGCATGTGAGAATTTAGGAACATTGAAGACTAACCTCACAGCTGCATTCTGAATCAGCTGAAGTGCTTTCGTTACCTTCAGTGTAAGTCCAGCCAGAAGAGAGATGCAGTAGTCCAGTCTGCAGATGACCAGAGACTGGACAAGTAACTGCGTAGCTTCAGTGGTGACAAGAATGACAGTTTTTTGTCTAGTATGATACCAAGATTTCGCACAACATTTCTGAATGCTTCATATAGGATCAAATAACAACGAACACTCAAATGCCTCAAAATAGAACGGCTGGGTTATTGATGATAACTGATAATTGAGTATCCGTTGATTCATGTTACATAAGCATGACACGGTTAAATCAGATAAGACCTTCCGTGTAAATGTTTAGCATTTCTTACAATAGTACGTGAACACAGTGTTCATCTTGCTCAGGCACTCTTTATTGGTTCATATGAAAATAGTTCTGACTTCTAACTTGGTGCTGTAACATATTAAAAGTGCAGCAGTAATGTTACTTTATTTGAGGCTGAGCTGTGTCTGCCATCAGCTGGGACAGACCAGTACAAATCATCCGGTACAAATTCATGATTTTGAAAGATCTAATTACAAGTGCTCCAGTACATGTGTGGCTAAAAATATGGTGCTATTTTCAGTTGTTGTCTTAATGCTTGCTGGCTAAAGTAGGGGCACGCATTTGCAGGAGGCATACTTTATTTCAGATTTTGGCCGGGAGCGTGGCACACAAGACACAGCTGTGGCAAACGTATCATATTTTCCAAATTTAAAATGCTATTACTATATTCAGTGAAACTCAGTCTGTGTTAAGTAAGTTACATCTTATTAAAAATCTTATTTCTGAGGGGATGGTTTTGTTCTGGTCTGCTTTGACACCAAAAAGAGTCTTTAATGAACTGTTGTTTTAAATATGAAGTACCTATCAAAGGACACGCACTGCAGTTGTCATGTTATGGACAGATGTCAAAAAAGTTAAAACATCATGTCCTAAACATAGTGTTATATTGTTGTGTGGCACCATAGCAGTACAGGTGATGTATCACCTTGCACGTAATGAGACTGATCATAATAATGAAAATTCCCATTTATTAATAATGTATAGAGTGCCATAAATTGTGCACTCATTATATTATCAGTGTGCATGATGTTAACACCAGAGACATTTACACCTCTGACCTAAACCATGGAAAAGAAGAACCACTGTGGGCAATCAAAATGAATTCATATATCAGTATACCAAAGCAGGGCAGTCTCCCATGCAGGGGGTTGAACACACAATATTTCAGATTCCATGAAGGCATATCAATCATAGTTTAATAAACCCTCGTATTTTGCACTGACAGCACTCTTTCCCGTTTATTATTTTTCAGGGCCTGCTTTTTTCTGTTTTTGCTGAAGTCAGACCATTAGGAGGTTGCTGTTGCTGGTGATTACCTGCACTCGTTTCACCCCCACAGAGTATGAGTGGGGACTGATGATGCTTCTACACACACCTATCCTGTAGCATGTCTCTAAAAAGGACAAATTGACATTCAATGCATTTTAAATCTTTTTCTTTTCAACCTTGAGTTTAAGAATGAAATCAGGAGCAAAGTATTATTAGTTTGCTCATTTATATTTTTCACCCATCGACCTACAAATCTACAGCAAGTGTGGCATAATCAGCTGAACTATAATTAATGACAACCACATTTGATGAAATGGTTAATACCATTATGTGCCGTGATCTCATTAACCTTGAGTTATAAACCTAGCATTTTGGACTGAACTGTCCCTTTAATGAGACAAGGAGCATGAATGCTGTGCGGTACAAATCAAACAAAACACCATCAACAGCCGCCGCCACCACCCCACCCCCTGAGCTTCTGCTCTCTTTTATGGAGCTGTCAGCCTGGTGAGGATGTGTCATGGCCCGTTGCTTTACAAGAGCCACAACAGCATCTTTACAGCCAGTAATAGAGGTGGGTAATTGCAAATGTCTGTTTCTTAAGATAGACTGCTAAGCATGACAATGGCCAGGCTTTCAGTTCAGCCCGCCTATGCATAAAATCAGCTGAGCGCCTGTGAGGAATGGCTGCAGCCGGAGGATCAAATATGATATTTCCATTAAAATATGCCATCATGACTCAGCGGCCTTGTTATTTTATATTTTAAAAATGTGATGGTATTAAGTTCTAAAATGTTGTGACAACGGTTCAGGTTTTAGCTAAAGCGAGCTATACCACCCACTTTTTAATGCTGTGATACACTGACAAATAATAAAGGAAAATATCGGTAACTGTTGTTTCCATTTCTTTCTGTATCAAAAGACTTGTGTTGTTTGGATCTGACTTTTACATGCTTGTTCATCTAACTGAATAGCCTGGTGTTTCAGAGCAAATATTTGATATACCTGTACTGCACAGTTACATCAGGGGAAATTAATAAAACCATATTTTATATATATATATAATGACTGTGTGAAACTTTATTTTTGTTTGACGTGCAAAACTCAGAGACTTCAGTGCCCATGTATTTCCCTGAGGGCCAAAACATCCCCGTTACACATTCCCTGGTGAAATCATTAGCTTGGTGTTGCTCCACAGCGACTGATCGGGCGGTCTGAGCTGCGCCACTTTTGGGGCTCAGCACTCTCCCACTGGCTGCTAATGAGGGCAGGAGGACAGACTGAAGAAGTAGTAATTGGATATTGCCTATCCTGTCATCTATGCTCCAACCATATCCTTTTTATAGTTTTATGACGAGTCACAGCTTCTGGTCTTCGATAGCAGAGAGAAAGTGCACATGCAGCAACAGTGTTGAATTGCAGGGCAGATGGCATAATGTATTGTGTGTTAACCCCTCAAACTTTAAGAACTCACTAGCAGGTCCAGACTTCCAATACTCGCTTTGTTATAGCCGCAGCTCAGTGGGTGGATCCTATGTATAATTCCTTTCACATTTTATTTGACAATAAAGAAGCTCTCCCTCACATGCTGTGTTCGTATCAGCAACCACCTCAAAGTTGGACATGGATTCAAAATCTATACATGTCACTGAAGAAAATGTATCTACTATAATTATTATTATCATCTCTGTGACATCATCTCCTGGTCCTTCCAGGAACCTCAATGATGTTTCCAGAAGATCTGACACATGTACCAACAGATATTCTGCTACCACAAGTACTACTCCAACTACTCCTACTAATAATAGCAAAATCTGTGAGTTATTTTTAGACATCTGTGGTCATTTTAGACAGACTCTTACTCCACAGCAGATGCAGTAGTTGAAGCTTATCAAATAAAACACTCATGTATGCTTGATATCTGTCTACAGAACTGATGGCATTCACTGACTGAGTTTCTACAACTAGTTAGGTACAATAAATCCAGTGTTATAAGATATTGCATAATCCTATGTGGTTTGATGTTCAGTCTTGTTCATATGTGGGAATTGTAGTGTCTATTATTATAGTATCAACTACTATCATCACTGGGCACAGTGATGATAGTGATCCAAATATTACAAACTACGTTTGCAATATACAGTGCAATGTACTAAAAACTAGGGCTGTTAAATAATTAAAAACAAATAACTGTAGTTAATCACATTATGTGTTGTTAATTGCAATTAATAATTAAATGGAAAATTTAAAAATGCATGGAAGTGCATTTCATTAAAATGGATTAGATCCCCAGTTATTTTTATGTTTTTGGGGGTTTTTTTTCTATATTTGATCAAATGTGTTGACTAAAATCAAATATTTGTTATAGCCCAAGAAAAAGTAATTTAAAAAATGTGTATTGTTAATGACTATTGCATTATTAACACATCAGGAGCTCTACTAAAAAAACACAATGCAGATCCTTTGATGTGACAAATACTTTAATTTGTGATTTACAATACAAAATAATTTGTTTATGATGTCAATTTCATGTATTACATCAGATTATAAGTCACAATAACAATAGGCAAGTTTAAAGAATTAATCATTATTACAATATTAGCCTCTGCTGGGATATTGCAAAATGTTCACAAATATGACAGCATTAGGGAAACTGCATGTAAATCTCAATCTCAACTGTTCTAACGGCCTGTTCTGTGACTGTTCTTTCGGTTTCTTTTTTGTACAGATCAGTGTTGTGCTGCATGGAAATACGAATACTGATGTCTTTTGCCTTACCGCAACCACCATTCGAAGCAATAAAGTCTTAATATAAAATTGTGTGTTCAAACCTCAAGTTATGAAGTCAGGGAATTGGAGTTCTGTCTTTGGGGGTCCAAACCAGTTTCATCAGCACGAATGGGAGCTCATACATCACTTCAGATTCGAAACTCAGCAGGGCACATAATCGTTCAGAACTGGTGCTGAAAAGCCTATAACTGCCCATGAGGATGAGTAAATCAAATCCATGTCATCTACCACCAGTAACATGAATCCACGGCACTGTAAATGAGCTTGTTTATGTACTTTACACTGCAGCACACATGTGCCATGAATCAGTCTAACAAAATACATCAGTCTTCTATTACCAAATAATGATAATGTATCATTCAGCAGATGGAGCCACAGCATATCTTCAAGTATAATAAGAATGCGATGTCACCACTATGTGATGAATGGGCCAAACGTACATATTACCTTCTATTACACACACTTACACCTCAACTCAAACAGCAACACATCAACACAGCCCAGCTCTATCAACACCACCCTGTAGTTCACATGCCATCTTGCCAATTACAGCTATTTCAGTCCTGGCCTGCCATGTCAGTGTTAGCGTTGTAAACAGTTTGATTGCTGTAAATAGAAGACAGCACAGGCCAATGTACAGCATGCAATTCCAAAGAGAAGCTTCTTTGTTCGTTTTCCGAAGCTTCATGTTCTACAATAAAGTGCAGGCAAATGTTTCAGCTTTCGCTGCAACTTTCAAGGCCACATTGATTGTTCGCCTCTGCCTGCAGTCGCTCATTTTACCCTGCAGAGATTTGAATAAGGCATTCAGGTTTGCTAGACATATGGTGTGTCTGGGGTTTTTTTCCCAATATACGCATTTCCATGTATAAACAGAATGAGTCACTGATGAAAAGACTTGATGGGAAAGAGAATTTTAAAGCAGTCTACAGAAATATAGTCAAGTTTCTCAAAGCAGCAAAGTTTTCTCACATTATTTGAATGCAGTAAATTTCCTAGACCAGTGTTTCCCCCCTGCTCTGCATAGTTTTCTCCCTTCTTTCAAACAACCACTTCAAACCAGGGAAGGCTGATTAATTAGTTGATTAGTTGGATCAGGTGTGTTGGGAGCATGGAAAACACACAAATATGACCAGGGCTAGGAACCACATCTTTAGTACTGTTTTGTAACAGCGATTTTAGCATACAGATTATCGATTTGATTTCCTCTTGATATGAGCCACTTTAAACAGCAATATCACATCACAATTATCCTGTACTGGCAAAATGCTTTCTGCATACTAGCTGCTCAATTTCACATTCAGTCTAATAAAAAAGCCCTGTAGAATACAAAGAATTAGGCGATTGTGGGATTCAAATCAGTGTAGCGTGGAGATAAGCACCACAAGCTAACAAGTGATACTGTATTTTTGAACCTATTGGCAGCATGTTGGTGCAGGACTGAGGAAGAACGTGGGTGAAAAGACAGTGAGTAGGAGTGGCAGTGGTGTTCGGTGGGTGAGTGCGCAGTGCTGACTCAAAGTGTGCTCTGCTCCAGACAACATGGAATGTGTTAAAAATCCAAAAAGTGTTACATGGACAAGAATCATATTTTTACATGGACAATAAACGCAGATAAAACTGCTCATTCACAACACACCTATAACCAGAGCAGGTGCTGACAATGTGGCTTACAATTAAGTACAGAGAAAACATCCATGATGTTGCATTAATCTTACTTGGATTACTTGTACATAAAGATTTGGCACTTACTACTCTCCTATTGATCTCATGTTGTCATGAAACTTTAATGTGTCATTATGTTTGTCAGTCTGGATTAAAGTGTCTGCCAAAGTATTATGATAACGTATGTTCAACCATATCCTGTAGGGATTAATTTGGAAAAAAGTTGGAGAATTACTTAAGCCAGTCCAAAACACCTATTGAATGATTACCTTGATTTAGCTATGAGACAGCACAATGACCTGAGTGAGTGAGAAGCTTCACATCAGTTTACAGGAGCTTTGGTGTTGAGCCTCTCTCCCCTGTCAGTAGTCATGCCCCACTGTTCATTTTAACCAGTCCAACACTTCAGCTGCTCTTAGACTGTGTTTAACTGGACTATTAGGAGAGGTACTTGGACATGCACGACTACACAGAAACAGTGAGGCTCTGCGACCCACAGCAGGCTGTGCAGAAGACCCCTGCTCTCAGTGCGTTTCTGATCCTGCTGGTGAGCGGCAGGTCGGGTTATGAGCGGGGAACTCACGACTCCGTCTGTCCTCAACTTTTGCCGTTAAGCCTCACTGACAGCGAGACACCCAAACAGCCCGAAAACTCGCTTTAAGAGCCATTTCACAGCTCCTACACATGCTGAAACGGCTTTCGCGTGTTTTACGCATAAACGTAGCACAAAACCACACCACCTGCTGAAAAAACGCTATCTTTTGAGAGATAAAAACACGAGAAAGTGAGAATTTCTGTGAGAAAATACGTTGCCCGACAGTTACGAACCAGCTCGTTCCATCCCAGCTCGCCTCCACTCACACCTGTGCGAGGTGTGTGTTAGGCTCGGCTCCGGTTCTTTCCACACAAACGCATATACACCGCTCACCTCTTTTTCCTTGTGTCTCTCCCGTCTTTGGTCAAGTATTTTCCTGTTAAGGAGGATGAAGTACAGCAGAGCCGCCAGCCAGAAGAGCGCGGCCAAAGCTAGAGTCAGCTTTCGGGAGAGCCTCTTCATGCTTTTTGCTGTTGTTGTTCTGGTTGGTTGGTTGTTTGTTTACGGGAGCCTGTTTAAGCTATGCTACATCTTTTCCCCCGAGCAGAGCGAGAGAGTCTGTCTCCCAGGCTGTAGCCCCCTCGCCCCTCCAGAAGCCCCCTGAGTTGTTAGGAGACTCGCTGCGGGCGAAACTGAGCCGTCGTCCGGCTTGATTAAAATCATCCCGCCGCCCCCCGCCGAGGTAACAGCCGACTGTGAATGAGTTTAGCACCACCTACCGCGGAGTGATCCAGACGAGTCCGCCTCTTCCCTTCATCCCTTCGCTCCTCTCTCCTCTCCTCCAGATCAGACTCTAAAACCAGTTACTGTCACTATGTCGTGATTAAGTGCTGTAATTATAATATTTAACACTCGAATATATTCGACAAGACTTTGTTTTACACTTAGTCTTTACGTGTTTCTTTAATATAACACGTTGTTCCTCCTTTACCGTCTTTATCACTTTATTATAGACCAGAAGGAGCACAAACTTCACTTCTGCTCCTGTGGAGATGATATGATGAGGTCTTCAGTAAAGGAAAACTCCAAAATTTTGTAATTTAATCATTAAAATGTAAATGAAGTCACTCAGAGATTTGATGGGAAATCAATTATGCTGACATTACTGCTGTTAGAGAAACCTTCACAAAAATCAGATTTATTCATTTGAGTAGTGATAGGAACCAGGCCTCTGAGGAGTGTAATGCCTCTAAAAGCAACTTCATGGGTATATGTCGCAGGTAAATTTAACTTAGTAAATCCATAGTACAATGCCTGAGATGTTGTTTTGCAAGAGGTTTTACAATTTATTCTGGGTGGAGGGATACATAGGATGTTGTAAGGAAAAATAGAACCTGTTTTTTTTTTTTTTTGGTTTTTTTTTTGTTTAACCACTATTTGCCATAATGAGCATTGCCCATAAAACTAAGAAGTGCATTCACTGGTTCTTTCGGATGGTTGATAAAATTGCTATATTATAATTTCAAATCAGCCCATATATCCACCCACGCAAAAGTCTTCAAGAGAAAACAGTTTCCCAGAAGTGGATCCTCATCTATTTAGTGTTGAGACATGCAGTAAAACACAGCTGCAAGGCGTGTACAAAACTGACGTGAACTGCCTGGTTGTGTGACGATTATTTTATCTCTTTAATGACTTCATGAGCATGGCAACATGTGTATTCTCTGATGGCACTATTTTTAGGAAAATTAGGAAATTCAGAGAACAATTTTCTCTGATATATGTTGCATTAGCATGCAGGGCCTGCAGTTGCCCTGAGTTATCCTTCTTTAACGTTTGTCGAATCACAGGAGATATAAAACTACATTGTTGCCTTATTCTTTGGTTGCCGGGCCTGCGGGAATGCATTAGCATAGTTCTAATTAGCTCTCGTGCTGCGTGCCAGAGGTTGAACATGCTGCTCAGGGAGTCTTCTTACGGGAGGAGGTTAACCTGAGGACGTTCCCGTGCTGGAGAGCGAAAATGCACTTCCTCACCACTATTCACAGAGGCCCTTGAGAAGGAAAGAAAGGGCTTTATTTAGTGCTCGCAGTGACAAATCACACAGACTCACTGTTGGTACTTTTGGTGACATTCAGGGGCCTGGATGCAATTTAAGAGGGAAAAAAGGCTGATCTTGCTGACAAATGATGGCCCAGTTTAAGAGATGGTGCTTAGGAGGTGTCTTACAATATTTATCAACCCAATCTCTGAGGCGTCCTAGTGGGAGTTCTAACTGCATCTACGTGAAATTGGATTTATGACGTGTCAGGTTCGTTTTTGCATTCTGTGTTGCTGCACACCACTGTGACAGCAGGGAGAAGGTTTCCATGCTCTGATGAGGAACGAGCTCTTGCTTGCATCGTATGACTGATGCAGAGCACAGGCATGGTTAAAAAGTAGTGTGCATGCTTATGAATCATTTGCCTACATTTTCAGGACAAAAATGTCCTGATGTTTTAGAAAAACCAAACAAAGGCAGGATTGATTGACTATATCAGGACTGACACACCAACACAATGGTCCTGACACAGAGTGTGCTGTGGTACATTTTTTTACGTGCCATATGATGCAGAACTGACTTTCCTCACTTTTTAAATCAAAGGGACATTAAGAGATGCTGTGCACTCTTAGGTACAGACAGAAAGTATGTACTGTATAATTCAGCTGCACATCCACCAATCCAGCATAGGAGTTTAGCTCTACCCATTCATGCTGAAGTTAAAACAAAATCTTACCAACTGAAATTCACATTCAGACAATAAATCTTATATTTTTGCCTTTTAAAATAATGATTTACATGTCATTTCAAATGTATTTTCTCTAAAATGTTTCGGTTTTTTATAGTGTAAACAGTGATTTGGTCCAGGACTGCTTTTTAAATGGGATATGCAGTACTTGACTGCCAATCACAACAAACACATTAACATATACCATAAGGGCACAGTCAAAAGACAGCCTGCTCTAGGGGATTTTAAGAGTAAAAGAAAGGTTTTAAAAAGGACAAAATTAACTATGGTTACGTCATAAATAAAAAAAAAACAATACAAAATAAAATATTATAGTTAGTAAAAAAATATAATAGTTTAACCATGCTTGTTTTGGTTCTTTGGTACGAAAGGCACTGCTCTGTAGTAGTGGTCTATTGCATGCTTACTCTAAAGCCTTACAGGTAGAACTAATAAGATTGGACAGTGAAATGTGCCCTCTACCTTGCACTAATGAATAAAGATATGCGGAGAAGTAACTGTATAGTGCAAGAAGTGCATGCCTCCTGGTGACAAACATGAGATAGATGAGTCAGATGTAAGGAACGAATAATCTTTAAGTATAATGTTACCACAATGGGCCTGTTCCATCTGGCAGCAGGCCAAGAGAGGGAAAAGGGAGCGTAAGATGATCTTAGAAATGACTTCCCTCTGATACAAGAACCTCGGTACAGGAATGTAACCCCAAAGGGAAAGAACATCAGTTAGGTAAGCAGATCAACTGGGTGTTTCTAATGAGCACATGTTAGTGTACACTCAAATGAAAAACAAGTGGAAAAAACACAACAACAGCTCATCATGATGCCAGGAGAGCGAATAGCAGTAGCTCCAACTTGGTTCGAGGAACAAAAAATGAAAACCTGAAATGTAATCATGCAAAACTGTTTCTGAATATAAACGTATTAATTATGTATAAACTTTTGACCTACGGCATGTAATGGGTGCTTTCAGATCTTGAGATGTGTATGTCACTAAAATAGCTATAGCTGTGTAATAATATCTCCATCCATTGTTACACAGTTGGAGTCTATAATCTAGGTTGTATAAGTACTGTATATTATTTCTATTTGGAGGTTATTATAACATTCAGCTTATTTCTGTACAATAATGATTTGTATTACATGATGTCACATACAATTATTTTACTATATAAGGGGATATTTTTAGCCTTTTGTCTTTGTCTCTAAGAGCCACGGTTGGTGAAGCTGAGGCCAAGGTGAGAGCCACAGCGGGAGCTGGGACTGCTGCGGGATCCACAGCTGATGAAGTATATATATGTGGCCTCAGGGTGCTGAAAGGGTGTGTTGTCGCTTGTGTTTTGACAGCAGCGCATCCTGGGAGTTTCAGCACCTTGGACATCTGACCCCGCGCCACAGTACCCCCCTGCACAGCCCCTGGCCCGTCTCAGACGTGTCCACATGCACTAGGAAAGGCTTTCGGAAATCCGGATTTCGGAGTACTGGGGCCGAGGTGAGGACATCCTTCAACATCTGGAACGCCGTCTCGGCCTCAGCCATCCATCAGATCCGGTCCGGCTCTCCCTTCCTAGTGAGACTGGAGAGTGGGGCTGTGATGGAGGAGAAGTCCAGCACAAAGTGCCGATGATAACCAGCCGGCCCTAAGAAGGCTCGCACCAGTTTTTTCGACATCGGGCAGGGGTAGGCCCGTATGGCCTCCACTTTCTTTTCCTGCAGCTGCAGGAGGCCCCGCCCAATTTGAAAGCCGAGGTACCGGGCTTCAGTCAAACCCAAATGGCACTTGTTGGGGTTGGCCATGAGACCTGCCCGACGAAGCTCCTCCAAAATCTGCCCCAGATGAAATAGATGGTCTTGCCATGAGGAGGAGTGGATGATCACATCGTCCAGGTAGGCTGCGGCGTAGGGCTATTGAGCCCTGAGGACTACAACCATCAGCCGCTGGAAAATAGCAGGTGCTCCGTGCAAACTGAACGGAAGTACCTGATATTGCCAGTGGCCGTGAAGGCAGATTTTTTTCTGGCCTCAGGTGCCAGGGCCACCTGCCAGTACCCTTTTGTGAGCCATGTTAGCTAGCGGTGCCTTTCAGATGCAGTGCAGAACGGCGGTACTGTTATTGTACTTTAACACGGACTTGCAGATTGTGCAGGTCATCGTGTTGTTTGTTTGTCTAGAGTGAAGGATCTCCACACATGTGATGTGTGTCTGTGTTCTCTGCTGCCGTGTCTCTCGTCTTGTTTTGGTCTCGTGTTTAGTTTCCACTCTACGTGCCAACGGTACCGCCCCTTTTATGAAGGGACTATAGTAATTGGTTAAACCAAGGAACGCGTGTC
>JBBIGA010000153.1:13909784-13924165 GCA_037576975.1 Alestes dentex | reverse complement strand
TGACCTGACACATGGACATAGACAAACAGGCACACATATATACAAGCATATGTTCCCACCCTCATGCACACAAACAAGTATTCACAGATGTAACATGTAGACACACAGAGAATAATGCCAGACACACACTCTCACTCCCCATATATACTCTATACTGCGGCTCCAAGGTCTGACAATCCACTGCCAGACCCTGGAGCCGAACCCCTTTTTCTCTGCCGTGGAGACAGGAAGACCACAAAAAAAAAGAGATTGGAATTTATATATCCACCATGACCCCAGTGTAGTGTGTGTTGTGTTATGTCTGTTACTCATATTACTTTGGAATGTATCTCAGCATTTATTTTTAAATATAAAGCTTTCAACCCACCTTCAATCCACACAAAACCAGGTGTATTTAGTATTCAGCCAGCACTACTTTTTAAAATAAAAGCAGTACCAAACTAAATTAAACCAAACATAACCAAAGCAAACCAAACAGAGCAGAACCAAACCAAACCAAACAAATCAGAATCAAGCCAAACCAAATCCAACAGAGCAGAACCAAATCAAACAAAGAAGATCCAAACCAAACCAAACCAAACCAAACACAGCAGAAACAAATGTTGTTTTGCTAGCAAGGATTGAACATAACGCCGTGTTAAACTATCCCACAATTCTGGCAAAAATATTCCAGCCAATATTAGCCACTTCACTGCACATTTTTCAGAAGATCTGAGTCCAGTACAGGGCAGCAAACTGGTCTCACGACAATGAGGTATACCAACATAGGTTTCCATCCGGCTGTTAAATTGAAATGAAGCTAACGACTGATGTGTCAAAAACTAAATTTGGTGCAAATTAGGTGAATTTAAATTTCCATCACAGGACTGAAGCTTGTCGCATTTTCGTGTCACAAAACGCTAAGCAGTATTTCACTGCTCTTACCTCTTTCATTCTAGAATTGTATTTTACAGTGTGAGAATCGAGACTGGTAAACATAATCAGGAAATATCTGCTTAATCAGTCCAAGTACTTTATGCATGTTCCCCTTCTAATATCTCTGGTATGCTTTTTTATTTTATAACATAAAGATGCATTTTCATTTCTTACAGTCCACTAGAACTTGTAACACTTGGTCAGTCATTTGACTTCATTTAATTTGCATTAATATGATTTATTTGGTAAATGCACAGCAATGCATGCCTGGAAATCTAGCTATTAACTCTCAAGAGGCTGTCAATTCAGCTGCAAATTGTAAATAACAGAGTGGTGATACTATGATCTGATCATGATTAACTAAAAGTTGAGGTGAAAAAAAAATACTTTAAATTAAAGTAAGTGATATTTAAGTCAATCAACCAATCAGGGCATGGAGGCATTATTTACTTTCATGCCATTGAGACTTTACTTTAATGGCCATTAAGAAAAGGACACGGTGTGGAGGCTGCTGGATAGCAATAGGTCAGGGATAGGATCAAACACTCTTTTTATGCCTGATGTGAAACTGGAGTACCTAACCTATTAACCCAAGTCAAACCCACACACTTCTGTAGTGCAATAGGTATAATGACGGGGATAACTTCGACATTTTAGGCAACAATAGTTAGTAACAACAATTGGAGAAAATGAGAACATGGTCAATATTTAATCACATTAGTTTCAACACAATCATTTGGCAAAGAGTTGAACTTGGTAAAAGGAAGTTGAAAAGGTCCAAATAAATTCTGATAAACAGTACACAAAGATATTTACTTTCTCAATCTAAAATGTTAAGAAGATATATAATGATATATAATGAATATAATGAATGTTAGTGCACATTAATTTCCTTTGACAGTTAAAAAAATGTTGTGCTTATGCAAGGGTACAAAATTGCTGCTCCTCATGTCAGAACTGATGGTTGAAGTACAGTACTCTTGCTACCAGGAAATGGTGATGTTGAAGCCACGCCACAGCAGAAGTTCCAATGGACCAAATGTAGGCCTTGAAGCTCTATAAACGTCTCAGTCTAATCTTTCCTCTACCTCAGTTCCTCAGTTCAGCAACAGATGAACTGTAGACAGTCGTAATGGAATGTGCATGAAACAAATCCTTCACGGCATCCATGTTTGAGACTTTTAAAAGTTAACACTTCAAGAAAATGTGATTCATTTGAGATATCAAGTTACAGTTTTGACATACCAATGCCAGAAACAGAGAAGGAAAAAATGTGATTTTCTCTCCTCTACCTGGTGTCTTTTTTAAATAATACATTTGTAAGGAAGTTAACTTGAAAAGCATCTTGGAGTTAAGATCATGTGGGTGTAAGAATCTTATTGTTGCTTGTTGTTGAGTTTTTGTGCCACGCTGAGCAGCATGACACACTGTTCCAAATCCAGCCTCTTTCTCTGAATGCACCGCAGCTCATAATATATGTTAAACCAAAACGGGATTTTGTTGTTCCATGTTCAGATGCATCCTATTTTTACCAACGTTGGGGGACATAAAAATGTAGGAACATTCTCAATTCCTCAGAGTGAGTCAACATTCTCAAAGTTAATTTACATTCCTTTATTACTCTCTTGCTGTTAAATAATCAATCGGCTCTGCTCCATTTTCATTTCTGGAGCTCAGATGTGCTTGGCAGGGGTGGTAGGCTTTTTCAGTGCGATTCCATCTGAGGGATGTTTAATATCAAAGGCAGCTTGTCCTCACACAAGTCTCATATCCGCAAATTGAAGTCACTCCACATCTTATTTCGACAGCAGTGTGCATGTGTGTGTGTGTGTGTGTGTGTGTGTGTGTGTGTGTGAGTGTGCGTGTCAGGGAGACAGAAATCTGATATTACTGTCACCAACAGATCATCTGCATTATAATTTAAATTAAAGCCTCCTTTAATTAAACTGTAAATATAAATGAGCTCTAGCTGATTATGCATTATCAAACTGGAAAATAAGAGAGAGCAGAGAAGAAAAGAATGAAGGAAAGAAAGAAAGAAAGAAAGAAAGAAAGAAAGAGAGAAACAAACAAACTGACAAAAAACAACCAAATTAATAACTACAAATAAGGTCTACATCTGTTAGATTATATGGAATGGAGGAATACTTTAAACGGCTTTAAAAGGCTTCTGGGCTTGTCTGAGCTCAGAGGCATAACAGAGTTCAGCCTAGTCAGTGTCAGACACCCTCTGACATATCCATGTGCTGTTTTTCAACTTTTCTTTTACTTTGAAAGTAAAATGTAAAGTATGGAGAACAAATAATAAAACAAAAATAAAAATTATTGTTTCTGAATGAGCATGTGCACACATTCAGAGTGCAGTCCAGATCACCAAGGGCTTATTAACTGAATTAAGCAGAGAAACGATTGAGGCCTTGATAGTAAAAGTGGACCAAGTCCACTTTTTTTTGGCATCAGCTCTTTCAACGTCAATACCAAAAGCACTGTATATTTTGCGGGGAATAATGAACCAAGTCCATATGTAATTCCAGAATATTCGCTAGCTGGCAGTGATGTTCTTCCTCGCAGTTGATTAGCCATGCAACTTAGATTTTCACTGGCCGATTTCTCAAAACAATAGGACTTGGTCCACTCTTCCCATAAAGGCCTGAATTAACGGCCATTGAAGTATGAAATAAAATCATATTCATATGTTTGCTTGCTTAGACAGGCAGATGGGGCCAGCCAACACAATAACTTCTGGGCTTAGTTGGATCGTGTTATTTAAATTCCAAACCGAAAGCAACAACATCTTTGAGGCCTCATTCTGTTAATGACAAACAACAAATTTACTTTTAGTTACTTTTGCATCAGAATTATAGAGTGTCACTTGTAAACTCATGATCCAAAACTCAAGTTCAAACTGAACAACAAACACCAGCCATGGTTGCTTGCTGTTCCTCTGAAAAGGTTTTCCATTGTGTAAGTCAATGAGATGCATTCATTGTTCACTTTGTTAGAAGGTAAAGGGGCATTTGGCCAGTGCCCTTATGAAGTAAAGAAGTGAAAGTGACCACTCTGTCAATTTAACCCATTCATTAAGTGAAGCAGAAGGCAGCCAGGAACACAGCTCCCAAGCAGCAGTACCTTGCTCAGGGTACCTCAGAAATGCTTAGCAGTCTTAGGAATCGAACCCACAACGTACTGACGGCAAAGCAAACGCCCTAACCATTAGGCTACCAGCAGAGTGACCTACATTCATTAGTTACAGGCACAGTCCCCCTGGAGCAACTGAGGGTTAAGTGTCTTGCTCAAGGACACAGTGGTAGAAAGTGGGGTTTGAATCTGCAACTTGGTGGTCTTTGGGTCCACAGATAAGTGTTTTACTCAGTAGGCTACTACCACCCTGTGAAACATGTAACCACTTCATGAGATGCAACTACTGTTGTCATGCACAATTTGTCAGCCACCCTCTACTTATCATAGGTCATTTCTGCACACAGGGCCAGTGATATGTGATGCCAGCCTTACTATGGAGTCTAGTTCCAGACAAAATCTGCCACACCTCCTGCAGCTAAGGAGGTGTGGCTGGATGAGATGAATAAGTCTTGACTGGATGAGATGAATAAGTGTTAAGCAGGAGGCAGCATGTTGATGCGGGCTAGAACTTGTGGGCTAGTCCTGGAGAGAAGGTCTCCAGGACCAGGGTTGGAGTATAACACAACAATTATTGAAACACTCACCACATGCTTGGTACAGCTACACTCTTAAAAATAGAACTTCTAAAAACGGTTTCTGGCTTGGAAATGCAGTTTTAGCATATACCTGCTACTGATTATAGAACCTTTCTTTGAATTGTAAAGATTTTCTTCACACTCGTTCAGTTCTTTAAATGATTATTTAAGGAACCCAAACATTCTACTGCATAACTGTAAATAACACCTTTAGACACTTTAGACTGTATTTTAATATTGTACATGCTGTCCCTTTTTCTCTCTTAACACAGCTGTTGTGTAAACTCATAAAGCTCATTCTCCCAGTTTACATTTATTAGCAGGAACTTTTCTCTGAGAGATATGCATGCAGCTGACAATGGCATGGATTAAGCGAACCACCAGAGAAAACGGCACATGAATATCTGACATTTTAACATTATTTACTCCAATCTGGCAACTAGTTCACAAAAGAGAACCCTCGGGGTCTTTTGGCCATTCTGTGAAGGTATAAAAATTTATAGGAACTAAAAATGGTACATGTCTCTAATTTTAGTTATTTTTGATTTGGTAGGATCATGTTTATATTTAAACTTGATGATATTACTTTCATTTCATTATAATTTCTTGTAACATCCCATGGAAAAATATACAATTATTAATTTATTTTTATAGTATCCACATACATATAGCTAAGTGAGCTCTCCAATCAGTTATGCCTTTATGTTCTGGAGGGGTGTCAGGGGTGTCAGATTAACCATGGACATAATTAGGAATTATGTGTTTCTTTTTTTCGGACCATGTTTTGGCATTTATGACCTGAACTGAAGCTCTAATAGTCATGGATCAGGTAAGTCAGGATAGTCTGCCATTTTCTGTCACTGGGAGATCAAGAGTTCAGTCCCTGGTGATGGCACATCCAAGAGAGGATAATTGGCTTTGCTTACTCTCGCTGGAAAAATGGCCATTCATCTCCCTTCATCACTGGGCTCCAAGCTCATAGAGCTGTCCAATGACCCTGTGGGCAGCAGTTTGGAAAGATGTGGTCGCTGGCTTCACCTGGAGGCATGTGCTGGCTTCAGCCTCCAGTGGTGATAGTGGTGTGACTGGGGCAGCCCTAGCTAGTGAATGGAAATGGACACAACTAAACTAGTCAGAACACTGGGAACACCCTTGAGAAAGACCTTTAGTGATAAACATGTTGGAAAGGATGGAGCAGAAAGAAACTGTCTGTCCTCCCACAATAGCATACCTACGAAAAGACCACAGGCCTGGCACAAAGCGGTGTTCAGGTGTATTTAATCAACTTAATAAAGATGCTGTCCAGTGAGTCTGTGCACAATGGCTGTCTGTGAAATACTGCAACAAGGTGATGAAAGTGCATAATCAGCCTCCTCTTCACCATCCATCTGCAGTCCTCTGCATTTATCCCTCCTCTGCAGGAATTAAACCAATATTTCATTACCGAGAGAGAGAAAGGGAGGGCCCAGTGTCTCTCACAGAAATAATCTGCTAACATCCTATTCCCACTCATGTCAAGGACCAGTATAAGTTAACATTTTTGTTCTTTTTCATATTCTAACACAGACATTCTCATCAAATTATTATAAGTTGCTATAAATGTGTTTGCTGTAATTCTGTATAGAACCGAGAATGCTCAGAGAATCATATGAATGCCTCCTAAATGTTTTTTCTTTAGAGTGGAAAAACTGGACTTTAGAATCTTTGTAAAAATTACAAAAGGTACTGCAATTGTATTGAACCTACCAAAACTATAATTATCATTATCATTATTATTTTATTTATTTATTTATTTATTTATTTATTATTGCTGTTGTTGGTATTGCTGTTAGCATTAGCACAGTGGTTGTTGTAGTGTTGTAGTTAGCAGCAAGTAATGTTGGATACAGGGGATCAATTCCTCAACCAGCCAAGTATTCAGCAACAATAAGAGTCCTTGAGCAAGACCTAATGCTCCATTTGTTTACATCTGTAACATGATAAAGTCACTCTGATGATTAAATAATGCCAAAAAATAACAATATAACTGTATAATGTAACAGAACTAATTGCTTGGATAGTGAAGTAATTCGTTTTAGTAATTAGTTTTAAGTGATGATATACAGGGAAAAAAATTAAATAAGATAAGACAGTAAAATAACTACAAAACAACAGATAACGCATATGATAAACTATAACAATTAAAATGTTAAAATGGAATAAAAGTACAACATTTAAAATAGTGTAAAGTGCTAGCTACAGCAAGAAAAAAAATAAAAGCATTAAAAAATAATCATTAAATATGAACTTTTGTATGGGGAAAGGTTTCTCTTAGGAACATCTGATTCCATAAGCAGCACACACATTCCCCAGCCCCCCAGCCCAGCTGTGACTGAAATAGCACACCACTTTGGAGGGGGCTTTTATAACCCCTACACCTTCAATCAAATTTCAGCCTTTCTGGTAGAGCGTTCAGAGTCAGAGAAATTTTATTATGCTAATCGGAAAGGCGGGGAGCTCCTATAATGAAATAAAACCCAGGTGTACACTCCAGCGGCCAAACCGCCCCATACCTCCCTCCAGACATTTTAATCAAATATGAAGAATTAAATATTAAAGTTTGCACTTCTAAGTTTCCATCTCTCCTTCAGCAGATCAATCATAGGGTACTGGGTACTGGGGCTCTGTTCAATTTCAGTTTTTACTTTAGAGGGAAGCTATGGAATTTTCAGTTAAAAACAGTTAGAGCTCTTTGACATTTTAATGAGCTGGAAAGAACACAACAAAACAGTGGAATTAGATGTAGATTTTTGGCAAAAAAAAAAAAAATCAAAAGAGGCAGATTTGAAAGGGCAAAACAACACATTTGTATTATGTTATATGATTGTCATGACAATAATTACACAATTTCTAATTCCAGATTCAGGTATCAAGTGTTTCCAAAAACGGATCTTCTATGACGTCCAAATAAATCTGTTGAGTACCTTCATTTTTAAGAACTGGAGAGAAAGAAAGAAAAATTGTCATCAGATTTCAAAAAGGCTTTACTGTCCTGAGGGAAAGCAGAGCTTTCATGTTTTCTCTCTCTCTTGATGAGCCCTTTGCTGAGGCTCTGACTGTTCAAACTGTGCCTGTGTGGAATGTAATTTAAGGGATTGCAGGCAGATAATTATTCATTCCGTCTTACCAGATCAGTCATGATGTGAATAGCAGGACCACAGCATTTTAGTTATATGGTATCTACCAGTGCCGCATTCGAAGGCATTGCCACCCCTAGCGAGTCGCCAGGCCCCGCCAGCGAGTCGCTCATATGTAGGGGCGGACTGTAAATCGATGCATTCTGTAAAATTCAGTCAGCAAGGCGCACGGAACCATGGTGCCCCCCCCAGTAGTCAGTTAGATGCCTGCCCAGTTGGTCCGCTCTGGCGCCGGCACTGGTATCTACCTGCCTCTCTCTTAATAAAATTTCAGTCCTCAGAACCTGCCAAAGCTTGTAGGAATCAAATTGCACTGTTTCCAGCCTTAAACATATTGCTTGCTGTCCAGTATAGACTAGATTGGCACAGATGGCTTCAGAAAGGAAAATTGCCCACTTCGCACGGCTGTGAATCGATCAGTCACATTGATAAACTTCTGTTATTGCGTTCTGGGGCCTTTAGAAATCGAACAGGGAGGAAAAAAATAGCCGAAGACAAAAATCTAGATCTTGAGCCAGGAAGAGTAAACATCCATGTACAGTATGCACATTGTAGCGTAATGTATTCAGTTAGGAAATTAGCAGTTGGGGGAGCGTGGGTTGTGCTTGCATTTGGGGGGAGGGGGTGGCAGGGGGTTGAATAGATGTGAATAAAGAAACAACATTTTATGCAAGATTCCTCTGAGATGCTTGATCAGCATGTGATTGCGGGAACTTTTCACGTTCTGTCGTTCAGGATGGAGGTTTCTAGGAGGCCAAATAAAGATGTTTTGGGCTAAATAGATTTCATATACTTTAACATTATCCCTGAAACACTGAAGATATTACACTTGCCTTGCCCAGCCTGGTGCTCACATTCTATCATAGGTACCAAGGCCAATTAGAATGTTTGCAAAGATCCAATAATGACAGAACTATGGTTCTTCCTGATGATGGAAAACCCAGTTTGCTGGTTTAAAGAGCCTTCATCTGTTAGTAGGCTAAGCCTGTTAGCATCCACACTTTCACAGCAAAAAAAAAAAAGAATAATGACTGTTCATTCGGTTTGAGTAAAACTAGGTGTATGATTAATAGGTGACACCTGTGTCTGTCTATGTGTGCATGTATGTGTGTGTGTGTGTGTGTGTGGGAGGGGTTGCTGTGTCTGTGCATGTCATGTCATCATCAGCTGACTTGATTAAATAATGAAATAGTAAATGAGTAAAAAATGTAAAACAATAAAGCAGCAAAAATAAATCAACTAAATAACAAGAATATAAATATATTTGGCTAGTCAACAGATCTAGCCAAACAGAAAGAGAGAGCTTGATCATTCTACAGCTTGATTACTGAGCTCAAGTTTGAATCTAGTATAGGGGACAGTCCAAAGATTTCAATCCCAGGATCTCAGAGATCTGTTCGGAGAATACCTATGAAGGAGGTCAGATAAATCGGCCTGAGTTTACCCATTCAGAGCCCTATAAGTAAGAACAAGAACAAATCTCTGGGGAGGCAGTGCAAAATTGAACTGGAGTTATGTGCATTCTTTTTCCAGAGCATGTTAATATCATTAAGGTGCATTTTTATTATTATTAACTTATAATTGCATATTAAATTATTTATATATGAGTTTTTTGGGGCAGTGTTTACAGGTGTTAAAAGGTTCATCAGTAAGCTATCATGCTCTTTAACTGTGCTATCCTTTTAATAAAACATGCTAAAATAACATAAAGTAACATTGTGAAGATTCATTTGTTAAAGAAACAAGTGCCCATGTAAAGGTTTTTGCTGCCTGGTTCTATTGTAGAAAGACTTATTTTTGTTTGTCTGATTTTTAGAAAGAGGTTTTGTTGCACAAATAAGGAGGGCAACAGTAACATAATGCACAGTCAATGATAATCTCAAATCTAACCTCAAATCAACTAAAAAGATATTTGGGGCTTTTCGATCAAACAGATCAAACCCAGTTTACCAAAAGCATCTTAGTGTTAAGATCATTCCAACCAGTAGAGAGTATGCTCAGTGAGAGTATGCTCACTCCACTGTTTAAGAATCATCTTTGTGCTTTTGCCTTCAGCATTCGGATGGCCTTTTTTTTTTCTCTTTCGCACTTCCGACCATTTCAAGCAGGATCTGGAACTCTGTGGTGATGCCAAATACAGCAATTGATTTTGAAAGCTGTTTAGCTGTCAAGAGCTATTTCCCCACTCAGTCCGATGTGGTTTTGCTAACTGTTTTACTTAGGTTTAGGGAATGCTGGGTGCATCTTATTTGGTTATCCAGTTGTGTGGATGATGGGAATCTGAAAGGTCTGCAAGGCAGCTGTTTAGGAATAATAGAGAGCGCCCACTCATAAGGCAGCTTGGCAAAAATGTATTCAGATTCCAATGTGAACTGGTCAAAAGAACAATAACAAAGGCATAACATGCAGCACACTGTTGTATGGAAGCTGCTGAGGTCACTTTGGTTAATGAGTTGATGTGCAGTGGAATCAAGTGAATTCTAGAACAGATGATAATGAGGGTAAGGAGAAAAAAGTGTCATTTTTATGGCTTTTTGGGTAACAAGGACTGGTACATCTGTACATAGGGGTGTGTGGATGTGGAATTGGACCCAGTGGTGATGGGACTGTGGTGTAAATGGATTCACTGAAACAGATTTCATTTAAAATGTTAGGCTCCTGTAAACTGACTGGTTAACATATGATCCCTCGGGTTTTGCTTGTACAGAAATGTCACTCCAATGTCTCACACCTCACTGACCCTCCACTGACTCCCTCCATCACTACGATAAAGTTCAAGAGATGGTGACTTACATTAGACTCTTCAGTGGCACACAATTTGAAGGTTTTGCCCTATTGTCAGGAGTTAATGACTGGTGAATTACCACCAATAATTTCCCACAATCTAATAAGACGTAATGATTTCAAAGATCTTGCTTTTCTATTGTTTTGCATTCCCAACAAGCAGAAACAGAGACTGAGGGTTCAACACATAGAAAGGAGGCTAAGCTTCTTTAAGACATATTTGACAAAACTGTCACCAACTAAATGCAAAAATCAACCAGAAGAAATAAGATGGTTTACATCCAAAGCTTGCTTGTAAATCTAGAAATATAAATTTATGTCTAAACCAATGTCTGTTAAAGGTTTAGCCAATCATTTCAAGTGTTAAAGAAGTAAGAAGGATTGGTTTGAAACTTTATAGCAATGAGATTATTCATTTTCGTCTTGCTAGTGCAATATATGGCTGTCCCACAAACATTTTGTGTTCCTTATGGTTTGCTTGCTGATTGCCATTAAAAGATGGAGTTTTTTTCAAGCTGTCTGTGAAATGAGATCAAACTAGACCATAAAGCTGCACTGATCCATTTTTGATGATATTCATTTTACACTGCCATTGTCCACTGTCCTACCAATGTGGAACATCACAGACATATTATCAGTGGTGCTTATATAGACAATGCTGGATCATCCATATTTTATCCAACTACTATTCTCCTGTTAGGGGTAATTGTGATAATGGACTTATATAAATGAGCAGAAACACCAGCTTTTACAATAGGCTATTACTGACACATTTTTCTTTGTTAGAAGCTTGTTTATTCTCTATAAGTGTGATAGTTTATTCAAGTATTTTCTTGAAACACACCTAAAATGTACTGCTTTGTTTGCTTATTTTAAAGGTCCTGCCACTACACTAATCATGTTTCGATCTCACTATTGTCTCCATTATTTGGCATCTCTAATCAAAATACATGACACCCACAAGACACTTTCTGTAAAATGGAAACACCTTTAATTAATTTGACCAATTTCCAAAGTACAATTAAGCTTGATTAACAACCCAGTCATTTAATCATTTGACATCATGCATTCTCAATTAATCTGTGTGTGAAGGTGTATAATAGATTTTTTTTATTACTAATGACCTAATAAGTTAAAACAAGCCCTGTTAACACAGTCAGTATAGTTCATATTAGTTAAGCTTATATATTATATAAGCTGTGCTCCATCTTACCATGAGTAGTTGAGAGAATAATTACTGCATTTCTGCTGCGTCCAACTCTTTGTTTGGAATGCTAACACTGCTAACAGCAATGACTGGCTCTTTGTTTAAACCAGCAACCAGCTAATTTTGCTGAGAGATCACAGAGAGATCATCTTGGATATTTCCTCAGAGGTACAGAGGGGAAAGACTAAAGGGGATGCCATGGAGGAGTAAAAGGTCAAAGAAAAGAGTTGCGAGGAATGAGCAACAGTCTGGTGAGTAGAGAGGCGGGTGATACAAACCATATCTTCCCTCCATTATCATGGGCAACGTGAGGTCACTGGACAATAATATGGACGAGCTTACGGCACAAATCAGACACAACAAGTGCATCTTGATGTGCTTTACTGAAACATGGCTGCTGGCTTTTCATGTGTTGGGGCAGACAGAACTTGGTGCGATAGTGGAAAGCGCAAGGGAGGAGGACTTGCTCTTTTTGTTAACGAGCTCCTCAGGGAACAGCCCTGTCACCATTCCTCTTCACCCTCTACACATCCAACTTAAAGTACAACTGAAGAATACCATCTGCAGAAATTCTCAGATGACTCAGCAATAGTCAAATGTAGCAGACATGGGGGCGACACAGAATATAGGATGGCGGTGGGCAGTTTTGCTGACTGAATCAGCTGCACCAAAGAATTGGTGGTGGCCTTGAGAAGATCACAGTCTCCTGTTACTTCCCTTTCTATTAGGGGGTGCATGCAAAGATTGTTCAGCACTACAAGTACCTTGGTGTGCACATGGACAATAAGCTGAACTGTTCAAAAAAACAAAAAACTCTGGCCACCTCCAAGAGAGGTCAAAGTAAGCTGTTCTTCCTACAAAAAGTCTGTAGTACAGTGCTGTGCATGTTCTATGAGTCTGTAGTGGTCAGTGTCATTTTCTACACTGTGGCGTGCTGGGGTGGCAGCATGAAAGCAGCAGACACCAAGAGACTTAACAAACTGATCAGGAAAGCTGGCTCAGTGGTTGGTGAAGAACTCAACAACTCAGTGGTTGGTGAAGAACTCAACAAAGTCTAAAGTCTTTACACTCAAGAACAGTGTAAAGACTTTAGTCGATCATGGACAATGCTGATCACTCCCTCCACCTGCTTTGTTTGCTTATTTTAAAGGCCCTGCCACTGCACTAATCATGTTTCCACCTCTCTAACATCTCCTTGTTATGGCAGTTCTAAATGAAATACATGACACCCAAAACACTTTCTGTAAAAGGGAAACACCTTTAATTAATCTGACCAATTTCCAAAGTACAATTAAGCTTGATTTACAACCCAGTCATTTAACCATTTGACATCATGCATTCTCAGTTAATCTGTGTGTGAAGGTGTATAATGGATTTTTTTTATTAATCAACATTACTAATGACCAAATAGGTTGAAACAAGCCCTGTTAACACTTGGGATTGAAGGACTTATATTTTATATTTATTGTGTTTTTTTCACCTAGGTCTACTTGAGAAAATTTAATGTGCTGGGGTGGCAGCATGAAAGCAGCAGATACCAAGAGACTTAACAAACTGATCAGGAAAGGTGGCTCAGTGGTTGGTGAGGAACTCAACAACTTGGAAACTGCAGCTGAAAGGAGGACATTGTAAAGACTTTAGTTCGTCGTGGAAAATGCTGATCACCCCCTCCACAGTTGTAGCAGAACAGAGAAGCAAATTTAGCCCTAGACTCACCAGCATAGTGCTCCCCTGAACACCACAGAAAATCCTTTCTCCTCATTGCAATCAGACACTAACTTCTCCCTCTGTCACACATTCACACAATAATCTGTGCAATAATAATTTTGACTCATACTATTTTTTATATTGTTTTCGTCTTTGCATCTCTGTATGTCTGTGCAGTCGTAGCAGAAGCAATTTCCTCTGGGATAAAGAAGTTTTCTGATACTGATTCTGATAATAATTGGCTGGGTGGTTCCTCACCCCATACTCCATCTTGAAAATAACTTATCAATTTATTTATTTTCTTCTGAAGTGTTCATTTGTGTTTGGAATGCATATCAAAAAATACACATCCATGATCATTTTTAGATGTTTTAAATATCTGTTTATTTATTTGATGTTTATCATTTGAATTATTAAATATGTTTTTATCAACACTCAAGAAC
Source organism: Alestes dentex (assembly GCA_037576975.1). NCBI lineage: Eukaryota > Metazoa > Chordata > Actinopteri > Characiformes > Alestidae > Alestes > Alestes dentex. The sequence goes on along the minus strand of JBBIGA010000153.1, from coordinate 13,910,217 downwards.
AGCTGTTAAAGAAAGGGATCAAGTAGGGTCATAGGCATTTCAGGAAAACAAAAAGAAATATCCTTTTAAATATCCATTTTAAAATAAATTTAAATGACAATGTAAAAAGTTATTTTACAAGATACTTTTTTGTTTGCCACGCTGGATGAAAGATTATCTTTATTAAGTTCACACATAGATGATTATTCTTTTTTAATCTTTCTTGTCAAAAGCCTGTTGTGCTCATTTTCTATCCAAAATCTCAGCAAAAAATCAAAGAAACAAGTATTTAGATGTTGGTTGTGATGGTCACCGCGTCCCCGTCACGCCCTTCCCGGTCCTCGTCCCCTGAATTCTAGGTTTCCCTCATGTACTCCGTCTCCGTGTCGGTAAGCGCGTCCCTATACTTCTGTCCAGTATAGGGGCGCTCCCTCGTTCCCTACCTAGTGTGTCT
>JBBIGA010000153.1:13897795-13909684 GCA_037576975.1 Alestes dentex | reverse complement strand
ACATGAACATAGAAAAAATAAACTGGTCTCGAGGACTCGCTCTGAAATTACGAGTCCTCCTCCTGCTACTGTTGTCCAAGACCGAGTCAAGGCAGAGTCTTTGAAAGGTCGAGTCCGAGACCGGTCTCGAGTACTACAACACTATCGATAAGTATTTCTTAGACTGAGATCCTTAACATACCTTTATGACAAAAAGTTTTTCCACGTTAACAGCATTTACAAAAGGCTAAAATTATTCAAAAACACTCCCATGAGCATGCAAGTCCAGGAGTAGCAATAGTACCTCATAATAACATACATTTTGATAAACCCTATTCCTTAAGAAGAACAGTATTTCACCATAAAAATACTTAATATTTTTAATTTTACAGGCATCCTCAGATATGGAACATGAATATTAAATATATTTATCATGTATTTTCCAAAAACATTTGTTTTAACACAAATGTAATAATTTATTTGACCTTGAGATTTGACTTTAATTTAATTAACCTTAAAATTACTGTTCTGTCACAGTGATGATGTCACACCCTGTCTCATCTTGTCCCTTTTTTGCCTTTGTTTTCCTCTGTGCCACTTGGCCGTTTGTTTTAGTTCTCAGCTCCACCTTAGTCCTGCCCCTTCATTAGCGCATTCACCTGTGTCTCATCCACGTCTCTGCCCTGTCCTAGGTGTTCCCCATTCTGACCTTATATATGTATCCCTGTCTATCTTTTATTGTAGCCTTTAATGAGTCTGTCAAGTACTTTGTTTGGTTTTGGTATTCTCGTTCATGTATGTTTTTTTTTTAAAATGAAGATTCTACTCGCAAGCATGCCCACCTCTTCCCCTAAACTTGCAAAAGTCACAGATATATTCATAATCTGTAACATGATAAAGGATATGAGATACCATTTAGCTCTTTAGGTGAGCTAAGTGCAAAAACTTGCACAGTGTTGTTTATTCAACACTGATATTTTGTAGTTTTCTGCATCAGATTTTTTTTTTACCAAAGTCATATAATTCAGTGTTAAAAATGAACTAGATGGTATAATCTTCTGTAGTCTTCTAAATGAACAGACCCTTTCAGAGTTTGTATATAATGTCACAATGCATTTAAGTTCATATTGTCACGGTGCTCCATCTCTCCCGAGTGAGGATAGGCGCATAAGCAGACTCCAATGTTTATTCTTTTATTCTCTTTTCCTTTTCAATGAAAAGGAAAAGAGAATAATGGTGGACTGACAACACAGGTGGGTCCCAACGGAACTTAAATACAAAAACCCACACCCACAACACCAGTCATAAACAGAAATCTCAACTCCCTTTTCACAATAAAAGTGCACCCAACACAAAACTTAACATGTGGCGGCCTCTAGTGGCCCCTGACAGGACATGACAGTACCCCCCCCCAACGGCGCCCCACTGGGGTGCCAACAGACCCCTACAACATCCCAAGGGCAGAGGCGGGGCAGGCAGAGGCAAAGGAAAGCATCCTGTGAGCCCCACCTGGTCCTCCCTCTCTGGACTACATCCTGGCCGGCACTCCACACGGCGAGGGTGACCTGGGTGGTTCCCACCAGATGCTCTCCTTTGAGAGTCCCCGTCCTCTTGGGTGGAGGCCCCTCCGGGGAGCCCCTCTGCAGGGAACCCTTTACTGTTGTCCTCATCCTCCGACTCACCACCACACAACAACTCGGCAGTTGTAAACCGGCTTGTCTTCTCCGGTTCACCCCCAAGCTGGAACCAGCTTGCCTCACTCCTGGCAAACTCCTCTTCACTCACGGGCTCATCGCCCAGTCTGCTGCGCCAGTTTGAATGGTCGGTCCATCTGTCACGGTGCTCCATCTTTCCAGAGTCAAGATAGGCGCATAAGCAGACTCCAATATGTATTCTTTAATTCTCTTTTCTTTTTCAAGAAACCAAAAACAGGCTCGAAAAGCACTCAGAAAAGAGGAACACAAACCACACTAGAATGACGGTGGACCGACAACACAGGTCGGTCCCAACGGAACTTAAATACAAAAACCCACACCCACAATACCCAATCAAAACACAAAAACCCTTAACTTCAAACACACCCAGCTGTGACTCATAAACAGAATTCCCAACTCCCTTTTCACAATAAAAGTGCACCCAACACAAAACTTAACATGTGGCGTCCTCTAGTGACCCCTGACAGGACATGACACATATTGTTACTGAAATAGTCACTGCAAAATGCAAAATGTTACCTGGCTATAAAACATCCATGTTTTAAGCTAGATCTTCAATCAAGCATGAACATTACGCACTGCATAATGTGGCAAGCCCTTATTTTATGACAAATGGCCATTTATATAATGAACAATGTTTTACAAGAAACGTTTCTATGTGCTGCCATGCAGGACTGGCACATTCATGGTTTATTGATCATCTATCTCTGAATGTGAACAAAGTTATGAAATTCATGCCGCTGTAGTGCACTGTCAGCCTGATTGCCTTCATATCTTTCAGTAAAGGTTGCAGATTATAAATTAGCTCATCCTGAGGAAACAACTGCATGTAATCTTTTTTACAGGAACCAGCCTACACAAAACATACACAAAATACAAACACTTAGTACGAAAGAATAAAAGCGGGCAACAGGGGGAAAGAAGAGGCTATGGAGGAGCTATTAGCTAAAGATTTCCAAATACTAATGTCAGAGTGTGTCAGACAGATTTGTCTGACTTAAAGCAAGCCCATGTAGTTTGATATCTCTGATGATGCAGCTAAATTGATATTTTCTGGCATTTAATTCATTTATTCTTTTATTTGAATTGTGGATTTAAAGAACGGTTTGGACGACAGAGGTCATGCTACATCGGGTGAAAAGCTAACACAGCATTCCACAATCAGAACATAGTAATAGCAAATAGTAAAACATGGTAGTGTTAGTGTGAAGCTTTGCTGTTTCAGGGCCTAGATGACTTTTCATAACAGAGAAAACTATGAATTCTGAACCATTCACTGTGACAAACAAACAAAAATGGAGGAAAATAATTTTCAGAAATGGCTGACAGTGCAGAGTAGACAGGGGTTGTGATTGATTATTGATTAGAAGGCTATTACTGCAGAGCTCTGTGATTTCAGCTGTGTAAAGGCCAGTACTGTGGTGAAGAACAAACTGTTCTTTGCAGCCGATTTCTATGACATCATACTGCATTAGCTCTCTGAACCGTCAATAGTGAAACACGCTTTCCACTTTGAGTGGTACATTTACCTCTGCCACTTTGAAGGATGGCTTCTGATCTTCCACATGATCTTCTAACTGTTAATTTATGACTTGGCAAAGCCTGTTTAATTTCTCTTAAAACCTTAAATAATGCCCAGGAGTCACCAGACCAAACAGAACTTAAATAACTCAGCTAGCTTGCATTGTTGTTCTAGTTGGCAGTAAATAATTGGCCTGTGAATGTAATTTATATGGTTCATTTAATGTGCAGTATCCACTGTAGGACAATAATCCCTATATACTTAGGAAAGCTTGTAATCATGATCATGATCATGATAAAACTGTCATTATATGTTTTACATCCAACCTCGGCATGCTTAGAGGAGAACCCTAAGTGAAAGTCTGTAATCGTCATTAAAGAGTTTAAACAGTCTGACTTCATAGCTAACATCATTCTTTGAAACATTAGTGCTACAGCCCTCCTCTCCCACCAGGCAGACCCTGTTAAACATTAGGTTGGTTCTTCAGTTAAACTTGCCAGTGTAATGGAGGCTCAGGAAGCAGTGCTCAACGCCTCAGGCTCTGAGAAATACTACTGCTGTGTCTTCATATCAACTGTGCTTCATCAGTCACTAACAAGGGTGACTGCGAGGCAGCACAGGCCCTGAATATTAAACTGCTGTTTTAATTAGCCTGACTTTTTTCAATTATGGAATTCAGTCATTTATCTGGAATGGTAAAAAAAAGTGTCATGGTAATTTGCACCCATGTTCCTTTCAAGGGAAGTACAAAGGAGTGGAGCTTGTCTCTTTTCTCCAGCAAGCGTTCTCCAGTGAAGTGTGTTGCTGTATTACAGGGTATTACATTTCCTATCCAGTGTTTGACTTTATTTCTGAGGGCAGGATAATAATAGGATCTAATTACTGTAATAGTTTGTTTTCATTCGTTTGCAGAAAGTGATTCATCATCTGAACTTTGATGTCAACATGCAAATCCTACATTAAGACTGCTGAATGTGTTCACCTTCAGAGGAGCAAGAGGGACATCTAGAGGAATAAGTATTAAAGTACTCCTTGGAAATTCTAGATGCCAAACGAAATGATGTAGTCTGTTTTTTCCCCAATTGTAACAGGCCACATTAAGGCATTCTTGGACAGAAGTGCTGTGTATAAAGAGCCTATAGGCACAATTGGTGCAACAAACAAGATTACAGAGATACTGCCAAAACTGCCAAAAATCTCTTTTATTCCAGGCCTACACAAAAATAATATATGTCCCCCTCCTTTTTTCCAAAGGAAAAAAAGCATCAAAATAAGGTTTAATGTTTTGTATGCACAATGTTTTATCATTTTTAACATAATGACTTGAAGCTGACTGTTCTAAATACTGGTGCATCTATGGGGAACAGCACCACCAACATGTCATAAGATAAACAAGAATGGGCTAATTCACTTCTAGTCTGAGCTGTAGATTCAGTCTTATTTTAATTCCCTGTGAAACATACTATGATGAACTACTTGTAGTAAAATGCTGCCTTTTAAGCCACCCACCTCTGCCTCCTAGCAGAATCAGTACTGATTGGCTTATCTATCAGTCTGATTGGCTTATCTAAAAATAAAATACTGCATATAAACCCTCATTTTAAATTTAAAATATTGAGGCAGACACAGCCATATTGTGAAGATGTCATTGCATGCCAATGTTTAATGCGCACAGGGTTGTATAAAGCCCTCTGACATATATGTTAAGTGGCACACAGACAAGAATTACAGTACATCATTACTTATATGGTACATTTATATTTTTTAAAGGAAAATGTAAAATGTAAAAACTAGCAATGTGCACATTTGGCTCTGTTTACATTCACAGGCTGAAGTAGCGCCAATCAAATGCAAATAGCTGAACACTATTATCTTTGCCTTTTAAAGTTACGTAGACAGTCAGAATATCTAATTGCTCTCCTTTCCCTACATAGAGAACTGCATGACAAATCATGCAAACTGCATTATAAGTCTTAAGCCATTTTGTCTTCAGATCATGTGCATATGTCTCTAGTGCACTACTGGTGAAGTGTCCATAGTTTGAAGACAGTGCACTAAAGTGAGTATATAGGGAGTTCATTTGGAATTCAGCCCTATTTCTATACCCACAAGACATGTAGTTCATTCATGTGACGATACTGATTTGGATGTGCTCATTAGGCACGCTTCATGGTGCAGGTTTGTTCACATAATAGAAACAAATACGAGTCACTTACACATTAAATGCGAACCATCATGCTAAGATCAGAATTGAGCAATGAAGCTTGTTATGTCGTCTTTGTCATGTCAATAAAGTAAATATTGAACAACACATTAACTTTCCATATGATAGCGCATTCTACTGGCCAAGCTCAAAACAGTGAACATCAATGTTATCCGAACATCAATGATGAATTGAAGTTGATTTAACAAATGAGGAAACTTTATCAACACATATCTAAGCTTTTCATCTGCATTTTCATGAAGACTTTCACCACAGATTACTCACTACTTTTCCTACACTGGAAATGAATCTTCTCCAATAAATCTTTTAAATCAATCTTTTAAACTGGCATTCTTCGTGTGATTCATAATACTAATATATACTAATATCTGGGTTCATTAGTAATAATACCACTAATACCTGCTTCCCATCAAGCACAGCCATTTCATAATTAGCTCTAGAGGATATTGTTATTAGCAGTACCAAGACCTTGCCTGGGAATTACAGCCATCCTTGATGGAGGATTTAACTAAAGATCTTGTATATGATTAGTATTATGACAGCATGGGTCAATTACAACACCAAATAAAATGGGTCTGCATGTTACTGTTTTATTCATGGTACGTTTGCACCATCTGCTGGTCAACAGAGTAGCACACCCTGTGCAGTACAATCATCTCCTACAGAGATGAGGTATGTACGGGTAATGTTTCATGAACAATGGAAAAAACATCAACAAAGAACTTCTTTGTTGTTTATAAGCTTGAACGTACATTAAAATGTGATACTATAAAAGAAATTGTTTTTTTTCTAAAGAAAGAAAAATTGCTGACTGGCAATTGTAAGTTCTCATTAACAAAGCCTAACTGCTGTACATTCCCTTTTATATTTTAAGTTTATAAGGTCAATGTGAATCAGAAATTATCTGTTGTACTAACCAAAAAAATAATTCTTTCCCTAAACTCAACTGAATTATGCAAAGCATTTCCACACAATTAACTGACTTTCTTTTAAAGCCAGTCAATTTTGTTGATGCAGCTCAGTTTACTAAAATTGGGACAAACTTGCTATCATTTCAGTGCAAAGAAGGTTGACTGAACTTCTTGATTTAACTTATCACAGATTTTCTAAAAGAATCCTGTATTTTTTCTACATGTTTCCACAAACTCTTTAGACTGAGGTGCTCAGAACTGTAGTCTGTTGAAGTAAAAAATAATACTGCTGACTAATAATTATCTGGTGTGCTTACTTTATTTTTCCAGAGCAAAGTTTCCTAAATTCTAAGTAAACACACCTCTTCTGTTAAGTGACATTAACTTGCCAACTCTTCAAAATAACAACTAACGTTTACATGCTATCTAAAGTAAGAGCAACTCAAATTAATTTAGCAAATGTAACTATGTTCTGGCTAAACATAAACAGTAGACACAAACATAACTCAAATAATAGTTATATTTCCCATAGCTATATTCAAGACATGTTTCTTAGATTCCTTTAAGTAAGATCAAATTGTCAAATTTTACAATGTGTGATGAAGTATTTTGTCCACATGTCTGTGCATGATAAAAATTATAGATGTTTTTAACATCCAGGGTATGACACTCAAAAACAAACTACTGTGTAAATCCACAAACTCAAAAAACAAGGGAGAATGTTGGTGGTGGAACAGCTCTTAACAGTCTATGAACACTTGCAGGATGTTAATTTCCTCAGTGGGTTCCATCAAGCACTATGCTTCAGCTCTAGGTTGCTGGATGAACCCTTTTCTTTTGAGTGAGCATTTAAGCACTGTTGGAGGTTATAAGAACTGTTACAGAGGCAAAGACAGGTCCAAGAGATGCTCGCATCCACCCCAGATACCACTCCAAGGCAACTGTTAGGAATGCTTGCTAAAAATGATACATTTAGTAACAAACACCAGAGGATTGGTGTAAAATACGTCAAGGTTAAACAGAAAAGAAAATGATCTTTCAGAAAGGATAAATATCTTGCTTATGATCACTTTCTGTATGTGTCAGCAGAAATAAAGCTTTCCTCAGCATTATTTTAATAATAGCATTTAAATAATAAGCACTTCTTTATATAACATGCTGGGCAATAAGGAACTACTTGTGCCCTAACGGCTGAAAGAAAATGATGAGACTTCATACTTTTTAATGTTCTTATGCAAATATTCTGCTCAGACTGACCTGAGATTAATCAGACATGAGTGAATTATCTGTAGGATAATATTTCAGTCACAGTGAAAGAAAAAATCAAGGCCTATGAATTTTAAATACAGGAGAAAATTGCTTGAAGTCAAGCATATAAAGTCAAGCATAAACGATACATGGACTCCAGTATGAGTAGATCCACACAAACATGGTTCACTGTGCACAGAATCAAGCTTTGCATTGGATATTATAATCCTCTGTCCTAAACCTCTTCTTTCTGTAGAACATGAGCATTGACAAACAATGACGGAGAACTCTGCAGGACGTGGAGAGAGTTCCTATGGAAGAATGATCTCAGACCCTTTTACCTCATCTTACCATATAAGAAAACTTTCAGTGCTGTTGTCAGGCATGTGTTTCTGAAAAATCCAAATGTTTATATTTCTGTTGTTTTCAGTGTAAACTCAAGCAGAGAAAAAGAGATTTTTGTCACAGTCTTTTTGCTCATTTTACCAGAGATGCCCTTCGGAACTGGAAGGCACATTAACCAAGGTGGATTTGTATCAGTCCTCTATTGTTATGTCAACAACATTTTAAATCATTCTTTATTTATTTGTGTGCGGGGAGTGGGGGTGTGCTTTAAATCAAGACTTGGTTAATGGTCAATTTAATACCTCACACGGCTCTTTAGATTTACTACTCTGTATTTTATCCACATTTCTATCCTAATGACATGCATGTTAGTATCACAGAGGGGTGTCAAATCTTATCCACAAACTACTTCCATTTGAAACAAGCAGGAGTTCACCCGATCAACTGTTTGAAGAGGCCAAGTGCAATCAGGTGTGCTCCTGCAACCATACGGGTCCTTTGTTAACAACCTGTCATGTCAGTAAAGCCTACAAAAAGATTTTACCTCTCTGTATTCACCATTTTAGAATTGTGGGGTAACCCTTTATTACTCGTTACTGTGAATGGTTTTATTAAGCTGTTGTTTGCATGTCACTGATGTACATTATTCTTTTTAAGATCAATGACCTGTACTAGTAAGGTTTTTTATTTATTATTTCCAGTCAGTTTGTATGTAAATAACAACAAATTCATGCTGAAGCCTACAGTTATATATTGTTGTATTACCCTCTTTTGTTATACATTGTAACTCTTCTAAACTGGGTGTTAATTTAACTTATTTTTTATATAACAGTTAGTTAATAGTAGTCACACTGATACTTACACTGTAATAAAGGCACTGTAAAGTGGCCCCTCATAGTCACGTGTGAACACACCACAGCTCACAGTATGAACAGTGTGAAATTCTTTCTCTGCATTTAACCCATTCACCAACTAAAGCAGTGGGCAGCCAGAGACACGGCACCCAGTGAGCAGTGTGTGGGTATCTCAGTGGTGTCACTGGCAATCCTGGGATTTGAACCCATGGCCGTCCAATCACAGGGACAACTCTCTAACCACCAGCCTCCCAAGAGATAATAAAGTAAACCAAGTTAATAAAATAAACTGATAGACAAATGTTACAGTAAGGCATCACAAAAATCATACCAGTCCTCTTTGGATTACTAGGTTAACTGAGTTTAAGTTTACATATTGATTTAATATTAAAATTAACTTAAATCAATTATACAAGCTATTATACAGTTATAGCCCTTTAATAACAATAGGGAAAACTTGCTCAAGATGCCCTTACCTCATTGCCTCCCTTTGGGCTCTGCCCTGCTTTTCTCTTGCACATGTCACCTGAGGTCCTCAACAGAGGAGTCACCTGGCTGGAATAACAGATGGTTTATGTGTACCAGCAAGTGTAAAAACCGCCAGTTGGCTTTGGCACTGCCTGTTCATTTAGTGAGAGTGTTTCTCAAATGTTTTACGAGTTACAGGCCAGTAAGGAGAGAATAAATAATTTGTTAAATCACAGTAGGTGCAGTGTCTCAGATCTCGGTCCAAGATGGCGCTGCCGTCCCTGTGCCGCCCCCCCCCCCCTCCCACTGTGGGTTGGGTTTTCCAGCAGTGGGGCAGATCGTCTCGGGTTTCTCCAGCACCCTCATTTAAACCCGCCGGGGAGGAAAGCTGTCAGCTTGTGAGTCCTGTATTTCGCCTGTTCTAAGCCTTGTTTATTCGGAAGACCTTGGAAAACATACGTTGCTTAACAGTTACACCCTTTATCTGTCTCCCGGTGCACGAGGACAGCAACGCGGCGCGCACTGCAGGACCCCTGAACCTCGGACTGTCTGGCCATGACTGCTGCCACTGCACACGAGTAACATTTCGGTCGTTACTGTGTGTCAGATTAAGCTGTGTTTAAAAAAAAAAAAAAAGCTGAATGCATGTTTGTTTCGAGCTCGGCCTACTGAGCCCCTGTCAGTGGAGAATGCCCGCGCAGTGAAAAAGACTCTACGCATCGCCATTCTGGTAAATCATCTTAAAAAAACACGCCAGTTCTGTAAGGAGAATAAAAACAACAGTCCTGTGAAAAGGTGTCGAGTCTCGAGTTGCGTCATGTTCAGCTGGCTGGGTACCGACGACAGGAGGAAGAGGGACCCGGAGGTCTTTCAGACCGTTAGCGATGGACTGAAGAAGCTCTACAAAAGCAAACTGCTGCCGCTGGAAGAGCACTACAAATTCCACGAGTTTCACTCTCCAGCGTTGGAGGATGCCGACTTCGATAACAAGCCCATGGTTCTCCTGGTGGGCCAGTACTCCACTGGAAAAACCAGTTTCATACGGTATGTTGCGCATTTTGGTGTTAAAATAAGATTAAACCATCTTCTGAGTACGTCCCAGACCTGTAGCCAGACGGCCAGGAAAGTGGGACTTACACTGAAGTGTTTGTTTTCAGCATTTGATGGACATATTTAAATAGAAAGGCACTTACTTTAAAAAAGACGGCTAGACAGATCAACAGAGCACACCACATTCATTTTCAATCATTTGTTAAATGCACCCATCATAAGCAACCACACCCACCCAGGGCTGCAGGATATCAGTATAGCAATTATCAAATTGTGATTACATACTTTAAGCTATTTTAATATTGAATATAATAGACTGGGGCTGCTGGGAACCTAGTGGTTATGGAGTTGCCCCTGTGACTGGAAGGTCATAAGTTCGAATCCCAGGACTGCTATAGGCACCACTGAGGTACCTGAGCAAGGTACTGTCCCCACACATTGCTCCCTGAGCACACATTATTGGTGGTAGCCCACTGCTTAACTTGGTGAATGGGTTCAACGCAGAGAAAGAATTTTACACTGTGCTGTTCTGTGGTGTGTTTATGCGAGACTATAAGGGGCCACTTTATTTATGTTATGCAGCAACATAGCAGTATAATTGCAGTACTAATATTCTGTATGTGTCATGCAGCCCTCTTACATGTTGCTATTATACCACAGCTGAAAGTAAACTTTCTCACCTTTGCTACAAACTGACCTCAGGGTCATAAGTCATGGCACTGTGTCTTAAAGGGGATTTTCACCAGTCTATAAAAAGTTCTGCTTGATTAAGTCATTAATGTGTGAACTAATTCAGATGACCTTAATGCCAGAAACATAATTCTAGTAGGGCTGCAACTATCGAATACTTTTGGAATCGAGTATTCTGTCGATTTTTTCATCGATTAATCAAGTAATCGGATAAATAATAAGTTTGTGTTTTTAAACTATATCAATAGTGTGTTATGCAACATGAAAGGCCTTTAAAATGAGCAAGCAACTGGCTAAAAAAGGTTTTTATTCAAACTCAACGCTTTTAGATCAACCCTTAAACCTTTGGCTTATTGGCTCCAGAACTAAGCCTCGTTTAATGAACCTTTCTGTGAAACATTTATGATGTACATGAAAAAACTATGAAATACAACTTCACAAACATAGGTTAGCCAATTTGTCCTTAGTTTTATCTTTAAAAAATGAAAAAGGGTGTACCCCCTGCAATAGCCCATCTGAGAATAAAGAATGAATAACAAAAATATAAAGGTACAAAATAGCAAGAAATATATCTAAATAATTCAAGTATTACCAATAATCCAACTTAAACAGTACAGTTCAGTTTCCAACTGTATCCAGAAGAGGTAGGTAGTAGAGTTGGATGTCTCGAGACCACTTTTACGTGGTCTTGGTCTTGTCAACAGTCTCGACGGTCTTTGGTATTGGCCTTGTCTTGGTCTCGGAGCCCTCGGTCTTGTCTTGGTCTCGCTGTCTTGGTCTTGCTGTCTCAGATCGACATAGTGATAGGGAGATTTGGAGCCAACAGTATCCACGACACACAACGTAATGTTCGATAATGCAACATTATCAAAATACGCAAGTG
>JBBIGA010000153.1:13859890-13893927 GCA_037576975.1 Alestes dentex | reverse complement strand
GGAGAACAGGAGGAAAACTAAAACTCGGGGGATAAGGACCGGGACAGGCGTGACGGGGACGAGGTGACCGTCACACAAATTATCTACAAAAAAGTAATCTATTCGGGTGTAAGTATGGTGGATGTGGGAGAAAAAAGAATAGTCTCTACCAGTTGGATATAAAAAACGCCAAGGGTCCGTAAGGCTAAAATCTGCAAGAAAAGATTTAATATATGTGGCTGATTTGTTCAGACTAGCAGGTTTGGATGAAGATCGGTCTAATTGTGCGTCCAGAAAGCAATTCAAGTCCCCACTGAGAATTAAGGAAAGAGAGTTTAAATCAGGAAGCTGAGAGAAGAAATTACGAAAAAATTGAGTGTCATCAAAATTGGGTGAGTAAACATTAGCAAAAGTTACAGGCCTATTACCGAATCTGTCGGATACAATTATAAATCGTCCATTTTTATCTGATACGATGTTTGAAACCACAAAAGGAATATTTCTATCAATAAGGATCACAGTCCCCCTGGCCTTTGCTTTAAAGTTAGAGTGGAAAGACTGCCCTACCCAACATTTTCCTAAACGCCAATGATCTAGGTCATGCAGGTGAGTTTCCTGTAAAAAAAACACCCCAGACGATTGACCACGCTATTTTACTATTCTGTCTAGTAAAATAGCGTGGTCAATAGTGTCGAATGCTGCCCTAAGGTCAAGCAGAACCAAAAAAGAGACTAATCCTTTGTCAGCGGACAGTAAAAGATAATTTACTATCTTTACTAAGGCTGTTTCTTTGCTATGATGAGGAAGGAACCCAGATTGAAATTTTTCATATATACGTTTTTTTGCGTAGTAATGAACATAATTGGTGGACCACGACATAGATAGAGATGGTAGGTGAGAGATAGGTCGATAATCAGAGAGCTCGCATGGATGCGGTACGGTTTTTATAACAGAGGTTTAATATCTGCTCATTTAAAGGATTTCGATAGATAACCGATACTATGTCAGGCGTTTAATACTGATTGGAGAGGCCCTATGATTACTGGTAGGACTTCATTAAGCAAGGTAGTAGGAACAGAGTTGAGCATACAGGTAGAGGATTTTGAAGAGAGAAAAGGTCTGTTTGTCAGACTGGGTTAAAAGATGTCAGTTTCTCAACTACAGCTGAGATTGGAGCAGTATCTGTGTCTGCTGAATCAGGCGGCAAATGTGGTGAAGTCAAATTTTTAGATTGAATTTCTTGTCTAATTATTTCTACTTTATTACTGAAGTCCATAAAAACATCACTAGTAAAAGTTGCAGGAGCCTGTGGTTTTACACCTCCCTGGTTCCTAGTTAGTTTAGAAATTGTACTAAACAGAAACCTGGGATTATTTTTATTCGATTCAATGAGGGATGATCAACAGGCTGAGCACACCATGGTAAGTGCTCTATTGTAGTCTCTAAGGCTCTCCTTCCAGGCGGTGTGGAAGGATTCCAAATTATTGTAGTCACTAAGGCTCTCCTTCCAGGCGGTGTGGTAGGATTCCAAGTTAGTCGATCGCCATTTGCGTTCTAGTCACACATTTCGCTTTAAAGCGGTGCCATTTGCGTTCTAGTCTACACACATTTTGCTTTAAAGCGGTGTGATGTTGTCTAGGTGGATCGAAGAGAGTTCTCAAAGCACTCAGTTCGGTTATCTAGGTCTGCTGGACAAGATGGGGTGCCAAATGGGGTTGATATATCTGGAAGATTCTCAATAAAACTATGAGCTGTGGCAGACGTAATTGCACGATTAATATGAAAGCGTGGGGATGCACTTATGTTATGACTAAGATGAAGATCATATGTAATGAGGTAGTGATCTGAGATTACTGTAGACAGAGGAAAATGGCTATGTTATCCACATTAACACCAAGAGTCAAGATTAAGTCAAGTGTATGGCCACAGCAGTGAGTAGGCCATACACTTGACTTAAGACTAAACATGTTGGGTGAAGCCAACTGTATCTAGAATTGAAATAAACGCAGATTTTAGAGGATCCTGTTCTTTTTCAAAGTGAATATTAACATCTCCAATAATTTTAATTTTATCACAGCGAACAGCTAAATTTGCTATAAAACAGCTGAAATCTGTGTATATGGCCCTGTGGCCTGTAGACAGTAATTAGGGAGAGTGAGATTTTGTTTATATGTAAATTAGTTATATTAAGGAGCAGAGTTTCAAAGGACGAGAACTTAGACTCAGTTATCTGTTTAATACTTAAGAAACTTCTATATATGGTTCCTGTACCTCCCGCTCTACCTTTTAGTCTAGGACTGTGTACGTAGTTGTAGCTTGGAGGTGTAGCCTCTTTTAGAGCAACAAACTTGTCAGGTCTAATCCAGGTCTCTGTAAGGCATAAGGTATCAAGATTCTGATCTGTTATTAATTCATTGACAAGAGCAGTTTTAGGAGCGAGCGATCTTATGTTTAACAGTCCCAACTTTAGCTTTAGATCTAAGGTGCTGAGCTTACTGGAAGAGAGATTAATTAAATTATTCAAGCACACTTTTTGGAATTTCCTACTTTTCTGTTTTGTTTGGGGGACAGACACAGACTTAATATTATAAAACTTAGGGTGAAACCTAAGTGATGACTCAAGGCAGCAGACGGTTGGTTAAGCCAGTTTGTCTGCCTCCTGGCCTCGGCACTGGTTTGTCAGCAGCAACTACCTGAGCTGCGCTCCAGGCTAGCTAACAGACTATGGGCTATGCTGCAGGAAATGAGAGCAGCACCATCCCGTGAAAGCTAAGAGACCAGGCTTGCCCTTGAACGTGGACCAATTGTCAGTAAAACCCACATTTTTTTTTGAGCACCACTTGGACATCCAGTAATTCAGCGCCCAAAGCCTGCTTTAAGCCTCTGGGCCACGCTGTATTGGGATTGGGCCAGAGCATATTCCTGCATCAGACATAGTCTGGGCTAATTTGCACACCTCTTTAACACTAGCTTTAGTGATCTCCGATTGCCGCAGATGAATATCATTAACTGTTTGACACATGAACAGAAGAAGAGTGGTGCTTGCATGGGGAAGCTCTTCCGCGAGGGAGAGCTCTGCGACTATGCCACCGAATCGTCACCCAACTGCCCTGCTGCCAGGGGCTCTAAAGCCAGAGTCCGGAGCGAGTTATCTTCCCCTCAGGCATCCGGAATGGCTAGCTGTTGAAACTTTCTGTGTTTATTCAGCAACAAAAGCAGTAGTACACCAAAAAACCTAACTTTGGACACTAGATGGCAGTATTTCAACACTTCCAACACCTATTGTCAAAAAACATTTCAACACTCCCACCTAATGTTACAATGGTATCAAGACAAAATTAGACAAGACAGCAATGCTCAACATTACAATAATGTCAAGATAATTAATCCCCCTTTTTTCACTCAAACTAGCAAGTGCCCTATTTCTTACCCTTTTACATTGCTTGCAGTATTTGTTTTTTGTTTTGAACATAGGGTTTTCAGTACTAACACTAGACTTAAGGTAGTATTAAACAACACAAACTCCAACCTTTCTCCTAAGATACTCAAATTTTTGTTTTGCTAGTGGCTTGGTCAAGATATCTGCCTTCATGTCATCCGCAGAGCAATATTGCAGTTGCGTTTGCCCATTCTGCACACACTCACGAATGTAGTGGTAGCGAATGTCAATATGCTTAGTCCTTGAATAATCAACAGGATTCTTTGCAATGGCAATGGCTCCTTGGTTGTCCTCCAGGATCACAATGGGCATAGCAATCATTCCAAGATCACTCAGTAATCGTGTAAGCCAGGTACATTCCTGAGCTGCTTGACTAAGCGCAACATACTCAGCTTCAGCTGTTGAAAGTGCAACTGTTGACTGTTTCTTGCTGAGCCAGCTCACTGCTCATCCACCCAGTAAAAAAAACATTACCAGTTGTAGAGCTATGGTCATCCTGATCTCCAGCCCAGTCAGCATCTGAGTACCCAACCAAAGTTCTGACCGCTCATACTTGAGACCGAGGTTTAATGTACCTTTTAAGTATCGTAGAATTCTCTTTACAGCAGTCAGGTGTGCAGCATTTGGTTCTGCAGTGAACTTGGACACAACACTTACTGCTTGTGCTATGTCTAGTCGTGTGGCCATCGCAGCATTTAGCAGACTACCTACCATGGATTGATAAGTACTTGGGTTCACAGGTTTACTGACACCATCATTCTTTTTTAACTTCACATTAGCATCAGCTGGGGTGGCAACAGGATTGACCTCATCCATTCCATACTTCTGAAGAATGGTTTCAGTGTAATGCTTCTGGTGAAGATACATGCATTTTTTTTCTTGTCTTGCACAACAGAGATGCCTAATATATAGGACAGCTCATCCATGTCTTTCATCTTGTAGCATGTCTTGAGAGCAACTTTCAACTCAATCATTCTTTCTATTGACTCTGTGATCAAAATCAGATCATCAACATACATACTCCTTCCATTCCTTTGCATTAGGACTCATCATTGCTTCTTTCAGTGTGCTTGGTTCCATAACACGGCAAACACTGGCATAGTGATTAACAGTCACAGTGTCAGCAAACTCATCATATCCATATCTCTTTGGAGGCTTTCTGATTCTGTCACTTTTTTCTAAGAGCTTCACTTAGAGTGTCTTCATCAAATGGATGCCCTCTCAACTTTGCATGAGAGAGCATACTTCTAGCTGCTTCAATTAATGTCCTATTTTCCTTTCTGCAACACCATTTTGCTGAGGTGGATGGGGTACAGACAGTTCATGGTGGATACCTTGAGTCTTCAAGTACTCTTGAAACTCCTTAGGTGTGTACTCCCCACCATTATCCGTTTTCAGTCTTGTGACTTATTGTCCGCACTCACTGCCCTTGACGTCCAGCTGATACAATCCATCAGATCTTTGTGTCCCCATCCCCTAAAGATTTCCATCTTTGCCACGGATATAGCAGCGAGACTCCTTGAACAGCACTACATTTCCTTTTCTGACAGTAGCTCCCACTGAGAAAAGATTCCCAGAGAGTTTGGGAACAAACAGTACATCATACATTGTGACTTGTTTGACATCACTAATTTGGAATTTCATACTAAGTTTGACATTGCCGAGTCCTAGAGCGTCAACCACCCTGCCATCACCAAGTTTTACCGACTGTGGTTTTGAAAACTCTTGGTAGTCTTGAAGAATTTCTTTATGACACAGCATGTGCTTTCATGCTCCAGAGTCAATCAACCACTCAACCTGTTGAGCTATCTCGTTCTGGTTTGCCGCTTTAGCAACAAAGGCACTCTCAGACAAGTCTTCTGTATCTTCACACATCATGTTTTTAGCCTTGTGGGTTTTAATTTGACTTTTTCTGCTAGGACAGTTGCGCTTTATATGTCCTTCTTTCCCACACTTATAACATCTCCATGAGTTCTGTCTGTCACCCTCCACTGCCCTACAATTAGCCTGCATATCTCCAAGTACTTGTGTTGACGTACAGGCCACCATTTTTATCATTAGCATGCACACGTTTTTGTTCTTCATTTATCAATACTTGCTGCACAAACTGCAGTGTCATTCTTGTTTCTAACGCAGTTACTATTGTTGCATAGCTTGGTGGCAGGCTGCCTAGCAGTGTCACAATCTGGTCCTGCTCTTCAATCACAGCACCTATTGCCCCTAGCTCAGGGGTGGGCAACTCTGGTCCTGGAGGGCCAGTGTCCAGCACAGTTTGATGGTAGTTCTCCTTAAACACATTCACTAAACAAATGTTCCATTTGAAATTCCCACGTAGCCCAGTTCTCTGGTCTGCTCAGCTTCTCAATAAACAGTTTATACTTCATTGTGAACTCCTCAACACTGTTTATATTACACAAAATACGGTGTGAACTCAATTTCTTTAGCTACGCGTCTGCGCTCATAACCTGTTGAAACTTTCCGTGTTTATTCAGCAACAAAAGTGGAGGTACACAAAAAAACTTTGGACACTAGATGGCAGTATTTCAACACTTCCAACACTCATTGTCAAATTACATTTCAACACTAGCACCACACCTGACTCTCGTCTCCTATCCCTAGTTAAAATCCGGATGTGCTCCTCTAACTCTGAAACCTTCTCCATCAGATATGTAATTAACGTACACTTCACACAAGTTATAATTAGTGACTTAAACGGAGTACAAACACGCCAGAGCACGCTAATACGCCGAGCAGCACCGGCGGCAAAACAGGAAGTAAAGATCTGGTGGTGATAACGTTTTTCACTGTGAACAAGACCGTTACCAAATAATTGCAGTAAGTATGGAGTATTTAAGTTGGGAGATGCTGTACCCAAATCTGTGCTCTAGTGACCATTTGAGGCATTACAGCTACATAGGTACAGAGAAGTATTTAGATATAGAGTTGCACAAAATGTAGATTGTCTTCTTCCCAGGAGAAATCATAGAAAGTGTAATGATAAAGGCACGTTGCCAAGTTACATGTAGTATGGCTGTAGCAGCAGGGGTCTTTGTGTGTGCCCTGGAGGAGTGTAGAGAATAGCATCCTATGAATTATTACTACCCATCACCTGAATGCTATAGGGAGAGAAAGAGAGTATGAGAGAGAGATTATTGCAAGCAGGTGCTTGTTTCTGTATGCTATAATGTGTGTATTGGTGTCTATATGTCTGCTTACTTACACACAGATGCACACACACAAACATGATAGGTAGTCTAGATATCAGCATTTAGATGACACAGTTAGAGCTGTCAGGGGTAAAGGCAAGCTGGGACCAAGGCTTGAAGAATCTGGCCCAGGAAGGAGGTGTTATAGAGAGTTTGTAGTTTATATGTTTGTAGGTCCCTCAGAAGAGAATATTAACTATAATGGTCATCTAGTCGCTGTTGTTGTTATTATTATTATTATTATTATTATTATTATTATTATTATTATTATTATTATTATTGTTGTTGTTGTTGTTGTTGTTGTTACTGTTGCATGTTTCATACATATTAATAAAAGAGCTTCAAAGTTTAGACTGCAAATGAGTCAGAAACTGTAAAAAGTTAATCCCATAGAGTATTGCAAGCTCATAAAGGCACAAAGGCTGATAATTTTATGTTTGTGTTTCTTTTAAATGTAACATGTCTCAGTCACTTTGTTCACTTAGATATATAAAATATCAGTATCAAACTTTAACAAATATTTCAAACTTTGAACAGATATTCAGGTAACTTTGTGTATGTTGCAGTTTTATGATTGAGTCCTGAATTTCAGATTTGACCTTAAGTTAAAATGTCAGATTTAATTAAAACAGACAGAAAGAACTGGTCTGGTAAAATTAATCAAACTTTCAGTTAATAATACTTATAGATGTTCTTAGCTGGAAGATGATTTTTCTGTGTCACTGACAACAACTGCAGTTGTTGCATTTCCGCATGAAAATGTGACGTGTGATTGCATGGTTGCTATTAAACCAGTGTCTGGAGACACACAAACATTGGTTTTAAGGGCAAAAAAATGTTTGCGGAAAAAAATTATTCTTGCGCGGTGGATTGAGCTACGTTCATCTGATTCAATGCTTTAGGGCTGTGCCTTGGGGTTAGAGGACTGGATTTTTTATGAGGGGTGGGGGATTCACCAGCTCTTACCAGGCAAATTGTGGGTGCAAATGGCCAAATGCATAGCAACATTCACGGGCTGATTATTTTTCATTAAACCACAAACAGTTGTCTGGTCTAAGCTTTAGTGTCTTGGAATCTGTTAATGAGTCTTTGTATTTTTTCCTCTGCATCTGTGTTTTGCTCCTTTGTAGACACCATAAGTATGACATTACAATGCTCACAACACCATGTAATCCAACTGTGACCTGATTTCTAAGAGTCTAAGAAGATTCACCTAAGAACCTATGTTAGTACATTATGATGTAATAGGGTTGTGTTAACTGGCATTTTTGATTTCTTATTATTAACCATACTTGGACAAATTGAGTACTGAATGTCCTTGAGAGCATAATCGAAAAGAAAAAAAAATGACCTGTTGATTTCTGCCATTTTGATTAAGCATCAGCAGCTGGAATGAGCTTGGAGTCAGAAATGATGTAAAAAGTGAAAAAAATAGACAGACTGTTTTGGGGAGAGTGTGTTCAGATGTACTGCTGCACGAAGTAGCAGTGCTGGAAAATTGATAGGTGCATATGGTGTCCTGTTGGAGTAAATGTGCCTGCTGTTGTAGGTTATTGTTCTTACCACATCTCATCTTACACTCAAGAAAGGGGATCATTGTTCAAACACACTGCTCCTGCACAAAATGACTGATCCCTCCCATACATGTGAAACCTGCACTGATGTTTAGAGGCTAATTTTGATTTGTTCATCTTTTCTGTTCACGTAGAGGAAGAGATTATATTATTATTATTATTATTATTATTATTATTATTATTATTATTATTATTATTATTATTATTATTATTATTATTATTATCTTACTGTCGTTGTTAATCTATTTATTTACTTAAACATGCACCCTCGAATATCAGCACCATGGACAGCTCAAAGAAACCTTCCCTCTCATGACTGCCCTCCTTAAGAAATCTCTTGAGTTTGAAGAGAAAAAATGCACACACCACTTAGTTAAATAAATACTTAGTTCTTAAATGAGAGAATGACATGAATATAGTCAGTTTTTGTATTGCCAAATACAGTGTAGGCCAAAAACTGTTACCGAAACCAAATTACCCAACCCAAAATATATTTAGGACGGAAATCATTCCTACGCCTTTAAATAGCGTGTTTGCACTCGAGCAGTGGGTGGAGCGGCGGCTCTAGTGCGTGAGAGGGTGGTTGTAGCAGACAGAAGTCAGCTGCGAGAAGCTGGAGAGGCGAGTGCTGACAGTCCTACTACATCGTAATTATCGTTCGCACCAGCCAGGCATGGACATCTTCCACTAAAACGGTGGATCTAACGCGTTTCCTGATTACATTTGGGACAACATGCGTCCTTATTTAAAGGTAAAACAATGCGCCTACATTTGACACGTTTAGCTACAGTCATTATGCTTTTTTCTTCTTCTGTTTGTGTTTTAGCGTAGCCACACACTATAAACTGCCAGCTTTTTAGGCTCGATTGCATTGCTAGGGCTACATTTTCTGCTTTCACAGCCTTCGCACGTTTCCTCTAATGAAAATGAATATTTTAGCAGCATTTCCCATTGTTTTTCATCTCTTCTTTCACCTACATTTGTAATGAAGCGCGGTGTCACGTAGTAGACATTTTGCACACGTTTCCCTTCAAGAATCTTAAGTCGATGTCGAATTCCAGTTGTCCGTATGCAGTGAATACAGTCATTTAACGTTAACTTCGACATATTTCAGTTTTAACCGAGTTTCATCACCTCTACTGCTGGCGGTGCAGGCCGAACGAAATGCGACATATTTCCGCCCATAACATTACAGCACTCTTATTTTTGATTACACATAATAATCACGATTTTATTCCAAATACGGAAAAAACAGTATTTATCTGCCATTTTGTGCGCTGATTTACATTGTCAATGGCAACTAATTCGCCAACTCCCTTTCCATTCCAAGAATTTTGATCAAAACCTGCTTTTCATTTTTCTCATATGTGTAAAATATTCACTGAAATAAGGACCGGTCTGCCCCTGATGAATGTACGATCCAGGATGCTGCACGAATTTTCAAGAATTGAATCCAGTTAATAATTTGACATTCACTGTCATTTTCTTTGTTTCTTTCATTCAGTCATTCTTTCTTTCTTTAAAAAGGAACAACTGGTGAAATTACTGATTTGAAAGGGTGTATCTGCCGTTCATTTCTTGTAATTCTAGTCATTTTTGGCACATTTATCCTAGTAATTTCTGTTCACTTCATTTGACATGCACCGTGTGAAACTAGATAGCTTGGTTTTATGTTTCTAATAAATCTGCCTGTGGGATGGTGGGATGGCGGTTGTCATGTTATGCATGGGTGTCTGCTTTCAGACTAGATACACTCTCCATAGATGTTTATGTGAAATTTGCTCAAACATACTCAGCTATAATGTTTACATGGCATGTGTGTTACACATATTGCCTGTGGTCTGTGTGTTCTGCTCTTGCTTGGATGTTTTTTGCTTTTCCTAAATCCCTCCATGGATGGCCACTGTCACACGGAAAGGGCCCAGTTTCATTAAAGGAGACACTTCATGCAAGTTATCTGAGCTCAATAGGGCCTTGCCAGGGAGTGTTTAACTATTCGGGGCAGGTGGTTAAAGAGGTTATTGTGTTCCACTGCTGAGGAACTTTGGTAAGGTATTGTTTACTAAAGCGCCATGTCAAAGCAATAGCAAGGGCATAGAGGCATGAAATTATATGTACTGCTTTTCTCAGTGACCCACCTGTTTGGCTACTGTGTGCTGTATAAATTTAAGTTAAAGTGTAAAGTAGTGTTTGAAAAATCCAATATATAATAAGAATATTTTGCAATAACATATTTCATTTTTGAACATAAGCAAAACCAGCATCTAGCCAATGTATGGAAACTCAAATACACTTCACATATACTTTAAAATTGTGAATTTGTTCCCAATAGAATATTATTGTCCAGGAACTGTGTGTTAATATAATAAATTAGCATACAAGATGTGGCGTTGAAAAGCCTGAAATGATTGAGAAGAGAATAAAATTTTGGCTATGACAGATTCTAAGCTTTTCCAGTAATATTTTCTTCCACTTTATCTGACTGCAGGAGATCATTTATCTATCATGGTTAACTGGTGAATTCTTCAACAAAGAAAAAACTGAGAACATTAAACAAGCCCTATAATATACCATATCAAGGTCATTGAGGTTATTAGGTAAGATTTCACGCATTTTTTAATGAATAATGTAATATTTTTTTTTTCCCCCTGATAGGTTTGACATAAAGACACCTAACGCCTTCCTTCTATCATATGGCGTTTTGACAGAGTCAAATCCAACATGGAGGATCTGTTTTTCAAACTTGGAAGTTACTTCAAAAGAATGTCATCAGTAAAGCTTCTCTAACATTGACAGAGGTAGCGGAATAGCTTTAATTTCTTGCGGCACAATCTATATTTGGGATGTTCTCAGACAATTTTATGAGTTTGCCTATTTCGTGCCTGAAGGATTAAAGGGATATGTTGACAAATGATCACCTTGTCATCATCAAGGAAAATCAATTAGATAGTTTGGCCATTGAATCAAGGTAAACTGGACTGTGTTCTTGTCCAGAAGAACATTGGGATACAATAATATTTTCTACCATGCCTCCCCTCTGCCAACCATTTAATGTATTTTTCCTGCTCAGTACACTCCTGGGCATGGTCCGGAGTCTGGAGTTTACAGGCTCTGAAGGCCAGTGGGCTCGCTATATCCGTTGGGATGCCAGCACCAGAAGTGACCTAACTTTTCAGCTCAAAACAGCTGTTTCTGATGCTCTGGTACTCTACTTTGATGATGGTGGTTACTGTGACTTCCTACTTGTGACTATTGCAGATGGAAAAATGAATCTTCAATTTAGTGTGGATTGTGCAGAAACCACAATAATCTCAGAGAAGATGGTCAATGACAGCTGCTGGCATTTTGCCACCATCAGTAGGCACAACCTGCGAACAGTACTTTCAGTGGACGGAGAATCCAAAGCAGATGAAGTGCGACCGCAGAGGCAGTTCATGAAGATTGTCAGTGACCTTTATATTGGAGGAGTTCCTCAGGACATCCGGACATCAGCTCTAACGCTACCAGCAGTCCGGGAGATGCCTCCTTTCAAAGGGATTATTACTGACTTGGATTATGGCAATCAGGTACCCACACGCCTGGGAAGCCAGAATGTCCAGTTGGAGATGGAGGGCACGTGTACAGAGAACCCCTGTGAAAACGGAGGTAGCTGTATTTTGGCAGATGGTGAACGGTACTGTGACTGCTCCAAAACTGGATTTGTAGGTCGTTATTGTAATCAAGGTAAGGAAATGTCTCTGTTATTAAAATGATCATAGTCCATTTTGCTAGTTATTTAATTTGTTATTCTCATTAATATTCTATGCATAACATCAACTCTAATATCATCCCAGCAATGTTTATTAGATCAAACATTGCATTGAAATATCTGCATCTTTAACAATATGTTAAGCAAATTATGGCTTTTCCACTTTCTAATTTATCTGTAAATGCAGAGCCTATGTAATGAATAGACACATTTTTGTCTTTATGCAACAGCAGGATGGTGCACTTTATCAGATCATTAAAATAAAAAGTGCTAGCAACCCTGTGTGATGACCTGAAAAAACATGAAAAGCCTCTCATTTATTATACAGAATTTACACTTCAGTATGGCGAATTACACAATCTCCTTATTAATACTCTTTTTGATAACATGGTTTGGGTATGTTTTTCATTTTGAATGTTTATTTTTCAGATGAAAAAAGATGTAATAATTATTACAATTGAAATCAAACTTTTCCCCAGCAAATATCTAGATCCTGCACATGTAACATCAAGGAAGGTACATGGCCATTTTCAAGGACACTTTACTGCTTAGTCCATCTTTTTTATTGTAAATACTGCTTGACATTTCTTGTTTTAGTTGGGTGGGTTTAAGTGTTGAAAGCTAAAGGGAATTATTTTCACTTTTGACTCTGTTGTAATATGCTGAATGCATACTGAATTACTAAGGGTTTCATGGTGTCTTTATGGTCAGTTATAATTCCATTATTGTGCCATTTATACAACCACAGTGGACATTATACCTGCACATAACTCTCCATCAAAATTAATACTTGTGATCAACAGTGGACAAAGCGAAGTTTCATATTGTAATATTGTGCAGTCATATATCTCCTCAGAGTAGAAGATGATAATATAGGATATGTTCCTGCCAGTTGGGGTTTCCTAAATAAGAGAGGAATCTGATCAGCAGGTCCTACTCTGAGAGTCTTTGTTGCAATGAACTAGGGTTGCATTAATCATTAACTAATTCTGATTTGTTTAGAGTTAAGTCAGGCAGTGGCGGGTTTCTTTTAAGTCCATTTTAATTAGATAATGTTTCTTGTAAGTAACTGTAACAAAGACAACATCATTGCTTATTTGTCCTTTTAAAACTCACACTTTAGACAAAAAACATAGGCTAGTGTGTAGGCCTAGCACATGCATGGATATGCATGCAGTTCACATAAAATAGAATGAACCTGCACATTAATTAAACTGCCCAAAACAAGCAGTTTATGTGTCATTGTGGTATTGTGTGTTTCAAGAACATACAGGGAACACTTTTAATATCAGCTCAGTGGCTAGAGAACAGAAAAGCACCAGATACAGTGCCACTGATGCTTTGCAGTAAACAGGGAAACAATAAAAACCACCTTTGCAGAGCCCACCATGATGTAGCATGTGAAGGCCCATGGGACACCAAGCAATGAATGGTCTGCCCGGTAACCACAGGAAAGGAGATGCCAAGCTTACTGTTTTCAGCACACACCAAGGAGCCAGTCCCAGCTGCTTAGTTCTACCTGGTCAGTGTCTTCCAGGAAGTACAGTTTTCAAAATACAGTTTTTAGAGCTCTGAGAAGGACACACAGACAGACAAACAGAACAAACATGCCATGCTAGCCAGAATCATGATGGTGAACAGATGCCAGACTCAGGTACAAGCTTGGTAATTATAGGGAGAGAGGGAAATGCAGCAAAGATGCAGACAATAGAGAGAGAGAGGAAAATGCAAGACCAGAGGAGACAAAAAGGAGAGAGAAATGTAAGACAGGTACCGGCAATCAGGTGAAACAAAGAAATAAATCCACCCCATCCCAGATGAGCAGGTGATGGTGATTGGTCTCACTCTAACAAGAGTAAACCCATGCAAGCTTCTGGTCCTGACAACATACCGGTTTGCTTACGTCTTCACGGATATGTTTAACACCACTCTGACTCAAGCTGTTGGTCCAGCGTGTTTCAAAACTACTACAATCATCCTGGTTCCAGAAAATCATCTGTGACCTGCCTGAATGACTACCATCATGTAGCACTCACACCAGTCATCAAGTGCGTTGAGAAACTAGTCATGAGCCACATCAAAGCTGCACCTTCGAGCTCACTGGACCATTCAGTTTGCCTACCACACCAACCGGTCCATGAACACCATATTCACTGCACTATATCTCTCGCTGACCCACCTGGACAAGAGAAAGGATGCTGGTGTAAGAGCAACAATCTCTCTCCTAATGTTGACAAGACAAAAGAGATAATAGGCTTCAGGAAATCTAGCACTGTTCACCCACTTCTCTCCATCGACAGCACTTTGGTAAGGACGGTTAAAAACACCAAGTTTCTGGGTGTCCACATCATGGATGACCTCTCTTAGTCCCACCGATCCACCTTATAGCCCAGAGGGCTCGGCAGTGTCTGGACTTTTTGCTAAGAGAGTGAATGTTCCCCCATCAGTACTCACCACATTCTGCAAGAGTACCTTCGAAAGTCTGCTCTCCAGTTGCACCACTGTCTGTCACACCCATTATATAGACTCTTCTCTCTCCTACCATCTGGCGAAGAGAATCAGCGCTTCCAGACTGATTCCACAAGACGTACAGTGTGCAACACGCCATCAGAACTCTGAATGCACATAAATGTGTAGTCCCTGGCTAACGAAATACATTCCAGTGAGCCACCCCACCTTATACTTTAAATACCTCTCATATTGCACGCTGGACTTTCAGTAGCACCTGCACATTACCTTCTGTTTATCGCCAATACAGGCATAATTATGTCCTGTAACTCGATTTGATAAGCTATAATTTACACATACTCAGTGTGGGTTGTTTGCTGCTCCTGTATAATAATGTGGTAATATGGTGTAATATTATTAATTCTGGAAGGTTTACATCCTTTTCCACTTGACTGTTACACACTACTATTATATTGCAGTGTCGTCTATTAATTTTTTTTATTCTGTCATCCCTTGCACTTTGTTCAGTGCTGCTAACTGCCTCCTTTGCTTTAATCATATTTATGGTGCATTATAGTCACTTTGGGAGGTTTAGCGTCCACATCGTATTGTTACATTAAATTAGTTACTTTATTGTGGTGTCTGTTTATTGTCATGTTTGTACTGTTTCTTGCATGCACTTGAATGCTACAGTGCCCTCCACAACTTTTGGCACCCCTTGGAAAAATTATTAAACAGGGTTAGATAAAATGCACCTTTTGGCGAAGTAACTTCATCTCACACTGAAAAAAATTAGAAAAATCCAACCTTTAATTTAATAAATTTATTCAGAGGAAAAACAAATCCCTCATCAAGAAATAATTATTTTCAACAGAAACACATGTGGCACAATTACTGTCACCCTGGAAATTATAGTGAACACAATTTAACTTAAGTTTGTTTCTCACTTAAATTGTAAGTTTTTGAGTTCATTGGAGTGTGTTAGAACTTTCCAGCTGTAATCAATGACTTCCTGATTAACTGGGGTACAAGTAAGAGGTAACAAAGAGGCGAAATTTCCTTAGTCATCCATCAACAGGGGAAAGACAAGAGCGCACACAAACCAAATGAGAGAGAAGTGTACTGACCTTCATAAGTGTGGTAATCCTATTAAAAAATAGCTACTTGCATGAAAATGCCCATTTCTACAGTTGGAACAATAATAAAAAAGTGGACATTAACTGTAACTGTTAGAAACTTGCCTGGAAGAGGACCCAAATTTATCCAGTGAGGAAGATGGTAAGAGGATAACTCTCCAAGGATCTCTGTTTGTGAATTACAAGAATTAAGCAACATCTTGGGGTTACTAAGTGTCCAAAACCACCATCAGATGCCAACTCTATGCTAACAGATTGTTTGGAAGGAATGCCAGAAAATAGCCTTTCTGTCAGTTAGTGACAAACATAAGTGCCAGCAGTTTGCAAAACACTACTACAACTTTGACTGGAACCATGTTATTGTTTTTGGCCATAAACGGTAAAGATTGGTTTGGCTTAAAAAGAATGAGTCTATAATGAAAAGAATCTCATCACCACTGTAAAATATGATGGAGGTTTTGTGATGATGTGGCGCTATTTTTCCTCCAAAGGCCCTGGAAACCTTGTTAGGGTACCTGGCATCATTGGACGTGAAATACCAGGACAAGTAAAAATCTGACTGCCTCTGAAAGGAATCTAAAACTGGGTCATCCTTGGATCTTCCAGCAGGACAATGACCCAAAGCACATGTCCAAATAAACACAGAATTAACTGACCACAGAGTCAAGTTTCTGCTATGACCATCTCAGTCCCCTTACCTGAACCCCATTGAAAACCTGTGGATGAGCTGAAGAGGAGAGTGTACAAGAGAGGGGCTAGGACCTTGGATGTTCTGGAGAGATTCTGTAAAGAGGTATGGTCTCATGCCATGCTCCGTATTCTCCAACCTTATAAAATGTTTACAGGACTGTTTTATTGGCAAAGGGAAGTTGTACAAAGTATTAAATGCAGGGGTGCCAATAATTGTGCCACATGTGTTTTTGCTGAAAATAATTAGTTCTTAATGAGGGATTTGTTTTTCTCTGAATAAATTTATTTCAGTTAAAGGTTGGATTTTTCTCATTTTTTCAGTATATTTCACCAAAAGGTACATATTTCCTAACCCTGTTTACTAATCCTTACAAGCTTTGCCAATGATTGTGGAGGGCATTGTATATGTTGCACCATGGTTCATGGAGAAACATCTCATCACAGAATGTTCATGTACACAAATGCTGATGACAATATTAACCTTGAACCTTGAGCACACACATGCCTCAAAAAGCACCAGCTGACTAGTTTTAGCAAAACTGGAGCGCCATCATCTGCAAAGCTCCATTAAAATGCAGGCAGATTAAAAAAAATCAGCATCTGTTCCTGAAACATTGGCCTATTTGGAGCAGGAGCTGCTAAAGTGCAGTGCATTCAGCCACTGAGATCATGGCCCATACTTAATAACACAGAAATGACAATACCATGTGCAATTACTATCATGAATTTATAATTCAAATTTTACATTAATTATAGTTTATTTTTATTTGTTACAACCACACTGAAAATAATTTTTGAACATTTAGAATTTTAGTGGCCAGCACCAGTATTCAAAGCAACCAACAGAAATAGCTCACATACAAAGTGTTAAAAGCAACGTGTAAATGGTAGCTGAAGGCTTAGCTGAGGGTATTAATAAATATACATGGAAAATGTCAGTTACAATAATCTACTACAAAAGTAGGTCAATAAAAAAAAGGAAAAAAAGACTTGCAGTGTGATTCAGGCGAGTGGACATTTGTGTCTCTTGACCTCATATTGGGAAATGAATTTTAGCCCAAACACTGAAAAACAGAGCAGGGGATTAAAGCTGTGGTAAGGGGATAGGCTCTGTTCTGATTGCAGTCATGTGAAGAACAATCTTAAGCTGTTTGAAAAAACTCTCTCCCACTCCATCCTGGATTCTCTTTCTCACTCTCACTCACTTTCTCTCTCTTAATCATCCAGCAGTTATTCTCTCTACAATCTCAATGATTAGAGTGACCAATTTTGACACAGTCTTTCTCATAGTAGATTGTATTAGTGTACTGTCAGGCAAGGCAGCCACCATTTTGTAGACAGGGGCCGACCAGGGGTGTATCAAGCTTTCCTAAAGTGGGGGTGTTTTGGGATGGGGAAGCCAAATTATAAATACAGTCACAACCAATTAAAACTTCCGGAATTTCTACATTTATATACATCCAGGCCTGGCCTACAGTATGGAAATGAAACCGTAGTACTGTTAATGACCCAGAATGGAAGAACTTCTTCATACCCTTTGGCCTTAATTAACAATTTTAACAATTATTTATACTGCTAAGGTGGTGCATCTAAATCTGACAAGTGTAAATGCCAGGCAGCACTGTCAGTGCCTGAGACACCTTTGCATGCATTGTAAATCAGCAGTGCTGTAGTCTAGTTTGCTGTAGTGGGTATACTTCTATTACAGCGGTGTCAGTATTGCAGCCTATGTTTTACTTGATATACGCAAACCCAAGAACTTTCTAAGTGGTTATATGGCATATACCTGTGTTTCACGTAGACTACAGCCCTGCACTCTCACACCTTGTTCGCTCACTTTGAAATCTGTGGCTTTCTTTCCCTTCTTAATTTATTGGCGGGTAACATCTCTTTGGTGCATACCACCACCTACTGTACAGGAGTGTGCAAAGGGACTTAGCAGACTATGTCTCGTTGAACACTTTGTGCTCTCTGATTCTGTGGTGGTCTTTTGTTATATGATTAAGCCATTTAGTATTTGTGAAAAGAAAAGAGGCTAAATTCTCATATAGCATCAGCATTACTGGATCTCAATTATGACTGTGAGTACAGCCTTGGCAATGCAAGACAAAAAATACCCAAATCAAATAGAAACTTTACTTTATGGTATTTTGTTTAAAAATTGTAGACTACTGTAGAACTATGCAGGCCATGGTATGTGTACTATGTAGGGGGTGAATATACATAGAGGGTGAATATACATAGAGTCCATCACCCGTTGTCTAAAATACCTATCAGTTGCATTATATGTATATATATGTGTAAAACATCCAAATTAATAACTATTTTTCCAGAGTTATACCAAATATAAATATGCACAACATCCATGAGGCTGCTTCTACTTACTATTTCACCAGCAACTTTTGTTAGTTGCCATGTCGGGGTATGGGAATAAGGACGCACAAGCAGGAACCAGAGGACTTTGCAGACAGACTCGTCACTTTATACATTTTTTCCAGGCGCACATGCACACACTTTAACTGAAACGAAAACTTCCTCTCCAGAGGCACACTCGAAACAAAGTCCAACTTAAGACTACTGAACACGCGCCTTGGAGTTCTTAGGTGCAGTGGGGTTTCTGCGCTCTCATGCCTGCAGACACAGAAGCACAATGTTACATACACCGCAGGTGCAGGATGTTAGAGACCCCAGTCCTTGTAACACTGTCAACCAAACGAGCTCTCCTCTGCCACTGGAGAAGCTGCGTGGAAGAACTGGCGAGCTTGCTGTGTGTATAGAGATCCGTCCTGCTGGTAGCACACAATCAGAACTTAGTAGATGCAGTTTAAAAAAAAAACCCTGACCAAGCTGTTCTGAACATTCAGGGTGACCACGCAATGACTAACTAGATCGGCTGGGAAGATATACACAAACACGCAACCAGCCAATCACACGACACGGACCCATTGGACTTGTTGTTAGGTGCCTGGCAACCCCGCTGAGGAGCTGACGAAGCTCCCTACTCTCGCCTGGGTTGCCTAGGCTCCTAACAACCACACACACAACCAGCATGACCTCACACATACGTTCCCAGAAATGGATGCCACCTAATACTCAGACGAGGGACTACGTTGGGGGTGTGGCCAGGACGGACCAGACGTGACATTAGTACACTAGGTAATGGATTAAAGCGAGCAGACCCATGTAGACATGAGTTGGAATACCTTCACCAGTATCTCTCCCATTTTGATGGCAAAGGGATGGGTAAGCCACGAGGAATGAGATCAGCTCTAGCCCTCCTTTTAATGCATTTGTGTACTTTTTGACATACTTATTGTGATATCTGTTAAAAGCTCATCATCTGCAGCCATTTAAATTTGAATGAGCAATTCATGTAATATAAGATTCAGCTGTGTGCACTATGAAATCACAACAGTTTTCAGAACCTGTGCACTATTTTTTTTCAAACCATTGCTATAAGATTTTATAAGGAGTTCTATATCTAGGATATGAGGACACACCTTATGTCACGGTTGTGGCGGCCTCTAGCGGCCGCATACCGGTACATGACACCTTATGCATATTCTCTGGTAATCGGTATGCATTCAGCTTAATTAGTGGATATTTAGGAGTATCAAAACACTTCTCCATGTCTGAATTTACACATATGCACACACAACATACACACAAAATGCGTCAGCAGTGAAAGTAATTCACATGGGTCTGGATATGCGCAAACCTCATAACCTCATAAATCCATGTGGTCCACAATGGACAGCTGGTTCAGTAACCTGCTTGGATTTATGCCCTCATGCTGTGTTTGTGAGGTGTGCTGCTGTATTCTGGATATTAGATGTAGACAGTTCATCACTGGTGATAGCCTCAGTAATATAGGGTGGGGGTGGTTTGAAAATGCCAGTCTGAATCCCTGAAAGAATGGGACAGATGTTGCTTGTTTCTTTCACAGGGTGTTTAACAGGCATGCAAAGGGACAGAACTTATCCTTTGCATGACAAATAATAATAACTTTTTACAACTTTTGCATGATAACCCCCATGCAAAGACAAAAAGTGTGTGCCTAACATTTGAATTTTTTTCCTTCTTTTTTCTTTTGCTCCTGAACAGCTGCCAACCAAAATCCTGGTAAGTTTCCACATAACAAATGACAGCAATATCTCTAAAGCTTGCGAAATTGCCAGTGAGCTAAAGAACATAACCATTTCTAATAAAATTAAATTAAAACAATTACTAAATGCACTGCATGGAAAGAAGTGTTGACGTCTTTATGAGAAGCCTTTTGTAGCATCTTGAAAAGCTTCAGCTTTAGTGTGCAAAACATGATTTGCCTTTTGGTGAACCATGACTAGTCACAATACCTCACCAATATTGGTATTGGTGTTCCTAAGCTTTCTTTCTCTTTCTATTGCTCTTAACCCTCCCACCCCCAACCCTACAAGGCTTTGCACACATGGTGAAGGCTCAACAAGGTATGGTCTTTATAAATTAATTTTCTCTGGTCTGTTATTAAATGTGCTGTTTTGTTGTGTCAATGTACTATACTTACATGCTTGCACCAGAGGTTTCTTTGTGTGATCTATAATTATGCAATTTATAGAAACTTGGTCATAGTTCTTGGTTTAAGTCCATTTCCCTGATTTTAATTATATGCAGTACCACTGACCGAATATGTTTTCAAGTCACACTCCATATACTCTCCATGGTTGTGTGGCACTGTTAGAGAAGTTTACAATTACATTACTATATAATAAGTATGAACATGAGCATGGGGTAGCATGTTTAAGGGAAGGAAACACTGAAGACGCTGTCTGTTTCTGCTAATTTGCACATGTGATTGCCAGCAACACATTCTGATGTTTTTACAGAAACAATGAACTATATCAGATACAAACTTGAATAATCTGTTCTTTTATATGTTCATTTCAGAAGAGGTTGCACACAGAACATTTCAGTGATTACAAATTTATGCTGGGTTGTTTTCTTCATAGAATAACAGGGGCAAGTTAATCCTAAACTTGGTTCAAATCAAGTCACTTGAAAATGAAATTCATTTTATCAGACCAAATGACAGCCTCAAAAATACACATTTTGATTGTATACAGTGAACATTTACAATAATTCACATCCTTTTGTATTTTGTGTGTAATGTAAAGTCTAACTTAATGTATAACTCATTTTCAGAGCACAGTACTATATAGTCAGTTTGCCGATGTTGTTATCTATGATCACATTTACATAAACTCTGCACAGGGCACAGTATTGGCCTAAATGTAATATGATATGGCGTATAAATATATAAGACATGATTAAACATACTGCAGGTGATTTTTGAAGAATTTTGTGATAGTCTTTAACTGTCTTCAAGTGCACTATTAAAGTTTGAGGTGATTGGCAACAATTTCAACCACTTCCTTTTCAGAGGTTCTTAAGCCTATTCTATAAAACTCTGTTTTTCACATCTTCCCAGATGCTGAAAATTCAGATGAAGATATTTAAGTTGAAAATATGGTAGCTACAAAGCCAGATAAAACTATTTGTTTTTTAATCATAAAACCGGACACTGCATTGATACTGCAAGTAGAATCATGTATTCCTGTCTATGCATTAGTAAAAAGGGGAGATTACCTGCTAAAACCATCTGCCAATAAGAGTAAACCAGACTAGGTTAAACCTTTATATACTCCTATAGATAGCTAGCCTGCTGTGTTTATTCACACCAGAATTAAATAGGCAAACTACTGGACATGCCTGCTCCATGAATTTGCATATCTACAGATTTGCTCTGTTCAGTTTTATGTGTGAGAAAAGGCATGGTCTTGTTTGAATTTTGTTAGGACTCTTGTATGGTATAATGTTATACATTATAAAACATGCATATAAGCCATAATACAATAACCATATGCCACATACTCACAATCCTACCTAGATCCTATTATCATTATTGTGTTGATATGAAACAGATATATCGAAGTAAGAAAGGGAATAAAGGGAAATCAATAATGCTGAGCAGCAGTTTGTTGCAGCAGTAGTCAAATAATTTGGCAAGTTTATAAAATTAGCGTGAATTGTGAAAACATTTTAAATGTATTGAGTAGTGAATTGCATGCGTAACAACATGTTTCAGAATGCATGCACAGTTTATTACACTGTTCCCATAGTATCTGTATTCTCTCTTTGTCTCTGTCTCATTCTTCTGTATTTGGAACCCCTGCTGCAATAAATCCTTAGCCAGAAACAAAGGTACAGCAGGTTCCTTGCTCTAAATAAGTAGTACTATTTCTCTATTATTTAATGTGTTTATGCTGGTGGGAGCTTTGACTGAGCTAGGATCTCTGCTGCTAGCGACAATGGGGACATGGTCAAATGTTAAAGTTGCATGCACAAGCAAATTAATGTTTTACAACGATTGTGCAAAAATTAAATTGTAGAGAAAGACAGGCAGCACAGAGCACAATCATCATCATACCCATACCAAAATATCCATATGAAATACTGAAGACACTGTTAAACAGGACTGGATGTCTGTTATGTTATTTAATCAAAAAAAGTGGCATTTGACAGACACCCTTATCCAGAGTGATGCCCTTATCTAAAGGCCATCATGAAATACAGATATGATGCTTGTTACACACTAATGAAAATGTATGTTTTTGTTTGTTAAAAAGGGGTTGTTTACCTTGCTGTTGTGTTGCTTTTTCTGAAGCCACATACTGCAGTGTAAATGAGACCTCTGGTTTGTGAGGCAGCTGTATAATGCAGAGGATAAAATGCAGACTGAGTAAATTATGTCTGCTATTCCTTCCTAAAAGTTATTGTAAATGGATACGTTTTGCTTTGGAATGCTGAATATACATTACACAATTCTTACACATTTCTGTTAATGGCTAACAGGACCTGAATGGTAAAAAAAAGTCAACAATGATTTTACCGAGCCAAAACTTACTGAGCCTGCTGATTTCAGCTAAACAGTGTTTAATTGACTGTTATGATTGTCACTTGTCAACTGTGAACTGTCAGATACAATTATCATCTCACAATTGTCAAATTTGTTAAACTTGGAAAAATTGTTGAAACTCACTGTCACTGACCTGGCCAAACTATGTAGCGTGGTGGATTAACCCAGTTGCGGATTTATCATGAAAGAATCGGTAAAACACGCAGCTGATCGGAGAATGCACTCTGTAGAGAGTTGAGATTCCTACCGGGAGCCCACATTCTCAAACACACACACAGTGTATTTAAACACTAGAAAAGGAGCCGGAGTGCTCACGGTACCAGTAGATGACAAGGAGAGTTGAGCAGGGCATGGGACTCAATGTCTGAGCACTGGGGCCGGTTTCACAAAGATAGACTGTCACTATAACTGAGATATAGGGTATAGTCAGACTTGACATAGACGTCTAAATAATACTGTTGCACAAAGCAGTTAAGG
Source organism: Alestes dentex (assembly GCA_037576975.1). Lineage (NCBI taxonomy): Eukaryota > Metazoa > Chordata > Actinopteri > Characiformes > Alestidae > Alestes > Alestes dentex. Next base: position 13,870,278 of record JBBIGA010000153.1, on the reverse strand, counting down.
CCCCGACTATCTTAAGTAGTACTATGCTGCAAAGAATTATGGGTATTTTAAGACTCTTTTCAAAACAAAAAAAATGGCGGACTGAGCAGACACATCTAACTGTGCAGCACCTTTCATCCATTCTGAAAATCTATGTATTTTGGAGGAATTCAACACCTTTTTCCATTTGGAAAAAGATTACCACATCTGTTAACAGTGTAAATTCCGCTGTCATCCGGGATGTTGTGGTTCAAAAACAGATGTTAAGTAGTTAGTGTCCTTGAAGCACTGAAGGTATTGACGATATGTTAATTACAGTGAATTGTGGCATATTGTCATGATTTAATACAATATTGTCATATAACTCACTCAATTTTTAAAGCTGTTGTAGTGTTGGTGTGGATGACAAAGCTAATCTTATTGGACTAATAAGTTAGCTAGAAAAGACAGGCTTGCGTGGCTGAATGAGAGGATAGTGTGTTTTATGTGGAAGAGAGAGCACTTTAATCTGGGGTTATAAGAAGAGTCAAGAGACATTCAGCTGTGGTGCACATAATATTAATGCCAGCACAAGGCTTAGAGGTTTATCGAACAGTCCCAGTACTCTTGTATTGTTTCCTGCAATAGAGATATGGTGGGGATCCACAGAAAACTCATTTCCTCAAGACCATGCCATCAGTCGATGTAGCACAATCATGCAAACTGGACACCTCATTTTGATTGAAGAGAACAAATTAGTCCAGCCTCACACTGTCAAATGTACACTCATAGAAAAGCAGTTCTATGAAGTAACAAAAAAGATTTCTTGGATCAGCAGCAGGGCTTAGAATTTATTTCATATTTCAGTGCTGGGTTATTGCTAAGCTGTAAGGTAAAAGTTATGCATTATGTTATTCCATATGCTTGTTTGCCTCTGCATTGGGTCTTGACCCTGCAGAAATCATTTGAGCATGATTGATGTGCTGTTTCACAGCACCAGTGTGAGTCAGTGCTTGTGTAATGTGGCTGCACAGTCACAGAGCATGGTTTTAGTAACCCATAAAATTACTGAATTATTTCCCTACCTTACATGTAATATTTTTGTATGTCAGAGTTTCCAGGCCTAGGACCAAGAGTTTCCAGACTTACTTTCATTCACGATGGCTGCGTGCTGTCGTAGTGGTCTCTCTAAAATCTCACCTTTGATGCAAAAGTCTGACTTTCACATTTTAGTACACATGCGCATCAGTACAACTGATGAACATGTCTGTCACTACCAGACTCTTCACCAACTAAGATATAAACAAGAAGTAGTGAATGGACTGCTGGAAAGGTTCTGTGATCTTGGGTGCTCCAGGGAACAGGCCCTTAGACCATGGCATTGCTGCTCGCCCAGGGAGGGGACATCACAAGGAAGCAGACACAGGCTAAAAGGCTAAAAGTTAATGCTAGCTGTCCAGGTATCGCATCCATCCTGCTAGCTAATGTTTGCTACCTGGAGAGTAAACTTAACTACACCCGACTCAAGCAAACTACCCAGCACGACTTCAGAGACTGCTGTGTTTTTGTTTTTTCGTAGATGGCTACTCAACTGGATAACCTGTTAACATCAGATAGAAGCGCTGTTTGTTGGGCAAAACTGGAGGAGGGTTGCTTGTGTATTTGAATGGTGTGTTAGTGCTGTTCTGGTCTTTAAGTACTGCTCACCACTGCTGGAGTTTTTAAGTGTTAGATGTAGACCATCACCACCATGCTCATAGTTTCAGTGTACAATCCACCCAGCACTAATGCTAACAACATGCTAAGGCCTCCCATCCAGATGTACTTAAGGTTATTACATAGTTTGAGACATGGAATGACATGGCAGCAAGCAAGACCATCCTGCACCCCAGTGACCAGGTGCTCTGTCTGACCATGGCTGATGTGAGGACTCCAGACCCACGGAAGGCCGCCAGACCACACAACATTCCTGGCTGTGTGCTCATGGTGTACATCCCACCCAGTACTAACGCTAACAACACGCTGGCTGAACTTTACAGAGCCTTCAGCTCACACCCCAGTCCTCACCACATTCTACCGAGCAGGGGCGTCGGAAGCATTTTTAATGTGAGGGGGACGCATCGGTCTACACGTGGGGGCGGGGTTTGGGCATGGGGGTGGGGTTTGGTGGGGGCAGGGTTGCTGCGTGCTGCAAAGTCTCGTCCTTTTAGGGGGTGTTGGTGTTTGGAAACCCCATGTTGAATCTTGAATCTTGAATCTTTCGCGATAGAATCCGCTCCACTTAATCGGTAGGAGAACACACACACCACTGGAAATCCGCTCGGGTTTACCTCCAACTCACCGCATGCAAGTGAAGTGAATCGGCAGTGCACAGACAGGCTGCTCGGATTTCCAGTGGTGTGTGTGTTCTTCTATCGATTAAGTGGAGTGGATTCTTTCGCGAAAGATTCAAGATCCAACAGTGTTGGGTGAACTAATTATTTATGTTAAATGTGGGGGGGTCCAAACGAATAATTATGAAATGTGAATGGCGACGACGCCCATGCTACCGAAGGACTACAGAGAGCATTTTCTGTAGCTGCATAATGGCACGATATGGAAATTGTTCTGTTTCGGATCACAAAATCTTTCTGAGGATATGAAGGTAATTAGGGTTCTCTCCCCTCTATCATGAACATTTACATCACAAACTGCATGTACAAAGCTACCAGCATTATGGATGACTCCACATACTCCACACAACACTCTCCTCTTGCAATGTGGTCAGTTGGATGGCAAAACACTACATGAAGTACACCAAAGGTAATTATTGCCATTTTGTTTGAGTGAACAAGAGATTTGTTTTCTTTGAATTATTCAAGTTCTGTAAGCACTGCATCATTCTTCTTAGAACAATGTTTTTATTTGGAAATTAGGAGAAATATTGTCAGCAGTTCTTAAGGCAAAGCTGTTCAGTTCAATACTTGCACCTATAAAAGATAAAACCTGAGAAACTGAACAATTTTGCAGTGGTCTCTTATTTTTCTCCAGAGCTGTATACTGCACATTCTTTGTCCTGCTCCTGTACCATTATTATTTATTGCTGTCTAACACTATATTTTTGTATATGTAATGACTCCACTGCTACAGTATCTGTTGTTATTCATGTTGTCTTGTTGTATCGTTGGTCTTGTGTTTTGCTTGCACTCTTGCTCACTTTGCACTTTGTGTATTTTTATCCTATCTGCACTTATGTAGTCTTGTGGTGTTCTGTTTTTGTTCTTGTGTTGTTCCATGGTCCTGGAAAAAACATTACATTTCACTGTGTACTGCGTATATGACTGAAACGACAACAAACATACTTGACTACATGACTTGAAGTGGGCTGAAACAGTGTGTAGCCTAGAATGTTTCCTATTATTTGATAGCCTAATTTACTTGCCAAGTAACTGTTGAGTTAAATCTACACTGTTGAAGCAGGGAAACTGTGTTGCCTTCCTTTTAAATCCTCTCCTTTGTCATTCATCTGAGAGTAATGTGTATAACTGAAGTGTACTGAATGGAGGTTGTTATAGCAGCCTCACTGAGGAATTACTACATCGAGTTGTCTCTTGCATTCCTGAAACAGAATTGTAGTCAGCTATCCATGTCCATACTCCTCCTGTATTTTTCTGTCACTGTCTCTGCTTATTTTCTATTTCTTCCCACAATATCCAGTTATTCTCCATATTCCAGCATCTTTTGCATGTTCACTTCATCCTTGTTCTTGTGTAGTACTTGTTGCTTTTTAGTTATTGATTTTTCTCTCTATTTTTTTCACCAGTTCTTATTGACTGGCTAAAGAAGTTTCAGTTGGTCACTTGTGGCTGGCAAGTTAGTGAAAAGAAAGTGATCATTTGTAATACATGAACACACCACAGCACACAGTCTGAACAGCACGAAAATCTTCTCAGAATTTACATTCATCAAGTGAAGCAGTGGGCAGCCAGGAACACAGCATCTGTGGAGCAATGTGTGGGGATGTTACCTTGCTCAAAGGTATTTCAGTGGTGCCACTAGCAGTCTTGGGATTCAAACCCACAGCCTACTGATTACAGGGCCAACTCTTTAACCACTAGGCCACCAGCTGCCCCAGAAATGCATCAGTTGACCAACCAAAGAGGGAAACTTGAAGGGAATAGTAGCTGTAGAACATGGAGATTCACTCCCACTACCTGAGACATTATGCAGATTAAATGCTAATGAAATCATGGGTCTCGGTGTAATGTGGAGCATGCTGCTGTTCAGGGAACATAATTGAGCAATGATCAGTACTTATGCAATACAACAGGACAAGACAACAGTTAGTGCAGTAGACAGCTAGTTTGAATTAATACACTATTATGACAGATACTGTATTCCAGCAGCATTATTAAGTGTGCAAAATGCAGACGTAGACAGCAATGTAGCAGCAGGAGGACAGGTAATGTGTAGTACATAATAAATAGTGTTTACATTGGTAGTTGGGGTGCAAGTCATTTGGTTCTGCACCAGTCCATTAGCCATTGCACCTCCTCTCAGTATGCCACTTCGCCATTCCCGCTGATCAAACCCACCACAGCAAGCTTGATGATATGGTTTGAGCCATGCATTACTGCACAATCATGGGTCATCAGCATGAACAGCAGGGGACTGAGCACACCGGCCTGGGAGCCCCTGTGCTCAGTGTGGTGGTGTTCAAGATGTTGCTCCCAATCCTAACTTAGATATCCCAGTCAGGAAGTCCAGGATCCAGCTGCAGAAGGTGGTGTTCAGGCCCAGCTTTCCTATCATTTGCTGAAGAATGATGGCGTTGAATGGTGAAATGAGATGAACAGCATTCTCACATAGTGTTGTAGTGAAGACCGCCTAAATCGGCATACCTCAGAATGTTTATTTTTCTGGGACGTTTTACAAATATACTCTTTGTGTTCTGTAAAGCCAAAGTTAATTCCTGCCAACTTTGCGGACGTTTTCGGACATTTCCAACTTCGCTATGATGTGATGTGTATGATGTGTGTGGACTGTGAAGCACTGTCAGTGTCCGTTGAGAAAATGTATACAATGTAACATATTTTTAAAATCTGACTGGTTGCATTTGTATTGAGGCACGTAATAAATAATGATACTGTTCTGTGATGATGCGCATGCGTGGTTTTCTCTTTATTTCCCCATCCCATCGAGACAGCTATGTCTGAGACCAAGACAAGACAGAGACCAAATAGATTCAAGACCAAGATAAGACCGAGATCAAATATAGTTGAGACTAAGACAAGACCAAGACCACAAAAAATTGGTCTCGAGACCAAGACCGGTCTCGAGAACTACAGCTCTACTCACATAAGTGTCCTTTTGTACAAGTGGGTATACAGCCAGGTGGGAGGGTGGTGGTAATGGCATCTGCCTTTGAGCAGTTGGGATAAAATGCAAACTTTCATTTCATGTGCCTCACAACGAGCTTCTCAAAGCACTTCATGATAATTGGTGTGAGCACAACAGAACAATAATCAATTAGCAGGACACAGACAGCTTATTTGGCAGGGGGATGACGGTTGTGGCTTTGAATCATGTTAGAATGATGATTGTGCTGAGAGAGATACTGAAAATGTCAAGTTGCTCCAGGGAGGCCGTCCCCTGTAGTTAGGGAATGGAAGTTGCTTTGGATAAAAGCATCTGCTAAATGCTGTAAATGTAAATGTTTGGGTGTGAGGTCATATTCTTGGATACAGTAATGCTGCACTTGCTGATCACCGATACAATGTACTCCTCCAGGTTGGTAGAGTTACTATAGGTTCCAGCCTCCCTAAACATGTCCTAGTCAGTGCATGTAAAGCAGCACTGAAAAGCTGCTTCACAATGGTCTTGGCACGTCTGATGAGTGGTCTGTGTGCTGGGATAAGCATTATGGAGTCTTAGTAGCCTAGATGGAGGAGGAATTCAGTGCAGTATACACAAGTAATGTTTGTGTAAACACAGTCGCAAAGTCCAAATACTGACAGAATTTGGAAGAAATTATAAGAAATTAGCATAGTTACAATTTCTGCTGACAATAAAGTTTCAGGTTTTATTGTCACAGCTAACAATGCAGCATCATTACTCGTAATGAAATTCTCAGTATCATGTTCTCTTCCACTTTTGCATAAACATAAATAGATAGAAAAGAAAAATAGTACTACCAGGAAGGTCAAGAGTACAGTAGTTGTGGTGTGTTTATGTTGGTATGTGCAGAATGTCAGCAGTTCAGAAGCTTGTGGATAGAAACTGTCTCTGAGTCTGCTAGCGTTTGTCATGTCTGACCCATGTAAGGAGAACGCAGATGCGGGAGGCTTCAGAAACAAAAGGGCTTTAATGTCAAATGAAACAGGTACTGAGCTCTGAGAGCCACATACAGAAATAATCTTCGAACAGAAACACAGATGGCCTCTCCAACTCTCAGCTGGACCAGGGATGAGGGTCACGCTCAGCCAGTGAAGCTAGGACATCGTTCTGGATTGGAATGGACCCGATGCATTTAGGACTCCTGCCCAGCAGCCCAGGGGATCAGAAACTCCACAATGTGCGGAAGCCACCAGGAGGTTTACTAGTCAGCTGCTGGGACAGCTTGGCTAGTCACTTCTGTAGGAACAGAAGACAGAAAGAGAGAGAGAGAGACGAATCACAGTCCACCGTGTGAGAGCTCTCTGTGCTGGATCCGTAGCTTGTCTCTCCCACGAAGCACAAGCCTGTTAAGAGAGCAGGGTCTAGAGAGCAGGATGAGAGACCGGTGAGCCACTTACTGGGTGCCTAGCAACCCGTATCACGAGCCGGGGCTAGGAAGCTAACTGGAACAGCTGTGTTGCCGGGCACCGGGCTCAAACAAAAACAAACCTGCACGTGACACACAGACGCGACGAGACTTGTTATCGCGGCGCCATGTTGTCAGGGCTCATACCTCTGCCCTGTATGCCGACTCATCTCCATCAGATATGCAGCTGATGATGGTGGTGTTGTCTGCAAATTTGGTGATGGTATTGAAGCTGTGTGTGTTGCCATGCAGTCGTCGGTGAACAGGGTGTACAGCAAGGGGCTGAGCACACATCCCTGGCGGGCACCAGTGCTGAGTGTCAGTGTGGAGGAGGTGATGTTGCCGATCTGAAACACCTGAGGTCTGTCAGGAAATCCAGGATCCAGCTGCACAGGGAGGAACTGATGTGCGGGTCATGGAGCTTCATGATGAGTCTGGATGATACGATTGTGTTGAAAACAGAGCTATAGTCGATATAGTCAACAGCATCCGCACATATCTGTTTTTCTGGTCCAGGTGGGAGAAGGCAGCGTGAAAGATGTGATGTGAGCTCTGACTATGTCCTCAAAGCACTTCATGGCAATGGAGGTGAGTGCTTTTGGGTGAAAGTCATTTAGGCAGCTCACATTAACTTTATTTGGGACAGGGATGATGGTGGTCCTCTTGAAACAGACATCTGCCTGTTTGTGGGAGCATGCTTTGAGAGCATGACCTGGGACATTGTCCAGTCCAGGAGCTTTTCAGGTGTTTATTTTCCTGAAGTATTTACACACGTCTGCCTGAGACATCTGAAGAGGGCAGCTGTCCTCTTCCAGCAAAAGCTCCTGAGGTAGGTGTTTTTTAAAGCACGGATAGAAGGTGTTCAGCTTCTCAGGTAGAGAAGCAATTCCCTCCCCCACGGTGCAGCTCTTCCCCTTGTAGTCTGTGATGGTCTTTTAGTTCACAGTTCGTCAAATGACTGTGTGGTGTTGGCGTGGGGGAAATATAAACAGCGGTACAGAATACCGCTATAAACTCCCTGGTCAGATAAAAAGTCTGCATCTGATCATAAGATGTTCAAGGTCAGGACAGCACTGTGACGAAACTGTCTGTACTTCAGTACACCACCGTTTGTTGGTCATTACACACACGCCACCTCCCCTGCGTTTTCCGGAGTCCATTGTTCTGTCCCGGCGGTGGGGTCCAGCCATGTCTCTGTGAAAACAATGACGCTGCAGTTCTTGGTGTCCCCGTGAAAAGTCATCATGACCCTTAGTTCATCCAACTTGTTTTCCAAAGACTGCTCGTTTGCTAGAAGAATGCTGGGACGCTTCTCTGTTCCTCAGCCTAACCAATGGTGTTGTCTGTTCCTCAGCCTAACCAAGGTTCCGGCTCTTTTCCAAGTTTGTCTGTCTTATGAGATGAGTGCATTGCAGGTTGCAAAGAAACTAAAAAATAACATGACAAACATAAGAAAAATACAAAGTGGAGGAGGATACCAAACAATAGCACCTCGAGAGCTGACTGTGGAAAAAAAAGGAGGCAGCCTTATGTAACTGTATCTACCTTTAACTACATTGTATGTTGTTTTCTTTTGTAATTCCTTGTTCTGTTGCTCTGGTGTTAGTTTGCACTCTCTTTGCATTTCTGTAGTGCCCGCTTATGTGTTGTCTTGTAGTGTTCTGGTTTGTTCTTTTATTCTTTGTGCTGCACCATGATCCTGGGGGCGGATTGGTGCTGCTTCTTCAGCTGCTGACGGTGTGTGTGTGTGTGTGTGTGTGTGTGTGGGGGGGGGGGTGTTGGTGTTGCTGCTTCTTCATTTACCGACGACTGCTCCATCATTAGGTGCGCCACCTACCGTAGAGGAGTGTGCACAATGGGCAGCCTACGGAGGTGAGGCATGAGAGCGTGACATGACAGTCAAATGCGTGTCTCACGCTCAGTGCCTGAGAGTTGGCAACCCTGCATCTACCTTTGTATTAGCTAGCTACCTGACATGAATAAGCAATGTCACTGGAGAACTTCTTAATAAGGGGTAATCGAGATAAATGGCCCAGCGACTATGTTGCTTTGATGCTGCAAAGCCAGCAGAACCTAAGACTGAAATAAATAAAGCCTCATTTAATAAGAAACACAACGAGGACAAAAGCAAGTCTTAGAAGTGCAATGTGGTTCTTACTGGTGAACCACATTGCAAAGGTTATGAGTTCTAAAAGTAGGAACATGCTGGTAATGTGTAAGCTACTCATGCAGCCTACATTTCCATTTATTTAATCTCTAAAAATGCAGAGTGTAAAACAAACACCCATGCAATAACTAATGTTGAAAAGGGCAGTAACATTTTCATGAAAGTGTTTTTTAGATCATTGTTATAGGACTAAAATAATGATGTAATCAAGAAGTGTGCTCTGTTCTATTTTTACCTATTTTAATTTTTGTTTTTGTTTTTCTTTATGTAGTGGTATCCCGGTTGGGTTGAGTTGCCGTCAGTGAATAACAAACATATTTGTGGGTTGAAGAGGACAAGTCATAAAAAACCATGGACTGCTCATCACAATTAGGTAGCTTTTAGCGGTAATTATTTCCCTCTGTGTAGTCAGTTACCGTCTGAGGTGTTTTTTGGTTGCCTTTCTTTAAATGTGACTGCATTTGACCAGTCAGTGGACTGCACTAACTTTAGATGCTTTTCTGGAGTGCCAAGTGGCTAATAGCCTTATGATAGTAATTGAACATCCTTTTTAGGATATCTACACTCTGCATTTGCAGCCATACTGGAGCTGTCTTTTCATGGAAGCAGTCATAACTGGCTCAGATTTATCAGATATGAAACAGCACTTTCGTGTTTTAACTGGACCATCAGTGGCATGAAAACTTGATGAGCCAATAATGTTCTTGTACCGCAATCTGTAATTTGTCTTTGCAGTGACTTGAAAGTTTTTTCATGACAGGATCAAGGATTATTGTTGAATTATGCCATGGCAGTTTATGTTGTCAGGTGTGTGTGTGTGTGTGTGTGTGTGTGTGTTTATGCACTCTTGCAAGTAGTTAATATGCCTCTCCAGCACAATGCCACTGCCATGGCAACCCTTGTCTGTTTCTTTTGTGAATGAATGAGACTAAAAGAAAAAGAGAAAAGTGGTAGTTAGACCTGTGTGTGTGTATGTGTGTGTGTGTGTGTGTGTGTGTGTGTGTGTGAGAGAGAGAGAGAGAGAGAGAGAGAGAGAGAGCTGAGAGAGGCCAACACCAGGTCAAACCTCTAACCTTGTTTTAGCTAATGATGTTTCTTAAAGGGATATTCTGTTCTAAAACTAGAATTTAATATTTTAAATAACAACATTGTTGTGTTATGCACTATTCTCCATTGCAGTCTCAAGATTTTCAAGATGTTCAAGATTTTGTAACAATTTCATATTTTCGTTCATCAGTACTTTCTCACTATAATACTCACCATGCATTACACTAGTACATACAATCAATGGGGATTCCAATCATCTTGACTGCTTGCATACACACTTAATTGTAAGGTAATAAATACAACCAAGCTAGCATAAGTGTATCAAGCAAGACAGCTGTTGGCTCTGTAGAAGACCCAGTTCAATTCAATTCAATTCAGTTTTATTTATATAGCGCTTTTTACAACCAGGTTGTCACAAAGCAGCTTTACAGAGTC
>JBBIGA010000153.1:13843367-13859790 GCA_037576975.1 Alestes dentex | reverse complement strand
AGTTCTACACTGCAGTCATTGAGTCTGTCCTGTGCTCCTCCATCACAGTCTGGTATGGAGCAGCCACTAAACAGGAAGGAACAGACTGCAGCAGACTGTCTGGGCAGCAGAAAAGATCATCAGCACCCCCCTGCCCTCCATCCAGGACCTGTACCTCTCAAGAACCAGGAAATGGGCAGGGAAAATCATCACAGACCCCTCACACCCTGGACACAGACTTTTTGACCTGCTGCCCTCTGGCAAACGATATAGAAGCCTTCGGACCCTGCAGACCCTGTAATCCTGTATTTTCTGTATATAAGAATTAGATTGTTTATTATATTGTATTGTTGATTCATACACTGTGTATGTGCATGTGTGTATGTTTATGCATATATATGTATATATGTGTGTACACACATACACACATATATATGCACATACATAACTTCATACATGCACTTAGATGTTCAAATAATACGTATATACATTTGTTAACACTTATCTTTATATTTATGAATACAAATCCATATTACACATTCATACTGTAGATTGTGTATTATTGTTTATTATATTGCTCAGTTTATTGTTCATTGTGTTGTTTATATATTGTTGTGTTTTATACTGTTGTGCTTGAGAGACACCATCGACCGGAACCAAATTCCTTGTATGTGTTCGCTCACATTCTTGGCCAATAAAAAAACGATTCTGAAACGATTCTGATTCTGATTTCTCTTGCTCAGTCATCTGTAACTCTCCCTATCTCACTTAGTCGTCTACATCTCTCCCTTTCTCTCACTCAGTTGTCTGTATCTCTCCCTTTCTGTCACTCAGTTGTCTGTATCCCTCCTTTTGTTTGCTCATGTATTGCTCTCTTTCTATTTCTGTCTACTGTCTTTTCACCGGTTTGCCTTGCCTCTAACTCTCATCTGTCTGCTCTGTAGAGTTGCAATGTTTATCGCCTGGAACGAATGTACTTGATTGGCTGAAAGGTATCACATGGGATGGCTTAACTTACATGCAGTTGGTCTGTGGGTTTCCTCGGCCTCTGAACCGCTACCGAAAAGACTATAAAACCTGCGCCAGTTAAAATAGACGCGCCCTATCAGGTTGTAGTTATAACGTTATGTTTTGGCTATAGGTCCAGACCCAGAAGCTGTCCCATATGGACCCGGACCTATAGCCAAAACATAATGTTATAACTACAACCTAATAGGGCACGTCTATTTTAACCGGCGCAGTTTTTATAGTCTTTTCGGTAGCGGTCCGCCTGTTAGTGACGCTGCTCTAAATGGTGAAAGATCTTTAAGTGCATTGCTGTTGCATACACTCCTTCCCTCACACAACATTAATATCCTCTAGGGTATACTCAGTATTCTAAACGATCTCTGGTTGTTAGCATGTTTCTGTAATTGCTTCCATGAATGAATTTTGCTCTAAGCAGGCCAGGGTAAATTTGCATTACAAATTTGGGAACACTGACAGTGAGACAACAGAGGAAGAGAGGGGGACTTAAAAGTTCTCCAGGGGTAAGAAGGGATTTGGTATGCAGAGATAAGTCAGTCTTGCATTTCAGTAAATGTAAAATACATAATACAAACCTATCTGAGAGAGCCTGAATGATTTTTCTTATTTAGAAGCCAGGCTATTAGTGTGAGGATGTCCATGTGTATGTCTGCTACAAGTATTGGGATTAAATGAAAATTATAATGTTTATTGGATGTCAGAGCGACATTACATTAAATCCTTATTTTTTGACATAAAAGATGGGTTTAACACTATTCAATTAATGTTTTTCTTTATAGTCATTTGGTTTCTGGTTATGAGAGCAGGTGTTTCATGACATCACAACTTTTCTGTTCCATCTTCATAGAATGCATGGTTGTAACAATTTATCCCTTACGAGAAGAATGCAGAATACAGAATTTCTTTAATTTGCTGCTGTATGTTGGGGGTGCAGCCTGACAGACAAAAACACCAATCGGCTGGACAAGCTGGTGAAAAAAAGCCAGCTCAGTGCTTAGCAGGAGGCTGGACTCAATAAAAACAGTGGTAGAGAGGGGCACATTGAACAAACTAGAAGCTATTATGGACAACAGTCGACAGTCGACAGGAGCAGCAGTGGCGTGCGGCTTCTCTTCACTGCGTGGCAGAACTGAGCGGTTCAGGAGGTCATTTGTCCCTACGGCAATGTGACTGTTTTTGTTTTTTATTTTTTTTATTTATATTAATTTGTGTTTATTTTTATCCTACTTTTTATCATTAATTATTCTATTTATTATTCTCTCTATTTTTAGTATTATATCTATTTTAATTATTTTGTTTATGAAAGAGCTACTGGATATCTGAACTTCCCCTTGGGGATAAATAAAGTTTTTATCTATCCATCTATCCATCTATCCATCCATCCATCCATCCATTTGGGTATTTTCTGCAAACTTCCTTTGCCAACAGTTTATGTATTTTTCTGTAAGTAGTCATCTTCTCTTGGTATTTATTTTATTAATTGTATTCATCTCACTTCCGACAAGCCATTAGCTGGTGGTCTAGTGGTTAGAGAGTACCATCCCCACACACTGCTCCCTGGGCAACCCAGGCTGGTGGCAGCCCACTGCTTCGCCTGGTGAATGGGTTAAATGCAGAGAAAGAACAATGCATTTTTCACACTGTGCTGTATTCCATTCATGTGTGACTATAAGGGACTGCTTTACTTTGTGTTATACAGCCATAGAGGGAAATTACTTGAGAATTGCCACAAGCATTTCAGTGTATGGAGCACCGTAGTGTATGTATGAGATTAAACTTTTAAACCTTATCCCAGTGCTTTGTTGTGGTTCAGAGGACTCTTTTAGTCTAGTTAAAATCCATAGTGCACAATCAAAGTGATTCATTTTCATGAAAGCCAAAATGTTAAGTTGTGTACGTACATATTTTGTGATCTGTTATTTTCACAGAGGCATCTATACTGAGCTTTGATGGCAGTATGTACATGAAAGTAGTGCTGCCCAATATCATGCACACAGAGGCAGAGGATGTGTCTCTACGCTTCATGTCCCAACGTGCATTTGGCCTGCTCATGGCCGCAACTTCCCGTGACTCTGCAGACACGTTGCGGCTTGAGCTGGACAGTGGCCGTGTGAAACTCACAGTCAACTTAGGTAACGTATGCCCATGAACTCTGTTTTGCTCTCTCTGTTCCTTTTGCTTTTCTTTCTTTACTCTCTTGTATTTCTTTTTATCAATGCTTTCTTTATTTATTGGTTTGTGTTATGTATCCTCAGGTGTTAATAACTAGTTGAGTCCAGGCATCTATGACTAAAACTTGCACAAACTGTTCTTGCTTTGAGTTTCTTCTTAATTTTGCTGCCCTGCTGTGCTGCTAAGTGGCATGGATGAGTGCTCAAACACATTGCTCAAAGTACCGTTTTGCGCTGGTTGTCACCTTGAATTCTTTGATTTATTTATTTGAAAGAAAAGAGTGCAGCAGTTATATTAGTTAGATATTTCTCAAAACTTCTCTCAACCTGCTCAAACTGCATACAGCAGTTAATTAGGTTGGTGTAGACTTGAGGATGTAGGTTAAGACACAGTATCACAATAAAAAGCAGTTTTGTGGCAATGATAGTCAAAAAACACAAAGAATCTGATCTAAGATTAGTCTTCACTAGTCCTGGTGTTGGATGCATGTTTTTTATACAGTGGCAAAAAAAGTATATGAACCTTTTGGAATTTCATGGTTTTCTGCATTAATTTGTCATTAAATGTTATCTAAACTTCATCTAAGTCAAGGGTATTGACAAATATAATGTGCCTAAAATAATAACACATGACTTTATTGAGGACAAGCATAAAAACTCATAGTGCTAGTGGAAAAAGTATGTGAACCCTTTCAATTAATAACTGGTTGACCATCCCATTGGCAGCAATAACCTCAACCATGCGCTTCCTGTGGCTTTGGATCAGACCAGTACATCGTTCGGGAGGAATTTTAGCCCATTTCTCCTGGCAGAACTGCTTTAGCTCTGTCATATTCTTTGGACGTCTCATGTGTATGCCCCTCTTCAAGTCATTCCATAGTGTTTGTATTGGGTTGAGGTTTGGGCTCTGCCTTCACATCTTTGGCTGTCTTTACCTCACTGATGAGTCTTCATTGTGCTCTTGGTGTCATTTTGTCTGGGTGCCCACTTCTTGATTGAGTAGCCACAGTCCCAGTGTGTCTCCATTTGTAGATCGTTTGCCTGTAGACTGGTGAATTTCTAAAGTCTTCGAAATCACTTTGTAACACTTTCCAGCTTTATGTAAATCAACAACTATTGATTGTACACTCTCTAAAAGCGTGTTTTGGTGAGGCATGGCTCACATAAGTGTATTCTTCTTGTGCGGAGCAAACTCCAAAAGTTTGACTGGTTTTATCATACAGAGTAGCTCTAGTCCACACCTCCAAACTAATTTTCTCAACAAGACTCCAGGTGTGCTAACACCTGACTCCAATGAGCTTTTTTGAAGTCATTAACTTGAGGGTTCACATACTTTTTCCAGTAGCACTATGAGGTGTTTTATTGTTGTTCTCAGTAAAGACATGAAATATTTTCTTATTTATTTGTCAATATCCTTGATGTAGATGAAGATCAGATGACAAGTTAATGCAGAAAACAATGAAATTCCAAAAGGTTCACATACTTTTTCTTGCCACTGTAGTTCATGTAAGTTATACTATGTCCTGGATCACACCATAAAGTACACAGTCTGTAATGAAGATGTGGGTGCATACTGAGTGGGTTGAGAGTAGTTTTGGGTATGTATTCAGCCAGTCAAAACAGGTTTAATCTAATTGACTACATCTGGGGTAAGTGGCCCTGCCCAGGGTGAGCCCCTGCCTCATGCCCGTTGGGGCTGGGATAGGTACCGGAAACCCGCAACCCTATGAAGGATTATACAGTTACAGAAAATGAATAAATGAATAAAAAAATTGGCAAACATTTTTTGATAGTGTAAGTATTTCTCCATGTAATTATTATAAGAACAGATAACCTCAACATACATGGCTTATTGACTTCTATCTGTCCAACTTTCTATTCCCTACTCTTGCTGGCATCCTCCATGCCTTGTTTAAAGATGATACTCATCCCTTCAAAGGTCCTTAGCTTGCAACCTGCTCGGCAAACAGCCCAAGTTCAGAGTATGAAGTTTACCTTGCAGCTAATGCCCAAGCAGCTCCCTCACAAAATAGGAACAATGATTTAGGAATCAATAGGAACTAAACTATCCTTCACAGTCAAACAATGTATACAAAGACATCTATGGTAAAGTTCCTTATTTTACCTTCAGTAAAATGGTCAAAATATTACTCAAATTATTTTCCTATTGCTTCCTATTGCTGGATTTTTACATGTGACATTTATCTTTTAACACAAAACATTCATACATAAACATTCACATGTTCCCTACAATTTCAATGTGTAGTTTTAGTCTGTAGATTTAAGTCCTTGCGTTGTGTCTTATATTGTTATTAAAGTACTGGCCACTGTATGGGGCTTATGCTTAATGGACTGAGGCTGTTTGCACCCACTTCTCTGTTGAGGTTGACGGCACATGACACAACTGGCCATTTAGATCATGACCTATAATACAGGACACGTCATTATCAGATGTGTTACTAGTAACTGAGTTTAGATTTATTTATTATTTATTATTTATATAACCTAAAAAATAATTGATTTCAGTGTTTTAGCAACTTCTTAACAGAAATCATAAAATAAATCTGTATTGTATTTTAAATAATTTAATAACATTATTTTCATCATGTTGACACATATGTACATGAAAATCATGTAAATGCTGGATGAAACTGAAATTATTTTACAGAATTAAAAATGGTGGTTTTACTAATGTGTTAACTTTAATAACACATCAACAGCACTACTTGCTATCGCAAGTGATTCCAAACTTTTGAACAGTAGTGTATTGACTTTGTTGCTTTAAGCAAACGCTAGATCAAGTTTTAAACTGTACAGAAAACAGGATTCAGGCCAATTTCCTCAAACTTTGCTTTCAGTGCTTTCAGAATTATCTGCACTGCCAAATATGGAAAATTATTACTTGTTAAAAACATTATTTGAACACTAGGAATGAGAGGTTAGGTGCAGATCCAAAATGGCCACTACCGCATGCGCTTGTCCCCAGAAGGTGGAGTTATTGTTATTGGATGTCTGCAGCTGTAACCTTAAAGGATGCGATTTCATCTGTCACTTATTCTTCCCCATCTAGATTGTGTCAGGATAAACTGTAATGCCAGTAAGTCCCTGCTCTACTTATTACTCTTCATATTGTGTTAATGTTTGTTATGTCCACAGTACAGTAGTGAGAAGAATTCATATTAGATGTTCAGAAGGACCTTCAGGAAACACAAGAGCAAGAGTGCAAGAGCCCAAAAGCAATATAAAATGTCTAGGTTGATGCTAGAATTGTAATTTCCAGCTCTTTTCTGCATGTGCTAATACTTGATTACTAAAGCATAAATATGGTAAATAAAATTCACAAATATTATCACAAATCCCTTTGCTCATGAGGAATTTAAACTAAATAATGTTGGCCATCTGTTATATTCTGAAAGAACTGATGGTTTAGTGTAATAATTTACAGAGTATATAATTGTATTTGCACCAATCAGCCCTAACATTATGACTACTGACAAAAGGTGAAATAAGTAACACACATGATCAAATTATTGTGGCACCTGTAATTTGTGATTGGATATATTAAGCGGCAAGTAAAGTTAGTTTTTAAAGTTAATTTATTGGAGGCAGAAAATGAAAAAGAGTAAGGATAAGTAAGGAGCCCAAAAATCACTAAAGTTAATGCTTGCTGTGATAGAATGGTGCCACATCACCGCTTGCTGCACATGGAGCTGCAGAGCTACAGACTGCCAGAGTGCTCATGCTGACCCCTGTTCACCATTAAAAGTACTGACTGTGGGCATGAGAGCATCAGAACTGGATCATGAAACAATGGAAGAGGGTCGCCTGGCCTGATGAATCATGTTTTTGTTTACAATATATTAATGGCTGCATGTGTTTTACTTACCTGTGTAAAAGATGGAACCAGAATGCACTAAGAGAAAAAGGAAAGCTCTTGGCAATGTTCTGCTTGGAAACAATTTGTTCTGACATTTATGTAGAAGTTACTTTTACAGGTACAAACTTCTTAAACACTGCTGCAGACCAAGTATACCCATTCATAGCAGCAGTATTCACTAATGGCAGTTATCTCTCTCCACTGAATGATGTGCCCTGCCACACTGCAAAAATTGTTGCATTAGTTTGAGAAACAACAAAGAGTTCATGGTGTTGACTTGAGATTAACCAGATCTCTGTCTGATTAAGCATCTGCAGGATGTGCAGAACATTTACGTTTATTGCATTTAGCAGACACTCTTATCCAGAGCGACATACATCAGTGCTTTAGTTGTCCACATACCTGTAAAGCTAGACTCAAAACAACGTCTGCTTTTAACCTAGTCTTATCCATGGAGCCCCCATCTTACAATTCACAAGACTTAAAGGATCAGCTGCAAATACTTTGGTGCCAGATTCCACAGCACACCTTCAGAGGTCTAGTGAGGTCCTTGTCTCAATGTGTCAGAGCTGTTTTTGGGGCATGAGAGGGACCTGCACAATATTAGCTTGTTGGTGTTAATGTTATGGGTGATTGGTGTATGTTTTATTGTGCTTCCCTAGTAACGATTTCCAAGTGCATTGTGTGTGTTTATTTCTAGCCTATCTGTAATAGTTTGTCGTTTCTGTATCTTAAAGAATATCATTAGCCATGTTAACATGTTTGGTTGAAGTACTCCTTTCACTAACTGCTCTTACTCATTAAGAGGTCACAATGCACATTAAAGTTAAAAAGCAACCTTAAACCAACAGAAGTTTTGGCTGTTTAGGGGTAGTCATTTGAACCTCTCATAGTTTCTCATTTAACATGACCTATAAACACCATGATGGCTAAACCAGCACGTAAACCAGTAGAGATTCTTATGAAGACGCCTTGCTACATGAGCTCTGGAAAGCCTGGAGGTCCTCATGTCTAGCACTGAAAGTCCACTACAATACATGATTGCTTGACCTACTCTGACACAGTAGTGTCAGGACAGTCCAACAGTAATTTAATTAAAATGTTTTAGTTGTCAAATTTAGATCCTGAAATATCAATCTGATGCCTGCATCCAGTTAATGTTTTAGCACAAATGTTCATATTGCTGCTTAACACAAATGCTGTGCTGAAAGAAGGGAGCATTTTTTTCTGTTCAGTAGCAAAATACATTATTAACAGGGGTTGGAAGCATTGACATAAGTGGTACGCAAATGCGTGGCAGTTTTCAGTCTTCACAGTGCAAATGCGTACCTAATTTGTGACTTCATTCTGCGTGCTCCGCCATGCCAAGCTTCTGTACTTTTGAACAGTTCTGTACATACCCATGTACACATATACTAATGTTACATGTTCTATAACACCAAGAGTAATTTGTGACTTTAAATTAGTGTACAGATGTACTTTGCAGTAGTATGTATTTGTACAAATGGCCAAGTACTTGAAACTAAATTATTTAACTGTACATTTTTCATTTGCAGTAGCAGGTTTTTTTTTCAGGTTGTTACTGTTCATCATGTTTTGTGAAAAATTGACTGCGCAGCCAGTATTATAATACTAGCAGGGTGCGAATTAGGGGGGAGCAGGGGGAGCTATAGCTCCCCTAGTGGTGACATGAGCTCCCCTGGAAACATGATTTGTGAAATTTTGAGGGAGCTCTAAAATATTGATATGATGACCAAATAAATGTCATGATAGGACTAAATGGAGACAGATGATTCGCTGTGGCGACCCCTGAAGGGTAAAGCCGAAAGAGAAAGAAGAAGACCAAATAAATGTCATGGCATGGGTTTTCTCATTGGTGTAAAATAAGTAAAATAAAATTATTTTTAGAGCTTATTACTAATGAATAAATGTAGCCTGCTTGCACGCTCGTGGGGGCGCTGCCTGCAGCCCCACCCATTACCCACTCACCTGAGCTCGTTTAGTTAGCAATACGTGTTTACAAGGCATTGTTGCTGACATGTCGCAAAGAAGAACGCAACAACGCATTTTGGGCTATGTGCTGTGTCATGTAGTATGTGGCGTTGCGTCTCTCCAGGCAGTGAGAAGGTTGTGTTGCGCTATAGCTGTATTATTATGCCATACTGTTCATGGTTGGTAGCGCTGGCTGCTTTTATCGCGTGTGTTCGGCTCTGTGTACAGCCCTATAGGCCATGTGAAACAATGTAAGTTTTTGAGTTGAGAAGCCGAATTTTAAGTTGATTTAATTAAACAGTCAAACGTTACTGTGGTCCGTGGATTATTTACCAGGTGGATTGAAGTTTGTGTAGGCCATATATGTGCATATGCTCGGGAAATCTGTTAAAATGAAAGGAACCTGATCTATCGGGGCATTTCATGTAAATATTGCACAGACCTATAAATGGCATCACCTATGTGCAACGAACCAGCATTAAACCTTTGCCCCCCCACCCCCTCCCCTGCCCGGCTCCCCCGGAGACCGTGGTATAGTTCGCACACTGAATACTAGTTATAATATGGGAGTATTAAACAAGGTGTCTTTCTATTGACTCCTCAGCTTGAACTAGTGCAGTCACAACTAGACATCCAATACTTAATTAAATATGACTGTGTTATAACTGTCTGTAAAATAATTATCCACTATACTACTACAGATATTTGAGGAGCAAATTAAATAGGGGAGCAGGCCAAAGACATCATCATTACTGTAGAACTAGTGTTTATGAATTCTCACTAGTGTACCATAATTCTCAGGCAAAGGTCCCGAGGCTCTGTATGCTGGTCAAAAGCTGAATGACAACGAATGGCACTCGGTCAGAGTGGTGCGGCGTGGTAAAAACTTCAAACTCACAGTGGATGATGATGTTGCTGAAGGTATGAGTACACTTACACTTGTTTCAAAAGTAATAAAGCAAATGCATGCAGTGTAAGCCATTAGACAGACAAAAGATTCTGTCAGCCTTTTTATTTGTCCTTCCTTTCTTTCCCTGACTCATTTCCCTTTGTCTCCTTTCTCTCTCTCTCTCTCTCTCTCTCTCTGTTTCTCTCTCTCTCCTTGTCCCTCGGTCTGTAGGTCAGATGAATGGTGATCACACACGATTAGAGTTCAGTAATTTGGAAACAGGTATCCTGACTGAGCGCCGCTTTGCCTCATCAATGCCATCCAGCTTCATCGGCCATCTCCAGGGTCTCATGTTCAATGGTTTGCTCTACATTGACATGTGCAAGAACGGAGATATAGAATTCTGTGAGCTGAATGCTCGTTTTGGCCTGCGCTCTATCGTGGCAGACCCAGTCACTTTTAAAACCAAGGGAAGCTACTTGGGCCTGGTGACACTGCAGGCCTATAGCACCATGCACCTCTTCTTCCAGTTCAAAACCACCTCCGCTGATGGCTTCATTCTGTTTAACAGCGGAGATGGCAGTGATTTTATTGCTGTGGAGTTGGTTAAAGGGTGAGTGAGGAGTGAGTACCTCCCATTGTTGGGTTACATAGGTTTAAATTATGCTATGCTTGAAAGGTTGTTTCCTGAAAATGTTCAAAAGTTTTTTGTAATTGAAAATTATTAATTGTCCCAGACTAAATTTAATCTGATCTAGGGTATATCCATACTATAAAACCCATGCTGTTTCTGAAAAGCTTTCAAATAACTGCATGGTTTTATGCTCAGGTTCCCAGGTTTTGGAGTGTTTTTGGACCTATAAAGTCTATATCTATTGGTCACCTTGTATGATTCATGTTTTAGCAGTATTTTACCATGACATTATTAGCCAGAGTATTTTATGCCATTCTCTTTTAGTTTCTTTCATGATAGATGGTGTGGTAGTAAAAACTCTTTACTACCAGCTGCAGAAAGGCTATTTTGAATTTTGTGATGTCATGAAAAGCTGAACAGTTAAACAATAATTTGTCCTACAGCAGTTCAGCTTCATCAATTCCCAATTAAGTTATAAAGACTGTTTCAGTGAGACTGCTTTCTGAAAGAAGCACAAAACAGAGTAGCCAATAAAACAGAGATAAAATAAGTAATTCTTTAAAGTAACAAAAACAGCATGTTTATTTCGAATAGACAAAGACATGTAGGAAATAATTATTGTTTTGGGTACATAAAACCATATAAATGTCATTAAATGTATATCTTGGAGACAAAAATAAAGTCCATAGAAGGATATTTTAACTGAATGTGTCTGTGAGGACTACAGCCCTGGGTCCAGTTGCCAGGGGGGCCCTATAAGCATGATTGTGAATGGAATAAAAGTAAAAGCCATTGCAAAATATTTTTACACTGATTGAGATTTGTTCCATAACAATAGTTTTTCATAGCATCTAATATATTACAGAGTTCGCCCAGCAATTCAAATGCCTTCATGCAAAGTGGCTGGAGAGAGAAAAAAAAAGAGTCACTGTTTTTCAGCCTTATACTGAAACACTGGCGCACTGGGCCAGAATATGAACAATGTGTCGGTCATCTTGTCCCTCAAAAAAGTGACCTATCCCTCAGGACTGCAAGAGTATATTTTAAGAATGGCAGCAGTGCTGGAAACATTTGAAAAAATAACATTTCCATCAAGTGCACTTGTTCTAGATGTTTAATGTGTGTGCTTTCAGGTACATTCACTATGTTTTTGACCTGGGAAATGGACCCAGTCTGCTCAAAGGGAACAGTGATGGTCCTCTCAATGATAACCAGTGGCACAGCGTCGTCATCACACGAGACACCACCAACACACACACTCTCAAGGTGGACACCAAATTGGTCAGCCAAGTGGTCAACGGTGCTAAAAATCTTGATCTGAAAGGTGAGGTATGCTTGATAAAATGCACACCTTTTTTATAAAAAAAAAAAAAAAACCTGTCATCATTCATTGAGGGTGGATATTACACACAGATGTGACTAATATTTAAAAAATCTAAGTTATGTTGTTAACCAACCCAGAGTAATTTAAAGGACATGAATACTTTATTTCACAAATTTCTATTTATATTTTCCTGATTTGACATTTTACTTTTGCAGTGTGTTTTGTCAATAAGTAATCCCTTTTTGGACTAACACTAGCAATAAGTAGTCCCTTTTTGCACTAACACCATGTAGTATTTGATTGTATCTCTTGTTGTTTAGGTGATCTATTTGTGGCTGGTCTGGGGCCCAACATGTACCAGAACCTACCCAAACTGGTTGTGTCTCGTGAGGGCTTCCAAGGATGTCTGGCCTCCGTGGACTTGAATGGCCGTCTCCCAGACCTTATAAATGATGCCCTGTTCCGCAGTGGTCAGATTGAACGTGGTTGTGAAGGTGAGCTCTGCCTCTGCCAAACACATGTTCCTCAGTATATGCTGAGACTGTTGTTGATTATTTTAGTAATTAGCTAATCTACTGATTTTTGATGATTCATTGAGTATTAAGACCTTTTCAAAAAATCTAAACCAAGTAAAAGGACTAAATTGAACAATAAGAGCATTCATGATGAAAACAATGAATTAAATTCTAATACATTCAAATTTTATAAATAATAGTGACAGCTACCAGTCTACAAGTTTTTTGAGTCCACTTTCTTGTACTGCAACTTAACATAAGCTCTACACTTATTTGTTTTCTCCATAGAGTTTCATTCTATTTGACCACTAGATGGCAGCGCTGTCTAAGCCTTAAGTGTAACTGGCACAAAAACATAAATCTGCATTTAAATGCTTTTGAGACAAAATCTGTTTCGGAGTTCTTTATGTTATGGGAGAAAATTTCCAAAGTTAAATAAAATTTTATTTGTAAAAACAGAGCCAATGTAACCCTATTTATACTAACCCTGTCTTTAAGGCCACTATTTCCCCCTATCTTCAGCTTACAGTTCACTGCACTATGTCTTTCTTTTCTTTTCCATCATTCAGCACACACATGTGCACACACAGAAACCTACCCCTCTTTACTAACTTTGCTCTCTCCCTTTCTTTCTGCCCTCTCTCGCTAACACAGTTGGTTTCACCAAAGCTGATTTGCAAGGTAGAGGGTCTTTTACTCCACACTCAAAATAGCACTGACTTGTACAGAATGCTGAAATGCATTGTGCCTTAACATCCTTCTATAAGCAGCAATGTGAAAGTGAGCATATGCTAATATGCAATGTGAAAGTGAACATATGACAGTCATCAAAAGAATTCATAGTTTAGTATATAGTATATAGTTGGAAAAGCTTTTTTTTTTTCATACAATAGGCATAGCTGATGAGAAGGGCAACTAATAAAACATCAGGCCTGTAATTAGTGTGATAAAGTTTTATTTGGCGCTGCTTTTCCTCCAAGGCTGTTTGAGATAATGGTATCTCTGACATGTGCATTATACTCCCCAGTGCATATGTATACAACTTTTTGATCAGATCAGAGCCTGAGTATTGATCATTTAAAATTGCAAATAGATTTGTATGGTGGAGCATTCAGGCATTGTGATGTCACCTCAACCTGTGAGCTAGGGTGAGCCAACAAAAAATGGTGCACATAGCTAAAAGCCTCCACTGTGCAAGCTAAAGAAACGGCATTAGGAGGCTTGTGTCCATTGGCCTGTAATTAGTCAACCTTAGATGTGTTTAATAAAGTGGAGCACACTCTTTGAAAACAGCAGCAGTACAGCTGTCTGTTATCCACTCACACATATACAACATTCTACAACCACGTCATTAACGAATGGGGTAAAGGGGTTACAAATCTCTTTGAGATGGGCTACAGCCTGTAACTGTAAACTAGAAAGTGTACAAATATACTAAGTAGAGCTGACAAAATTAACAATGTGTGTAGATACAAGTACCTAAAAGGTGGCTTGTTGGTATATATGTTTTATTATTTTGGTATTTATGTTAACTAGAGTTTCAGAGAATTGTTCTAGATTTGAATTGGGGAAAACATGTATATGTTTGCTCTGCATTGCTCTATAAAGGTTTTTTAGGCAAGCTACAATGCTCTATTAAACTACTAGCCTTTTTAACTATTATTTACTCTTGGTAAAGGTGACCCAAAAAGGGCTATGAAAAAGGTCCTCTTTTATAGCTTGGTGTAAAACTGTTGTCTGTGTGGTAAAAGTTGGCATTCATGCCTTCCTCTTTCACTGTAGTGTAAACATGAGGCCAAACAACATCTGCCAGTATAGGCAAGATCGGATAATACAAAAATAAATTGAAAAGTTAAAAGGACATGAGTTGTGTGTTTTGCCCATACACACAATAAGGACATGTTGCTGCACTTTATAACTGTGACATGAATAAGGGATCATTTGAATCAGACGTATGTGCAAACGAGCACCTTTATTGACTAAGACAAACATGATGGGTATAAATAAAAAAAACAAGCACTGAAGAAAAAACTATGTGACAGAATAACTTGGGTAAATATGTCAGGCAGGGAGGAGGAACATTATGAAAGGAGGAGGTAAGCAGTGGACAATGGACTTTGGGATCAAAACAAAACAAAGCACATGACATCATGAAAATAAAGGAAGGGCATGACCAACAAGGAGAAAAACAGAACAGGATGTGACAGAACACCCACAACGGCACAACTCCCTTTGAATGGAAAATGGCCCAGGAGCCAGCTGTGAAGGGGGGGGTCTGTGAGAGGGGATGGGATGTTAAACAGACAGAGTATTGAACTGAAAGAACAAGACCAGGAACTAGACTGAGGTGGCCTAGACAAAGCCAGAGATTGGAACGACAGCAAGGCCAGGGGCTGGACAGGAGACATGACTCTTGCATGAACACAGGGATAGGCTGGGGATGGAGCAAAAATGGAGAAATACCAGAAATTGGAGATGGGGCAAGAAACGGAGATGGGACTGGAAACTGGGACACAACGTCTGGGGCACGAGACTGAAGCACGAAAACCATGACAAGGACAATGATGGGTACAACAACAGGAATAACTATGCATACTGATATTGACAGAAAGAGAGACATGGAAAAATTATCAATCACCCTGACTGGGACCGAATCAGAACAGATACAGTAACTGGCACACAAACTACAGTGGTTGCTGTGTCCATTGTTGAAATCTGGCCCGTCTGTGGCATGAGGTTGCAAGGACTTTAATCGGACATGTGTGCAAGTAAGGACCTTTATTGATTAAGACAAAAAACATGGGCATATACACAAAAAACAAACACTGAAGAACAAACTGTGAAACAAACAGAATAACTAAGTTAACAGTGACAGGCAACACAATGTGTAGTGTCAGGGTGGACAATGTGGAATCAAAGTTAGAGATCAAAACAAAAAAAAAAACACATGGCACAGGGTAAACTAAAACAAGGCATAACCAAAAAGGGGAAAAAACCAGAATGAGATGTTACAATAACACAGGGTAACACAGCTGTTAAAAGACTAGTTGCATTCTGGGGTCAGCAAGTCTCCAAAACTGCAATAAAAGGCCACCTTCACATACGGTTGAAAGATTAATCAGTTTCAAATGAAAATGATGTAAACAGGTATTTTCTCCATCACAAGTGCTGCAATTAATTAAAAGTGTACTTATTGCATAAATCGTTTGTAATTTATACTACTTACTGTATTACCAACAATGTTGTTTGAGGTTTAAAAGTAGGAAATGCGTGTCTACCAAACACCACCTAACTGGCAGTCTGGCATGCTATGGTCAGTTTGGACAGCTTGGATATTCTGGTCTTCTGGGCCAGAATTCCATACCTATACCATAATTATAAAAAATTGCAGTCCATAAAAAACACAGTGACAGTATAGGTCAGAAAAATGACATATTTGCCTCTATGTACTTAGCTCTGTCTCCACACCAGCAAATTATTCGGAGTACCAAAAATGCCAAAAACCACAAATGTAAGCTTCTGGACTTGACTAAATATGACTAGGATTCTTTCTTTGGTTTTACGGTATCATGGACTTCATCCAACATAATTTTTGAAATTTTAGTTAATCTGAATAGTTCTCCCAGGAGGGTAAAGTAGGTCATGGTTGCATTTCATAGTGTAACATTGATACTAAAACATACTTCTATATCCACACAAAAATGACCACATAATCAAGCAGTGGCATTCTAGCCTGATGGTCTTACTGAGATCCTTTGAGTCAGCTAAAGAAGGCAAGGCAAGTTTATTTATCTAGCACATTTCATACATAGAGGTAATTCAAAGTGCTTTACATAAAAATTAGTAGAATAATCATAAAAACTATAATAAAAACAATCACAAAAAAGGAAGTAGAACAATCATAAAATCAATGATCACAACAATAAAACAGAAAATGCTAAATGTAAAAACTGATTGATATAATGATTTAAAAATGATTTAAAAATTGATTTAAAATAAGTTTAAGACAGTTAAAA
>JBBIGA010000153.1:13787929-13801720 GCA_037576975.1 Alestes dentex | reverse complement strand
AACCTAACCGTAAGAGTCACCAGTTAGCGCAGATACTGGTGATTTAACACAGTGCGCATGAAAATACTTAGGGTAGTATAGCGTTGTCCCAGCATGAAAAAGTGAAGCATTGTCCTAGCACAAAAAAAAGCCCTTAATCGTGACTGGAGTACATATTTTGATTAAATTGTATTTCGTGATGGCTGCACGAAAACTCGTGAGATCGGGTTGCAACACCAGTCACTGGCTACATCAGTAAGTGCATCGTTGACATCACAGTCTCCAAGAACATCACCACACGCTACAACCAGAAGCCGTGGGTGACTGCAGAGGTGTGCACGCTCCTGAGAACCCGAGACACCACCTTCAAATCAGGTGACAAGACTGCCCTGAGAACAGCAAGGGCCAACCTGTCCAGGGCCATCAAAGCAGCAAAGTGCACCCATGCCCAGAAAATCCACAGCCACTTCAAAGACACGGGGGATGTATGGCACATGTGGCAACTACAGGGCATCTCCACCTGCCTGTGATGGTGAGGCCTCCCTTCCAAACACGCTGCACAACTTCTATACATTGTTTGAAGCCTAAAACAACATGGCAGTTAGGACGTTCATCCCATCTCCCAACGATCAAGTGCTCTGTCTGACTGTGGCTGATGTGAGAAAAACTCTGCTTAGAGTCAACCCATGGAAAGCTGCTGGACCTGACAACATTCCTGGTTGTGTGCTAAGAGGATGTGCAGAACAGCTGGCAGATGTCCTCACAAGAATCTTCAACATCTCTCTGAGCATCACTGTCATTCCAACATGTTTCAAAACCACCACCATCATCCCTGTGCCAAAGAGGTCGCCAGTGTCCTGCCTCAATGACTATCGTCCCGTTGCACTCACACCCATCATCAAGAAGGCTCGTCATGAGGCATATCAAGTCACAACTGCCACACTCACTGTACTCCCTGCAGTTTGCATACTGTCCCAACCATTCTACAGATGATGCCATCAACACCACCCTTCACCTGGCCCTCACTCACCAGGGCAAAAAGGACACTTACGTTAGAATGCTGTTCATAGACTTCAGTTCAGCATTCAATTGGAATTGGGAAGCTGAGACAGCTGGGCTTAAACACCTCCCTCTGCAACTGGGTCCTGGACCTCCCGACTGGGAGACCTCAGTCAGTCAGGATCGGGAGCACAACTCGAACCACATCATCAAGTTCACTGATGACACAACTGCGGTGGGTTTGATCAGCGGGAACGCTGGGGCAGCATACAGAGAGGAGGTGCAATGGCTGACGGACTAGTGCAGAGCCAACAACCTTTCCCAGAATGTGGAGAAAACAAAAGAGATAGCTGTTGACTTCAGGAGGGCGCAACGTGATCACTCCCTGATGAGCATCGGCGGCTCCTCGTTGGAGACAGTCCAGCTCCATCACCAAGAAGGCCCAGCAGCGTCTCTACTTCCTGTGGAGACTGAGGTGAGTGTACCTTCCACCCCCAATCCCCCCCATGTTCTGCAGAGGGACCATAGAGAGCATTCTCTGTAGCTGCATCACAGCCTGGTACGGGAATTGCACTGTTTCGGACCGCGAGACCCTACAGAGGATTGTGAGAACAGCTGAGAAGATTACTGGAGTTTCTCTCCCCTCTGTCACAGACATTTACACCACACACTGCATCCACAAAGCCACCAGCACTGTGGATGACCCCACTCATCACTCACACACTCTCTTTACCCTCCTCCCATCTGGAAAAAGGTTCCGTAGCATACGGGCCTCCACTACCAGAATGGGGAATAGTTTTATCCCTCAGGCCATCAGACTCCTCAACCGGAACTGAAGCATAAAACACACACATACACACACACACACACACCACCAACAACCCCCTCCCCTCCCTCACTATACCCCCTTGAACAACTCAGACTTTAATGACCTGTTAAAATACTCTTTTTTATACTGCACATTCTGTATAAAAAACTGCATTTTTTGCACATGTAAACTCTGTGCTGTTGTGCTCTTGTGTTGCACCATGGTCTTGGAGGAACGTTGTTTCATTTTTACTATGTAGATATGGTAGAAATGATAATAAAAACCTTCTTGACTTGACTTGACTTGTCTGGTTACATAAAATTGTCTAGCAGGAGTCCTTACATTTACCGTAGCTAGCATCATGATAAGCTTGCCTCTTTAATGAAACTGTGCTAGCTAGCTTACATTTAGCATATCTGGTTTACCAGTTACCAGTTAGCTACTGTATGAATACATTTTGATTTAATAGTTGCTGGTTAAACTTTAACACCATAGATCAAATATTCCCTACCTCATAATATCATCAAAACTTACTTGACTTTCTGTAGTCCTTGGGCTCTAATGTGTGGCTTCAGTAGTCTGTATCTGTGCTGTAGGCTCAAAAAAAGATTCTAGAAATCATTGTGCATGTGACTGAGGAATAGCATAGGTACTCAACTGTATTTGCATTAGCTTTGATTATGCTACAATATATTTTTTACCAACTGTGTATTTTTTGTTCCCAAATTTCCAGTTTATTCCCATTTATTCCCCTTAATTCCCATAAATTCCCATAAATTCCTGTTCATTCCCATGGAATGTTTCCAACTTTTGAAAATTCCTGGAGTTTTGCAACCCTAACCAGAACACACAGTGCATCACAGCTTCCAGTGTACGGCAGTGCATAGCCACAGACCAGTAAAATGTCCATGCCAACCCCTGTCCATGGTCAAAATTTCTTGGACCGTGGAGCAATTGAAGAAGGTGGCCTGGTCTGATGAATCACATTTTCTTTTACATTAAATGGATGGCCTGGTGCATATGCATCACAGATGGCACCGAGATGCATTATGAGAAGAAGTCAAGCTGGCAGAGGCAATGTGATGCTCTGGGCAGTGTTCTGCTGGGAAACCTTGGGCACTGGTTTTCATGTGGATGTTACTTTGACACGTACCAATTACCTAAACTTTGTTGCAGACCAAGTACACACCTTCATGGCATCAGTACTCCCCAGTGGCAGCCCCCTCTTTCAACAGGATAATGTGCCCTGCCACATTTCAAACATTGTTCAAGAAGCGTTTGAGAAACATGACAGGGAATCAAGATCTTTATCTGATCTAGCAGTTGTGGGACATGCTGGACAAACTAGTCTTAACTGTGTGGGCCACACCCGCTGCTAATGTCTTAGTGCCACCGTGTAAAAAAACTCAATTTTAACTCTACAGGAGAGGGCAATACCATTGTTTGCTTCTACTTTAAGTTAAGGAAAAGCATTTTGCATTTTTTTGTAATTTTAAAGCATTTTTATTGGTTCACTGATCTCAATAGAAATCTTAATAGAAATGCATTGCCAGTTGAAGGAGATGCTCTAGCTCAGCACCAGGAGAGCCAAGTCTTCCAAGTCTTCCCAAAAGTCTTTTCTACAGCAAAATGAGTACAAACTCTCTAATACCCTTGATTTCAGAAGAAATTGGAACCACATTCTATGGTCTGATCCAACAAGAAATGGTGGGGTTGGAGCAAAAAGATGGTTATACAGAAAAACTTCATGCCCACTGTTGGTGGAGGATCTGTGATGTTTTCCAGCTGTCTCCTCCAAGGGCCCTGGGAACTTTGTTAGGAGAGATGGTATCTTGGACTCGGTGAAATACCAGGAGATTTTAAATGAGCATCTGGCTGTCTGCGCCAAAAAGATAAAACTGGGTCACGGACGAATCTTCCAGCAGGACAGTGATCCAAAACATCTAGATCCACACTAAAATGCCTGAATGTCCACAGAATCGAGCACTGGCCATTGCAGTCCCCTGGCTTCAACCTAATTCAAAATCTGTGGGTTGATCTGAAGAGCAGACCATGTGATCCTGAAGAATCTTAAGAGAAGTGTAAATTGAGAAGTGGTTTCTGATTCTTTGCCCTGTTCTGTCCAATCACAGTTAAGATTATATGTGAAGACTTATATTCACTGTGTTTGCAAAGGGAAGTATTAAATGCACAGGTCCCAATAACTGGGAATAATTGTACCAATAATATATGGTTTTGTTAAAATTATGTATTTTTTTAATGTAATTGTACTTTTTCTCATATTGTCAGTGTGAGATTTGGAAAATTAACCATTAAGACAATTTTTTTCATAGTTTTTTGTTGTTGTTAAACTAAGGGTGGTGATTCCTATTGAGCAGACTTGCAGCAAAGACCACTTCCAATGTTCCCTTGCCAGGCACTGCACTAACCCTCTTTGGAGAAACAGCACAGAAAAAAGGCATTTCTCCCAAAACGCAAATTGCCTCCATTTCTCATGACAGGAGTAGATTCATCATTCAGAGCATTATTGTAATATTCTTTTAGATAGATTACTCTCACACTGCTATTCCGTGCAAAAATACTTGTTTCAGTCTCCATCAAAAACTGCTCTGCCAGATGGAATGAATAAAACATTACATTACTTCACTGCTCCATCGTACCTCTGTATTCTTCTTGAGAATAACACTGCCCAATTTAAATCACATCTGTCTGCCTTATCCGAATATCTGTATGTAACAAGTATCCTCTGGTGTCTAATACTCTGTTCACTTGGTGATAATTTTGAATAGTTTTAATGACACAGACAGTTTTATTATGCTGCAGGCCTGTCTCATTACCTGTACCTAAAAAAACCCCAGAAGATTGGATGTGTTTGCTCTGCTGATGTTTATGAATGATGATAAATCCTTATTGCTGAGGCTTATCATGCTCGCTAGTTCTCACCACTAATACTACAAACAAATATGGATTACAATGACAAGGACTGATCTCCTGGCTGAATAACCTTTCCTCCTCCACAGTCATGCCACGTTCATCCGTACAATAAAAGATGCATAATGGGTTGAAGTCTTAAAGTAGGCCGTCAGTAACAGAGTACATACTAAATGCATTAAATGTTTTTTCCTGGCACAAAACACCTTGTTTGGGTAGAGAATTTAAGAAAATGTCTAAATTTCTACATATAAATTGGGACCTTGAGACAATGCAATTATTTCCTTGTGGAGACAACCTGTATACAAAATCCCATACTGGGCACAAAGCAGGAATCCAGATGTTGAGCCATTTGTTCATTTATAAGACCTACAGTGTAGAGCTTCACATTCAAGAACCAGCCAGCTGTTAATACTTGGATAATGAACTGGACTGCATGTAACAACTCATTAACCAAGCACAGTAAATTATATTGTATTCAGACTTAAATGGGCGTATATAAAAAAAAGCTTGTTCATGGAGCGCTAGCTCTGACTGTCCCTGTGGACCTGGAGCTCTGGATGTGACGTGAAGATCTGTGGGAACTGTGTGTAAAGGCTGTGTCGTAACAGGCTCTAAACGAGCTCTAAAGCTGGACTAGGCTGTTTATTCCCTGGTTAATAGGGTTTTCTTACTCTCCCTGTCTCTCTCTTTCTCTCGCTCTCTCTATCTCCCTCTCTCTGATATGCTCCCGGAAGACAGGGACATACTGACCAATAACAGAGATTTTAGTAAATTTGCATATGCATCTGTTGTATACATCAATTATCGCAGATGACAATTTTGACATGGCTCCCTGCACTAAAACACCAGAAACCCCATTTTCTGGCAGGTGCTGAATGCTTCTATGCTTCTAAATGCAACTGAGGAACACTGGAGCATTCCGTTACCTCTCCAGCTTTCTAAGGTCACCTCGCAGCCTCTTTAAGTGAATGTCCTATTGTGAACCTCCTTGTATCAGAGATCAGTAATGTTTATTATTTTTTTTAAATCACTTTTACAGCTTCAGGGTCAGCAAAACAAGGGCCTTGGAATATTTTATTACAAGCTATGCATCACACCATAACTGACAGAATGCCACTACTGGATTGTATCATATTGGAATACGAAATTATTTATTCAGCCTGGAACGGATGCTCACAACCTGTAGGGAATAAACGCTCGATTGGATTGCGGGATATCTTTTCTTTATTACTACTGCCACTCACCTGCAGGATTTCATTGTTGTGTTTGTCATTCCTTCTCTCTGTTTCAAAGTGGCATCCCTTGGGGTGTAAAAGCCTTAAAGCAAAGCCCCTTATTCTCACTGCGTTTCTCTGCAGGTGGGAACATATGAAGGGGGCATTCTGCAGATGCGCTATCCAGTGTGGCCACGTTACAGCAGCTTTATGGAACCCGTGTCTGATAACCGTCACCTCACCGTGGCCACACTGGAGGAACGGCCCTTCGTTATCGTGGAGAGTGTGGACCCTGCCACGGGAACATGTGTGAGAAACACCGTGCCCTGCCGTCGCCAAGCTAACAGAACAGAAGCGTAAGCAGTACAATGTTTTCTTTTTTTGATTTATTGTTGTATAAGGAAATTTACAGTAAATTATATGAATTATATTTTATGAGAAATGGGTTTTGAGAAATGGCCTTCAATAAAAAATGAAACTAATACCGTAGGTTTACATGTAGATGCCAATGATCCCAATTGTAAGTAGTCTATCTCCCTTATGCACAAGACACAGTGACCTTCAGTTTATCAGTATAGTCTGTTGAATATAGTATTACATATCTATGTATCTGCATATATATATATGGCTGGGCCATGAAGCATTTTTATTTATAATAACCAAAAATGTTTTTGACTGAAAGTATTGGATGCTCAGGTTTTCTTGTGCAGCTGTGTCATTACTTCATGCTCAAGAAAACAAAAGGCTAATAGTTCATGCAAGATGTCACATTTGTTACCTCTCAAACTGAGCCCTCCCAAAAAAACAGCCACATTCCAGGCCTAGCAGAGCACGGTCAGAAAACATGCCCACCATCAATAGGTCACAGCCTTTTAACCAGATATTAAATATGATGATGTGATGTAAGATTATGTTAATTTGTTCAAGTTTGACCATGGAAATGGTCTGTGGTTTACATATAATTCACCCAGTGCAGTAAATACATCCAAGCACCTAGTAATTTATTATTTATTCATTTCAGAGCCAAAAACAAAAACTGTCACAGTTAGTTCCGGAAGTAACATGTAAAAGTACTGCAGAATGTAATATTATTTTAAGTGTGAATATATGACACAATGTGTCATACAATGTGTAAATGCAAATGGATAATTTCAGTCATTTTAATTGAGTTCCAAGTAGAAAATCTGCTGACACGGCAATATATAAATTTAAGTTATTGTTTATTTAGTCTAGAAAAACACATACATTTTAAGAGCATTATTAAAAGTGACTCTAGCAAGATTCTTGAAATCTTTCCTGAACATGGAAATGAGCTGAAGTACTACTCAAGTCACTCTGGAGTTTCTAAGCCTGACTCCTCAAACCCAGCTCTCATGTGAATTCCAGCAAGAAGACCTCATCTGCATGTACCAGTGGGATTTATAGCCGAGCAAAAACTCATTGGCTTCAACACCTACATTTACCCAAAGCTAATAATTAGGGATTTCGTTACTATAATGCAAGCTTTATTTCTGGCTGAGCAACCCTGAGCATAAAACTACAATTAAAAACAGGCAGAGTCATTAGTTTCAATCAGAGCTCATAAAAAAGTCTCCCCTGCCACTAGCATATTTCCAGGCATGAATTCAAACATGGAAATAGAGCTTTGGTAAAGTTAGCACTGCTCGTTCCCTGTGGGAAATGAGTGCAGGCTCAGTGATTTGTGCAGCATCACAAGCGAGAGCATACGTAGGGTGAGGAGCACCTCAGGCCCTAAGGGAAGAGATGACAGGCTCATTATGATGGGGAGAGCATGTAAATAAATCAAAGAGCAGAGTAATCGCCCCACAGGGAGGACGGGACGGCTGAAAGGGGGGTGGTGATCAGTAACAGTAATGATGACATTAGTGCGATGGGCTGTCACACACCTTCATGCTAATTGACACTGCTGTTCGGGAACCTTTTGAAACTCCGGCCACAATTTTTATTTCTGATTGGTCTGTTGGCAGGGTTGGAATCATACTGATTAAATTTCCCTTCAGCATTCCTCTACTCATGGAAACAGAGGAAACACATGATGTTTTCAATCTTAGCTTCTGAAACAAGTATCTGTTATCTGTAAATTTTATTTTGCCATGGTTCGTTATGTGATGCACATAGTTACTGTCAGAAAAAAAAAAAAAAAACTTATCTCCATCGATTACTTTATTCAGAATGAAAACACCAATAAAAATAGTTCAGAATGCTTTATTAGCTTACACTGATTGTTTTTCTTCGCCTGTAAAGTTACTGTTCTGAAGAGGCTTTGAAGAGCAATGACAACATGGAAGTAGGGATAAATTATACATCATGTATTATTTATACAGATGGCAGCCATATGCAAATGAGCCTTCTAATCACTTTTTTATTTACTTTTAACCAAAGTATATTGCAATATCTACCAATATAACTGCAGTGTGGTATTTTGTCCATATGGTGCAACCCTATGTGGATGCCATATTTAATGTAAATAAAGCTTGATATTTGTATAGGGAATATTTGAGTGCACTGAGGGCATGGTGAAATCATCCTCACAGGCTGTCTGCTTTCTTCAGGACAAGCCATGGCACACTGCCAGCACTTTGACTGTAATTGTACCAGTGCTCAGTGATGATAACAGGCATCTATAAATCTCTGTTCAGTGACATTAACCTTATTTAGGTTTGGAAGCATTTACTTCCACTGAATTCTACATGGATAAATGGGAGGATTTGTGCGCATGCATATGCCGCTGAATTGATCAAACTTTTATGTCAAAAGCCTCCCTGCATCAGTCCTAATGCTCCTCTACACAACAAACATATCATGAGAGCAAAACAGCAAAGCTAAGAACTATTTAATTTGAATTTTCACACAAAGAAAGTCAGCAAGAAACTTGCTAGACAGATTTACATACATTTTAGTCTTTAAACAACAGCAACCGTAATTGTACAACAACAATTTTATTTGAATGTTCATACAAAGTAAATAGCCAAATAATGTGCTACTGTTTTAAAGTGGCTCTGTTGTCTTTAGGCTCCCAGTCTCTAGCATCTTTTCAGCATCTTATAATAAGAAGCCCTCTAAACATTCCTTAGCAGTACAAAATACAGCAATAATTTCTTATAATCCTGTTAAATTGCATTAAAACATGCTTTCCTAAGTATTTATAAGAACTGCCAGCGGTTCTAGGACATGGAACAATGACATAGATCACAAAACAGAGAGATTTAGACCAATATATAGAGACTTTGTGCAACAGTTTAATAAACCAACCCGATCTCAGGACTTTTCGTGTAGCCATCACGACATAATTTTTTTTCAAAAACGTGCTGCAGTCACGTTTTAGGCCTTTCTTTCGTGCTAGGACAACGCTTCACTACCCTATGTATTTTAATGCGCAGTGCGTAACATTGCCAGTATCAGCGCTAACTGGTGACTGTTAGGGTTAAGGTTAGGGTTAGGGTTAGGGTTAGAGTTAGAGTTAGGGACTTTCTCCATCTCACGGCCTTTCAACCTCTTTCAACTGCTTTGCAAACAAAATGGTAAGGAATCAACTCATTATTACACTTTTAGTGGGAAATGTGTAGTATATTTTCACAATATTGCATACAAGCGTTCATTCATTGGCTACAACAGAAGACAACTTCGTGTGAACTGGAGGCAAAGACGGTGAAAAACTCCAAGCATGAAATAATGAAGCGTTGTCCTAGCACGAAAAAAAGGCCTAAAGCATGATTGCAGCACATTTCTGAATAGATTGTATATCATGATGCCGTCACGAAAACTTGTGAGACCGGGCTCAATAAACTATGTAGCGTATTGAATGTCAACCCATTATTTTGGTAAAACTGTTAAGAAGGTGTGCTATATCTGCCCTTTTTAATAGAAGTGAGACGTGACAGCTTTGTCTAATAGGGGAATCCCACACTCCGACCACATGCTGATAACTAACCAGGACATGGGTGCTGAAGTTTACTGGAGGGTGTGACTTCAGCGCCCTGGACAGCAGCCTGTGGTTTCTGAGTGTGACAGTCTGACATATCATCAGGCATTATAAGGACATTGTGTGTGTGTCCCCACATATGCCCTTGACTGATTAAACAACTCAGCCGCAATTCACAGCTCACTTAACCTAAAAGCTCTAGCACTGCATGCAGGTGGTGAGATAGGGGAGCAGGGGACAAGTTTGTTTATGTTCTGTCTGAGCTGATTGCACACAGGGACTTTCATCTTTCCAAACACTTCATTTGTTTTTCTTTGCGGTGACTGCTGCCTGAACCCCACACCCACGCTGACTTCCTCCCTCCCCCCACAGCTCATTAGGCCGGGGGTCTGAGGAAGGTTAGAGGTGATGCATCATCATCTCTCCCTGAGTTTCTCTGCTGAGTGCTCCCTCCACATAATGGCTAAATGGGGCCCATCACTGTGTATGGATGTTTTTGCTCAGGAACTTTTGCTCTGAAGGCCTGCAGACAAAAGAAAGTGAGCTCAGTGCAAACTAGGGACCAGTTTCTGAGAAAAGGAGGCCAATTACTGTACACAATTTGTTCTCCAGACAATGTGCTGATGCTGTCTGTGCATAAGTGAGTGTAATTACTAGGAGTATGACAAATCAACTATGCATGTAAGAGTCAAATAGTAAATTATACATAAATTTAATGTCCAAAATTATCCAGACATCCCTTCTAATTACTGAATTCGGGTACTTTACAGTGCATCCATTGCTGATGCGGGTATTCAACTGCACACCCAAAGCTTGTTTAATTCCTATGGAAAAGTATTACCAATAAAACAGTATGCGCTCGAGCAGCTGCTCATAAGCCTACATCCTAAGGTTACTATGCCAAGTGCCAGCTAGAGGGATATAAATCCCCCAAACGTTGGGCCGCAGAGCAGTTTAACTGTGTTCTCTGGAGAAATGGAGCACCAACACAGATATGATAAGCTGAAGTGGAGTTTGTGATCCAGAACTAATGAACCAATGTCAGCACCTGACTTCACTAATGTAATCTTCCAACATACAGTGTAAAGCCCAGAGGAGTAGAGCAGTTACTTCAGCAATAGAGGGACATACCCTTGATTTCAGATCATTTTTGGACATACAGAGTATTAAGGAAGATAATCACTGAAACTAGATTGGCACCCAGAGGACTTCAAATATAGTTGGTAATGGTAGTAAATGTTGTAATTCTTGATGTTTTCACCATGACTTACTCTCTTCACACAATGCAAGTTGCTAATCCTCTTAAACCAACACAGATAGTTCTCCCTCTGTATATATTAGCATCTGTGTTAATCCTGTCACTTACCCACAACAATTAAAATTTCTGGCTGTCAGCTATCTGCAGACCCCTGCTGAGAATCATCCTTTCCATAAATGCTCATTTCAGTGATCGTCATCACTGAATATATCAGAGCGGCTTTGTGAGAATATTGTGATGATTCTTGTGGGTTTGGCGCAAGACTGTAAAACACTGAAGGATCTTTCACAGAGTGTTAAAATGTGCGGCCTCTGTGTTTCTCGCCTCTGTTTGCAGTGGGTTGGGATACTCAGAGCCTTACACCAAGCTGTGCTGCAAGGGTTTCTGCATTGATATTCTCAAGAAACTTTCACGCACCATCAAGTTCTCCTACGACCTCTACCTGGTCACCAACGGTAAACACGGAAAGCTGGTCCGGGGGATCTGGAACGGGATGATTGGAGAGGTGCGAGAGATGCAAGGCTAGACATGAGCCATGCACCCCACACACATACTGAAGGTTAAATCCTCTTCAGAAATTCAAGTAAATTAGCATTGAATATGTCGAGTTAAAATTAAATCTGTTACCCATTGCTGTGAGAATAACCTCTAATGGAGCTGACTCACACCCCACTTTCTTTCTTTAACTCCTATCTGCTGGAAACGTCTAATTATTTTGTGAGATGCAGCTTGTGTCATTAGACGTGTTCACAGAGTGAACTGAATTTAAAATGTGATCTGAACAACATTCATCCTGTCAACCCTCGCCGTGTGTAGTGTCACCTGATCTGGTGCTTAAGTGTCTTCCGCCACTGCTGGTGTCTTCGTACCTATCACCTGCATCTTCTCACATGCTGATGCTTAGCAGACATTCATGACTCACAGTGCAAAATGTTTAATGAAGTGGGTTAAAGCTGTATTACGTAATATATGTCAACTATTTACTTTTTACAATTGAAGGATTCTCCTCAGACAATTTAAATTAGATGTCAAGTTGATTTTTGATTGCTTAGGCTTGCTGACTTGGCCATTTCAGCACTCACCCAAAAACTGTACCCACTCACTTTCTTTGTCTATAGAGAAATACTTCTTGGGTCTCAGATCACAGGGGACTTGCTTTTTTGTTTCTACGACCAAAATTTAAAAAGATACAAGCATTAATGTATGCATTGGTTTTGCACAATGCCATTTTTAAAACCACAGCAATGGGAATAATATGTACATTTTAAAAATCAAGATGAACTTTAATTCTACATGGTGCAGAAGCACCAAAGGCTTCATCTTCGATACACCGCAACCAGATTTCCATAAAAAAAGTAAGCAATATTTTCTATCATCACAGACCTCATGTCTGTGTAAAACACAGTTATTACTATTGGCAGAAATCTACTGGCTGTTATATAGTATTCTAAGAGGCAAATACTAGATATAACTAACTATACATCATGCTGAATACTACAACTATGAATAAATCAACTTGAAAAGTATTAAACATTGAACATTTTGCAAATCCTTTCCTGTTATCCATAGGTCGTCTACAAGCGTGCAGATATGGCCATTGGTTCTCTCACTATTAATGAGGAGAGATCAGAGATCATTGACTTTTCAGTGCCATTCGTGGAGACCGGGATCAGTGTCATGGTAGCCAGGAGCAATGGCACTGTCTCCCCGTCTGCCTTTCTAGGTGAGAAAGTTTTATTCACACTCTTTTTGTCTTTGACAGTAACACATTTTTTTGTGGAACAGTTGCATGCAACACCAAATATTTACTGCTAATAGAACTTTTGATTGGCCTGCAGATGGATTAAAGTTTCATACAAGCATTGGGTCCAGGGCTGAATAGGTCCAAGACAGAAAATTGCTTATTTTCCAGTCGCAGATAAAAAGAGAGAACTATTCGTTCTGATTTTGAACAGCTACACATTAATCAAGTCATTATTCTCCCTGTAAAGCAGCGGAAGAGACATAACATCATGTCTGAGATCTTATCATCAGTGATTACAGCTGTTAATTGTATTCTTTTGGAGGCTGTGAAATGACGTTCATATTTTGCTCTCTCCTTGCAGAGCCTTACAGTCCAGCCGTGTGGGTTATGATGTTTGTTATGTGCCTGACTGTTGTGGCTGTCACAGTGTTTGTCTTTGAGTACTTCAGCCCTGTTGGGTACAACCGCAGTCTCGTCAGTGCCAAAGGTCAGTGCAGCTTTTTTAAACAGGCTATTCCCTATTAGGTGGAAATGGTGTTAACAAGAATGGGACAGCCTAGTTAGGCCACATCTCCTGATAGGACTGTGTGCTCGTGTTCTGGTTTTCTGGGTTTAATTAATGCTTGTCACTTTGTTCATTTTACTTTGATAAATTGCCTGGCCTGGCTGTTGCCACACATTACACACAAAGAAACAAATACTGTTTGCTGAGGTAGAATTGACCTATCCACATTGCAAATGTGTTCTTTCAAAGCTGTCAGGTTTGAGAAATTGAAACACAGTTCTTCACAAAATACCTAAACTGAGTGTGTTTTTCTTTGAAATGTCACATTATTAAGAGTAAGAGAATGTATATTTGTGTGTGTTTTTGCTGTCAGTCTTTTTGGCAATGCAACTGCCAATTTTTATATA
>JBBIGA010000153.1:13761624-13778608 GCA_037576975.1 Alestes dentex | reverse complement strand
AGTTCCGCATTACTTTAATCGCGTCTTCTCCGTCGTACCGTGTATTCTCCGTACGACATCATGTACCGAACCGTGACGAATACATGTACCGTTACAGCCCTAATAGCCATATATAGTGCCATACACTGTGTGAAATGTTGAACAAAAATAATTTACAAAACCATACTTTATTTACTTTCTTTATACTTCAGTATAAGTCAAGTATACTTCACTATACTATTCTAAAGCATATAAAATATAGTACATGAAAGTACACTTCAAACATACTGCCTCAGTTTTAGTATAAAATAAGTATACTCATAGTACACTTGAATAAACTACTTTTTGCTAGGGGTATAATAAGGTTAAATACAAAAAGTATTAACAGAAGGCTATTCCAAGGCAAAAATAAACCGTTCATTCTTTGAACCAAGCTTTAAGTCCGCAGCACGGTTCAGTTAAACTCGCGCATTATGAACACAAAGTGCTCTGGATTCGCTTCGATTGATTTTGCCCTGTATGCTTGCTGTAGTTAGATGACGAAGTACGGTACAGCTCCGGAGCAGAAACAGCACTGAGTTCCCTTCAAATGAACTCACAGTGTCAGAGCGGCTCTGCACGGTGTGCACAGAAAAAGAACCGAGTCCCCTTCAAATGAACTAAGAACCGAGTCCCCTTCAAATGAACTCAGTGTGAACATCCAAAGCGTCCCCTTTCTATCGGTCCACTTTTTGGACCACTTCTAGAGGACTGAGTTCGGTTCCTTTAAAGAGGACTATATGTGAAAACACCCTTAAAGAATGTATCTCCTGCTTTCTTGTACACAAAAACGTGCGTTAAGTTTGGTTGCCGTGGTCCTGCACTAGCATTAGCAACTCCGTGTACTTAGCGCTGTGCTGCGTCTTCAGATGTTTAATCAAATTGCTAGTGTGAAATGGTGTACTTTCCTTTCCGCCCCTCGACATCGTAGCAGTACAGATCTTACAGTACGCTTGACTCCCGTTGTCATCTTGTATTATAAAATAGTTCCAAATCGCTGATATTGCTTACTCATCCTACTGAAAAAAATCGAATAGGTCGTGAATAGAATATCGGACGCCAAGTTTCCAGCTCGTTGTCTCCCCCTAGACATTAAAGTCAGGCAGGACAACAAATCACATCCGCCTAGAATGACCAGTTGATGTAATTAAATAGGATATTGTTCAGTGGTATCGGTACATGGTATCGGCAGTTCACGTACAAATACGAGTACGAGTATTTTAACGAAGTATCAGCCAGATACCCGATACTGGTATCAGTATCGGTGCAACCCTAGTCTCTTGCAACCCTGGTTAAGAATGAGTGGTTCAGATATGGATGTTTGGATATATTGTTCCTGCGATGGACCTCATTTCTTATTACAGAGGAGCCTATCCTATCTACTTGAAGAGGGAGAGACCAAAAACCTGAAACGGACAACCAGGCTGACATTTTAAAAACTTTACATTTCTGGTAAAAATTGTCAAAATGCATGAATAGTCTGTGGTGGCTGAAATTGTTGTTCTGACTATTATGCATTTTCCCAGAAGACAAATGGCTCAACAAGACAATTGGCCCTTTTTTATTAAAGGGTGGGATATTGGATAATGCAGCTGCCAGGATGAGCGTTAAGAGCCATTCCATTCATATTTCAAGCAGTGTAATGCTTCCTCCTCACTTTGTAATGTCTCTGTTAACAGCATCCATTTATATTATTAGTTATGCTTTATTTTATACAGTACATTCTGACTTGCACTTTTTATGTAACTGCTTGTTTTTGCTTGTAGTCAAATTGTTGGCACCCCTCATAACTAGGCAAAACAATCACTGAATATATGATAAATAATAACTATATTGAGTCAGTCTTTCTCAAAAATATGTGCAAAATATTGGCACCCCTAAGAAAACTAAGGCAATGTGCATCTTTCAGGACTCATTTCTTCTGATGGCACCAAGTCTCAGAAAACCTGCACAGTGCATCAGGAAAGCCCACTGAACTTTATCGGTTTGATAATAAAAAGTTTTAAAAGCTTAGAACAGTTGAAAATTTGTCAGGAAAAGGACATATGAACATACTGCCCCCCATGTACAGCAGGGAGGATGGTATGGGGTTTTCAAATTTCAAAAACCACATTCAGAACCCACCTCTATGACCAGATCCTGTTTGGAAGAGTTCCACAAAAGAAGTCTGCCTCAAGAGAAGTTCACAAAATTCAGCACCTGAACTTCGAAAAATGTCAAAATTGATCATGCACACCATTGTCATGTTTGACAGAAAAAAAATGGACTACATGCAAAGATAAACACCACACACTTTCAAATACAGTTGGTTTTGTGAGTGGACCTTGTTTCAAACCCCAAACATCAAACTTCACACAGAAATTACTGCAGGAAGTCAAAATCAGTAGTTTTGCTATGCCCCTCTCCAGATTTGAACTCGATTACAAATCTGTTTGTGTATTAAAGAGGGCAGTCCACAAGTGAA
This sequence comes from Alestes dentex, assembly GCA_037576975.1. Classification (NCBI taxonomy): domain Eukaryota; kingdom Metazoa; phylum Chordata; class Actinopteri; order Characiformes; family Alestidae; genus Alestes; species Alestes dentex. The sequence goes on along the minus strand of JBBIGA010000153.1, from coordinate 13,776,126 downwards.
AAATGTCAATGAACTAGAAAAGTACTGCATGGATGAGATTTACAGATTTAAAAATCACCTCTAAAGCCCACCAGGTGCTTGGAAAAAAAGCCAATCTCAATCAAATTGTTTAAAAAGAAGAGCAGAGTTTGCTGAAAAAGTTTATTTTAGTTCAGAGAATCAACACATTATGCACATAGGTGGAGAAGTGCCACATCATCGCACAGTGGTTTAAACAAAGCACAATTATGCAACATAGGAGGCAATGCAAGCTCTAAAATTTAGGAAAAGATTACGTTACCTTCTAACTTGCTGATTTTTTGTAACATAACTTAATGGATTTATCAGGTCAGCTACTCACTCTAATGTAGAAGGAAAATTAACTGTGTTGCTTTATTTTTTTAGTTTTGGTGAAAACATAAGCCAAAAAGCACATGGACAAAAATACATAATTAATGCATTTTAAACAAAACTTGTAAAATAATATTCCTGTTAAATTCAAATATATTAAAAGGTGAGTTCCAAACTAATGTAATAGATGTGAATGGGCATCTTCTGAGTGTAAGGGGTTCTAATATTTGTTTTAAAACTACAAGGAACCTTTGTATACTCATAAGCAACAACATTAAAACCACTGACAGATAACGTGAATAACATGGATTATCTCATTAAAATGGTACTTTGCAAGGTGTGTATTAAGGTATATATTAAGCAGCAAGTGAACAGTTCATGAAGGCGATGTGTTGTAAGTAGAAAAGGCAAACATAAGGATCTGAGTGACTTTGACTAAGGATGAATTGTGATGGCAAGATAACTAGGCCTAAGCATCTCCAAAACAGGTGTTCCCAGTATGCAGTAGGTTAGCACCTACCAAAAGTGACCGAAAGAAGGACAACCAGTAAACCAGCAACACGGTCATAATCACTGAACCTTAATTTCCCTTCAGGTGGAGATCCAGCTTTCATTACTTTGGACAACCAAAAATGCCAGTAGTTGTAGTACAGAAACAACCTCTAAACGTTTAACTCCAATAAGCAGTTAAATGTAATTACTGAGGTTGCAACTCTAGGAGCTTGCTCTAAACACCAGCCCCTCTCTCCTACTTGGAAAGGCACACAAACAGTTTGAATGCCGTCGTGACCAGTACGCATGCGCACAGCATAAACAAAGAAGGGGTCTACAAACAGAAAGATAAACATTTACACACACTTACAAATCGCTTGATAGTCCCGTGCTTTTTAAACCCGTTTTCTCCTTGGTGCACAGTGTTCTGTTTGTGGGAGTTAACATTACGTAGTGAAGTTTGATAGCTGCGTTAGCACTCGAGCTAGCTGGCCTGATTTCCGGAGGAGAGCAGAGTCGCCTTACCCGAAACTTTCAGACTTTCTGATCTGCCAGGCAGAGCTTGATCTGGTGTCGGTATCTGTTGTTTGGAGGACATATCTCCCATAGTGTTGTGGATCAAACGACGACAAATCAGACGCAGCCGGTTCTGCGCGACCATGGGGTCCACCTGCTGCCCTCAGTGTGTTCAGCTGGGTTATGGTTGATTTGCCTAACAGGTTACACAACTGCTCTCAGTCTGGGTAGTCAGAAACACGTAGTGAAGTGCTATGACCCAGTCCTTAACTGGGTTTATACATAAAAATAATCTGAAAAGTGTCGCGTTAACACGTTTTGTTTTAGTAAAAGTTCTCACGAGTACAGAGCCAAGGAACATATCTGCCTACGATTCGCTTTTTCATATATACACACCAACAGTGGGGGACTGGGACCAACAACGGCCCTGGCATTTTGGGGTAGAACGGCCCACCACATACAATTACACACACCACCTTTCTTTGAGCTCCCATGAATGCGTATACCAACAAAGTTATATTCAATGAAAGTAGTATTCAGCAAAGTAGTATTCAGTAAACTGTGAACTTACCCAGTCAAAAATGATGTAGCTGAATATTTTAATGAATATTTGGGGGAAAAAAATGAGAGGGCATTCTGATTTTAGATATTTTAAAAAGTGTGGTTGTCTCATATCTGTATATTGCTCATAAATGCCTACAGAAAAGCTGCCTTCTACTCAACCCACAACCAATGGTAGATAATTAACTGTCTCACTGTTAACGTTGATGAATGGTGAAAAAAAAAAATGTTCTCACTTTCAATAAGACGATTTCGTTCTACATGGAAGACAAAACGAACTAACTCAAAGGACTATTGTTTTAGACAGTGTACAGCGGTAAGACTGGCAATATTATTAGCTAACTTCATAAATGTAACAAATTTAACAAGATAAAGTAGCGCAGCTGTAAAACAATTGTTTTATTGGTGTGTTATCACCATAACTTTGCAAACAGCTGGTTTATATGACACCACTAACTGTCTAGTATGGCACAGGTTTACCAAGGGTGATTAATGGGTTCCTGTACTCATAACTTGGCATAGGTGTTCTGAAAGCAGTCCAGCTTACCGCAGGTTCACTGTCGCCACCATCATCAGCTGATGAAGGCCCTGCAGCAAAAATGTCTAACTTTTAATTGCACACATTTTTGCTGTAAGTCTTTAAAAAAGTATGTGAATTGTAGCATATGAGTGAATGAATAATCAACATTGTAGACGTTCAACATCTCTTTTATTTAATAACTGTTTCTGCACTGTTCATGAGCAGTAATGGTCACAGCAATCAAAAATATGACCTAATATGCTGAGGGGAAAAAAATGCTTCCGCAAGAATAATGATATAACTAAGTCCATCTATAAGGTGCAGTATAAGACAATGTACATCCAAGCACGGGTGTTCTAATCATGTTCTATGATTCTTTTATTTATAAACCAAAACAGGCATGAGGGCCTAAACCTAAAGCATCTACAAACTAAGGAGACTGGAGTACTTACACATCAAAGGTGGACGATGGTGGACCGACACTAAGGTCCAACATTAACAGAGTAAAATTCAAAAACCCAAAAACCAATAGAAACTAAACATCAGTTAGACTGAGCACACCGGTGAGCTGAAACACATTAATACAGAAACTCAAAACCGGTGTGGCCAGACTTGTCAAAATAAAAGCAATCCCAAATAACAGAAAAAGGGTGGCCTCTAGCGGCCACCAACCATGACGGTACCCCCCTCCTGACGCGGCCCTTGTGAGCCCCACACAGCCGTCTCCCCCTCGTTGCTCTTTGTGCTGGCCAACTCAGGAACAGGAGCCACAGGAACCGGGGCCTCAGGAACAGGAGCCACAGGAACTGGCACTTCAGGAACAGGAACTGGAGCCACAGGAACAGGAGCCAGAGCTGGAACCACAGGAACAGGGACTGGTGCTGGGGCCTCTGCTTCAGAGACAGGTGCAGGTGCCACTGCTTCAGGGACTGGGACAGGTGCTGGGGCCACAGGTCCAGAGACCAGTACGGGAACTGGTGCAGGGGCCACAGCTTCAGAGACCAGTACAGGAACTGGTGCAGGGGCCACAGCTTCAGACACCAGTATGGGAACCGGTGTAGGGGCCACAGCTTCAGGAACAGGGGCTAGGGCTGGGGACACAGCTTTGGGGACTAGGACAGGTGCTGGGCCCACAGCTTCGGGGACAGGTATGGGAACAGGTGCTGGGTCTGCTAGAGGCCGCCATTATGACATCACAATGGGGGAGCCGTCCAAACGGCTCATGGAAGCATATGATTCCTGACACCAAAATTTTCAGTTGATTCACAGAAAACGAATGGGTGTTTTTTTTCACGCTTGAAGTGTTTATAGGAACAGTAGAGACCCAAATGGAAATACAAAAGGATGAAAAAAGTGTAATCTCCTCAGCATGGTCTTCGGCCTTAGTCACCTGAATTTTCTCAGGATCCCCAACAAAAGTAATTACTGGCTTTCTGTGAATATCATGTGCAATTGTGCTGGAGGCACTACATTGCTCTGAACACCCAAGTGTGCTTTCCTTCCTCTGTACACTTCTTTTGTATGGTTTCAGGTGACTAATGTTGTACTTTCAATGATGTAGGGTCTGTTGCAATCTGCCTCGATTCTTCCTACTTTCCTACTTCTCTTTCTCACATTGAGCAAAAGGACTTCATCTCCCTCTTTAAAATCGACATTTCTGTACTTGTTTTGAACTCTTTTTGCAAAGGCTTTTGTCATTGTGCTCGTGTGATACTGTCCATAACCTTTTTTCTTGTGTCATCATTAACTTCTTGTTTGTCCTTAACCAATGGGCTGCAGTCTTCAGGAAGTGTTGTTGTAGAAAGCTGCATTTGTTAAAAATTTTAAAATGCAGTATACAGCATACACCATTACAATATGCAATATACAGCATACACCATTACACAATATTATATACAGAAACAATACCCAGCGCCAAGATGTTCAAAATAACCATATTTTGAACAAATTACTTCGACCCAAAGCATGTTACCTCACATCCTCTTTCTAAAAGCACAGGCCAAGAACAAATTAAGAACTACTAAATAACTACTTACTTTTTTCATGTAGTTTGTGGTGGATCAGATGCAGTCTGTTTAAAAGACTTAGAAAGAGAAAGAGAGAGACAAACACCCAGCTAGATCAAAGAGACATACTGGCATTTCAACAGGCACTTCTGATGGAAATCTAACCTCTCTTCCGTACATCAACAAAAAGGGTGAGAATTTTGTTGTCGTGTGGATTTTTGATCACAGGGAAAAAGAGTTGCATCAAGGTACAGGTCCCAGTCGTCCTGCTGCTAATTCACAAGCTTTTTAAGTGCTCAGAGAACAATATTTTTAGATATTTTCATTAATAATACAGGAACTTTGAACATCTCTATAACAAATAAGCTATTCCTTCTTATTATTTAGAAACGCACAATGTTCTACTTTGACCGGAGAGGGAGGTACACAAACTCAACATACAGTACTTCAATAAGAAACTATAACAAGCAACAATATTAAATATTATACAGAATAAGTCACAGCTGCAAATAATGAAGAGTAAAACAAAATAAACAATACTCTCATGCTTACCTTTTGTCATTGTCATCAAGTCCATTTGTTTATGGGTGGTAAGCAGCAGTTACACTCCTCTCAATGGACAGCATTTCACAAAGTTTGCTGTTGATCTTAAATAAAGAAATTAAAGGCATATTACAGTTACATATTGTATGCCAAACCAGTAAAACCTTGAACATATGGCAGTTCGTGTTTTTATAACTCCAGTGTGTCCTCCAATTGGTGAGGCAAGAAATTCCTTAAAAAGATTCATGGCCTCCTCTTTTGTCTTCACTAATTTTCATCTGAAAGTAATTAAATCATTAATACTTTAATAGTAACACACTAATAGCATCATCATCATTCTAATGAAGATTTTTTTAAACTTCATATACCCACCGTGAATGCTGAATTTTGAAGCATATTTGTCCCAGTCCTCTCAGCTCTGGTGGTTATGACCCTGTAGAAAGGTAACTGAAAATCTCCTCCCACCTTTTCTCCATGTTTTGAGATATTGTAAATAAAAGAAATGTAAATAAAAGTTTTAAATCAAAGTTTTAAAATTCAACATTACATGACAAATCAAATAACTGGACGCTATAGTGCATATGTAAGATACCTTGCTCCACTTACAAGTAGTACCTAAAGAAACTCCTGTAACCACACAGTGATATCTGCGGTCAGATTTACTCAAACTGTATTTAAATAAAAGATGCATGGCAACAATAGCACTGATAATGTTCAACAACATCCCTGCTATCGATGACGTGTTGGATTTAATAAAATCAGATAACATTATATGTTTCTGTTTGGAGCAGATGTGCAACGTGCCCAAAGTATCTTGCTGAAATTGCAAGAAATGACTACAGAAAACTATAGTAAAACTTCACTTTCATACAGTATAACTACGTTATACTACGTCAAAATCAATTTTTTTTTGCTTACTGTGTCATTACATCATTTTGCTCTTCCAGCAACTATGAAATTTCAGGTTAGGTTTGTTACAGAATCTGATTGGATTAGTTTTGTTCCCTCTGCATTTTCAGCTTGTATCAGATAGCTGTTTGTATTGGGCTATTTTTTTTCCCTGATAATAGTCATTTTTATCCATGGACGGAAGAACGAAAATGACAGCTGAACTATTAAATGCATTAAAGTTTATGCGCAACTCATCTGCAAAGTTAGGTGTGGACGCACTTTGGAACTCTTTTGGGGGGTCTTCTATGTTAAGGTGGGTTATATATTTGCTTGCCTTTAGGCCTTTAGAAGTTCTTTGTCCCCTTGTCTACAACACAAAGAAGCACGAAAAGCGGATTGAAAAGCTTTACCATCTGGAGCTGCCCACGTGTCCAATCTGTTTAAGAGACGCACGCGCTGGGCAGACAACACGCTCACACTAGTGAAGGGATGAGGAAACCTCCACTGACCCCAGGGCAACACACACATTTACCCTTAATGCACAAAATACAGTACGATGTGTGAGGTCACAGAAAAGGACATGTGGGGTTCATATGACCCACTCACTGTGTGAAATGTTTATCAATAGTAACTCTTTCAATTGAATATAATCTACATTTTATTGTCAGTCATTATTCTATTAACATGGTTATCGTCAACCATATAACCATAATTTAAACTCAGGCTATGTGCTTGAAATGCTATATGTAAAAGAACCATTAGGCTAGGCTAATATTAAGTATAAGACTATTTTTAGCAAAGTCTTTAAGCTAACAAAATGAGAAGCTTCAGTAAATCAGCGCACAGATCACTGGCCATATGGAACCGAGATTTATTTTTTGGACATATTTTGAAGAGATCCGTGAAGTTTACCGCGGTACCAAAAATATTTATTTCACTCTGCAAGAAAAAAAGCTTGTGGGTAGCACTGTCATTAGTGTCTGCGCAAGCACTTTCTTGTACCTGTATTACTACCCTGATCACTGGTCAACAGACTGTAAACTGTCAGGCTACACATTCTTTTTTTCTACTACATTCACTGCACATTTTGCGCCACTTTAGGGAGCTATAATTCAGGGGATGTGTGTGTTGGTATTAGCTTGACTAGTGCATCTAAATGAAACTCTTCACTCATATTAAGAGCATCACTGTTTTTGCAAAAGGAGCTGCAGCCGAATCACTGGGCATGACTGCGATGTAAAATGTAATTCCGTAAAACTGCAGTCTGACAGCTCTAATGTCACAAAGAGAGAAACCGGAGTGTGGAGCTGCCACCCAGCAGTTTGTTTAGTAAACCGGCAGATGCCACCTCTTTCCATCAGAGTAATCCTCATATGAGAAAGGGGCGGGGGAGGGGGGTGAGAGCTGCAGTTTGTTCTGTGCCTCCTCTCCTCCCCCACTTCATCTTCCTCACATTGCTCTCTTCGGTCGCATCGCTTCATTTCTCTGCTGTGCTCCACTTGTCACCATCCAAAGCTGGCTCCTTTCGCGTTTCCTAAAAGGGGATTTCTGTTTTCTGTGGGAAAAATGCCTCTGTGCTCGAACACCAATTGTCAGCTCTGCAAAGGATGCTGCTCACCATCCTCCTCCTCCTCTTCTTCTTCTTCATTACCACCCTCAACGGCAGCCATGGGGACACGTCTTCCAAACCCGGATATATACGGATCGTTTCTTGGTCTTTTAATCTCAAGGGACATAAAGGTGTTTATTGCAGGTATAACGGTTTCAGTTTGGCTGTCAGTACGCATGTGGTGCTCCAGCCTTATTTCAGCATTGTTCACTAAAAAGTCTGTCTGCGCGTGAGCCTTGCTTTACACTTCTTTTTTGCAAAATTTAGACGTTTGATTGTATACTATCGTAAATTCATAAAGGGGTCTCATTCAAATGCAGGGTTCTAGTGACAAAGGTCTTTTTTGCCACAATATTTAGTGTACCCCCTCATGATACAGGTGCTTTCAGCTGCTCCTATGCCCCACTCTTTCTACCACTATCACCTCCACTACCTCCATAAGACTAGGGGATAACCCCCCTCCTTACCTCCACTGCATTTTGCATGAGCTATCTGGGTCATTAGCATTTTAGCGTATGCAAGACTTGACAAAGCTACTGAGGGGAGCCAGATGGGCTCCTCTCTCCAGCATCTTCTTCGCTCTCTCTCTCACTCTCTTCTCACTCTCTTGGGAGTTAAGCAAAAAAGGAGGGTGCAATAGGGCCATCGAGAGTCTCGGACTCTCTTTCTCACACACACATACTCTGCATTGCCTCTTAGGCCTTAACTGGACAGGGAGATGCTCAGCTTTTTAGGGATGTAACGCTTTGCACCAGTGCCTTTGAGAACGGGTAATGTAAGAAATCCCAGCTTCTTTGTGTCTCTCACAGCTGTGTGGGGGTTTTGATGGTTTGTGATTAATCTGTTCTGGCGTTACTCTGTAGCTTGAGGATGTATGCTCTTTTTGTGCAGCGCACAGTGCTCGTACGAGATTGCTTTAGAGACGGATGGTGGATTCAGGCCTGCTTCTCTTCGTGTTCACAGCGGACCTTGATTTAAATGTCCATACAATTAAGGCACGCGGTGAATGCCAAGAGAGAGGGCGAATATCGTCAACTGAGGCTCTGATGCACCGACACATTCTGACTATTTAATGTAACAGCACCCAGCTCTTACGATGGCACTGGCTTGCGTGGGGGTGTGGGAGGCTGGAGTGCTGGATGTTAAAGAGGGCAATGACGCATCAAATTTCATTTTCACGTCAGTCATGAAGTTCAGTCCACTAGATCCGTGCGTTTGCGAAAGGACATTAAACTCAGCTCTAGTCTTCGGTGCCACCCTCCCTTCCTGGGGTGTGTGGTTGCTCTGAAGCTTTGAAAACAGTGCTAGCCTTTGGAGCTCTCCCTCATTTTCGTTCCTGCTTTTGTGGCCTTTTAGAAATCCTTTTTTGTCACTACGGTTGATCCGCTTGCATAGTCCATGCGACCTGTTTAGGAATGGCATTAAAACGAAAAGTCAAGTGAAATATTAAAGTGTGATATCATGTCATTGCAAGGGCAAAAGTTTCATGTTCCCAGTGATTCATGAGCTTAATGTCATTCTTTCTAGCTTGTCAATAAATGCAGACTTTGCAACGAAATCAGACCTAAATTTTATTTATTGACGCTGTTATATATATTTGGAGCTCATGAGGGGAACCTCTAACTGAACAAATGAAGATGAAAATTTTTAATCGCTGAATTAACGCAAAATGCATTCAATAAAATGGCGCAGTACGGATGGAGTACAAAAAAGAAGTGATGTGTGGGCGATGAAGGACCGTTAGGAGATTAAAATGAAGATTTATGTGGCAAAATAGTTGCCACATAAAGCTTCATCAAGCAATTGTAGTAAAAAATGACTGCAAATTAAGATAATACACGTCCGTGCGTATTCAGAGAAACGACATGCATGTTTATATTTACGGGTCACAGTTACGTTTAGACCCACACAGCTGAACATCATCGGCCCTAAACAGACAAGCCAGCTGCCTCATACCACAGAAGACCTACGAAAAATGCAGGATTAGCCGAGTTTATGGTCACAACGTGTTGCATATCTACCGTTTTCCAGAACACATTTAGAAGAACTGAAATCTCCGGTCCATGTTTACATTATTTTCCACTGACCTCTTCACTTTGGTCTCAAGGTCATCTGTGAGGCTAACGGTGTTGCTCTGCTTCTTTAGGAGTCGCAGTCTGAATAAAGGGGGCTGCAGTCCCGGCCTTGGGTTAGGTGGAATATTATTGTGCTCCATTAACAGATAAACCCATCAAGTCTGCAGGCAGGGCCCGTCGTTTATTTATTTGATTTTACATTTGAGTGGGCCTTCACCCACCCCATAAAAGCAGTACTAACACAGGCCTGCCAGAAAACCTCACAAAATGTGAACTACTCTTGGGACGTCACAGCTGATCACGGGGGTTTATGATTTTATATTTAATATACTAAATGCATTTTCACAAAAGGGGAATGCGGTTTTACTCCAGGATTTTTACTGACTGACTCACACACCTGTCTGTGACATGACAGCTTTAATGCGATACATTATATCAGGTGTAGCAGGCCTGCAAAATTGGCCTAGAGAGACAGAGACAAATTTGTAGACATTCGTTTGGCAACCAATTTTACACTTCATACTGAGGGAGAAAGAAAAGAGAGGAGGTAACTTCCAATCCGCAGAATTATTCGTTTAGTACATCTTCAGCATTTTAAAACTAAACGTTAAACCTATTGGTTTAAAGCCACTGGTTTAAAGCCCAGGGTGATTCAGCCAAGACCCTAACTGAGAGAAGGGTCAGCATCGTCCATCAAGGAGCACTTGGATGCCATTACAGACTGTCAGAGAGGCACTGCTCTTGAAGGGCAAAATACAGTGTCTACTGTCCATCCATTGGTGCCTTGTTTGTTTGTTTTACCATATCTGACCATAAAATGATTTACCGCGGTGGAAATGTGTGGTTTTCAGATACGTTTAAGAAAAAAACAACAGTCTAGAGTTGAGGCCAAGACCACATACTACTATATCCCGCATCTGGAGACTCCCAGCAGCAGAACTGCCCGGTGTGAGGCATTCCTGCACGCCACACAAATGATCTGGCTCACACCTGCAGATGAGGTAGTGGATGAGAGGGAATATGCACCTGTGCTGTGCCGTGAGAACACGGTTGTCTATCCCAGGAGGAACAGGCTGCTACAGGAACGTGTCACTGAAGGTGATGTGTGGTTTAAGATGATAATTTGCGGTTTTGAAGTGGGTTAACGTCACTTCATGCGTTCCTGAGAAGTCCTGATCGCAGGTAAGTGTTCACACACAAAGTGTGTTGTAGACGCGTCTGAAATGGCCATGTTCATCTAGTCCTAAACGATTCATCCTAAAAACTCCTTCCACTTCCGGCAAGTAAAACAAACTGGGGACTGAAAAATTAGGTCAGACATCGCTGTAAAAAAAAAAAAGAAAATCCAACAAAATTTATTTCTATAATTCGTGTGTTATATTATAATTTTTTATACCATAACAAAAACTGTCATTCAGAAACGTCGCTTTATGAAAACCCTTTCTTAGTATTTTAGGCTAAACATATTTTAGCAATAGCTGGTAACTTGTGGTTAAGCCAGTTAAGCAGTTTAAGAAGAATGATTTACTACAATCAGATAAATGACTTTTTAACTGTTGTATCTGACCCCTATGTGTTCTTCCCTCGCTGATTTTTATAATTTTCTTTCTTTTAAAATTTATTTTAATCTTTTATTTTATCTTATGTTCAAGTAAGCATCTGTTGTGACTAACCAGCACTTTTATCTGTCTTTTGTATATCAGTGCTTAGCTGTTGTTAATGTTAATGTCAAGTTTGTCTTATTTGTATCTACATTTGAATCTAAATAATATACCTAAAAAACAAACTGCAAGAGAGAAAAAAATTGGCAGATGCTGCCAAATGTGCCAAAATTACAGACATTTTCGCTGCAGGGCCTTCATCAGCTGATGATGGTGGAGGCAGGACTGCTTTCAGAACACTTAGGCTAAGTTATGAGTAAAGGAACCCATTAACCACCCTTGGTTAATCTGTGCCATACTATACAGCGAGACAGCAGTTAATTATCTATGATTGCTTTTGGGGCATGGTCTAGGCCTCCTCCACACGGACGTTCAAATCTTGGATAAATGAACCAGCTCTGAACGCGTTTTTGCTGTGTTTTGTAGCTGCGCTTGACTGACTTCAATGAGGCGTTACACTGGCGTTCGTCTGACACAGTTTAACACTAGCCTGCAGACCAAAGTTTATGTATTTACCTGCGGGAGCAGTAATTATTCGGTCCAAAGTGTTTACATGTGGGTCGTCTTTGTGAATAGTTCTGCAATAAAAGATCCTTATTCTTTGTTAAAACTAAGTGTTGACATTCTTGCTATATTAAAAATCCTCCTGATAAGGTGTCATAGACAGGAAAGGAACAAACATCACCACCGATACTCGGTTCACCCTCTTACTGCACAACATCAGGTCAAATGTATGTTTTTTTGTGATTTTTGAAGACATACGAATATTTAAACATATTCATCTGTCTATAAGTTGTATTATTATTATTATTATTATTAAATTAATAACAATAATGTTACAACAATAATATAGAACCACCCACAAAAATATGAACAATAATGTTAAATACTAATATTATTTATACATAAATTATTATAATAAAAAATAGATTTAAATCTCTATATGTGCAGTATATTATAATAATTACATATTGCCCATTTTTATAGTGTAAACCCTAAATATGCCCCCAAATATGCTCTCAAAACCTTTTAATTTCATTTTAATCTCAGCTTAATACATTACCCTTAAAAATACATAATACATTACCCTGGTGCCCCACCCAGGGTTTGCCCCTGCATTGCACCTGTAGACCCCGGGATAGGCTCTAGGTACCCGTGACTCTAGTAAGGATTAAGCGGTTACAGAAAATTAATGACAATTAATGATTTTATAGAATCATGGGACATATTCGGTCTTCCAGAACGCCAACCGAATGCCATGTAAACGCAGTAGCGGCGTTTTCTTTGCGTTTGTCGGGATTTTGGGAGAAACTGATGCCAAGAAGAGGTTGCATGCAATGTTTTTTTGAGCCTATAGGCAACTTTTCTGTAGGTATTTATGAACACTATACAGACATAAAAGACATCCACACCTTTCGAAATCTCTCTCTGTCTCTCTGTTACAAGCGCACACATAGAATGCCCTCACAATGCCCTCACATGCCTTCACAATTTATTGACTACTACTTTGCTGAATACCACTTTGTTGGTATACACCTTCATCATAGCAATAGCTGGATAAACTTGTGGTTAAGCTGGTTAAGCAGTTTAAGAAGAATGATTTACTACCATAAGATAAATGACTTTTTTTTTTTAACTGTTATATCTGATCCTTATGTGTTTTTCCCTCACTGATTTTTTATCAATTTTTCTTTCTTTTCTTTCCTTTTAAATTTATTTTAAATGGCTTATCTTATGTTCAACTAGCCTGCACCTTTATCTGTCTTTTGTAACAAAATGCCAGGGCCGTTTTTATGTCCCAGTCCACCCCTGCATAAATCGATTTAATCAAATTGATTAAAAACTCTTTTCAAATTGACAATAGTCAAGTCAAGATGTAATTTTCAAACCAGTTTATGCGGCAGTAAGGTTAGGAATAACATAAATGATAAACAGCACCAGGAGTTGCTGTACGCTCCACGTCTTTCGTTTCTTCCTTGTTTGAAACGCATGATTTCTATTCAAGCATGCACGATACATATTTGTAGGCTTTTTTATGTACATTCTAGTTGTACATATATTTATCCACTTTTACCATTAGGTTTTCAAATATGTAAAGTTTAATTCATTCACAAGACTGTAACGTGTATTGCAATGAGAACACCGACAATCTAGATTAAGTTTTATTGGGTTATTTAATGTTTATACACATATACAAATATGTATATGGGCACACACATACACACAGATATGTATTCTTGTTTTATAATGTGCCTTCAAAGAATTTAACAGGAGAAGAGGTTTATATTGTTTTTCGAATGCGTGTAAAGCAAATTTAAATGTCTATATGAAACAAGCAAAAGAAAAACTAAAAGGAATGCAAAAGAGAGAGAGAGAGAATGAGAAGGATGCACCTTCCTCTCATTGGAAGGAGTAACCAGCTGATGGAAGGCCCCCACACCATTGGGCAATAAACTTCAGGACATCCTGACACTCCGGACTGTGTGTGGTCTACAGGAGGACACACAAACAGCAGCCAGTCAACATCCCACTAATGCAATTTGTAAATCAACCCCGTCCCCCCAAAAAAATAAACTGTAATGACATTTCATGAATGTAAGAAGTACCTTTATTAAAAAAAAAAAAAAAACCCTAAAAAGCAGAACACATACAGAATTAGGAAATGAATGTGCAGGTGAAGGACTGCATTGTGTAGAAAAAAAATTCATGCTTCTCACCTTGGTAGCCATCAGGAATTTATTCCAGTCATCTTTGTTGGCTGCCATCCCTGGTCTTTTGAACTCAATTTTATTGCGAAGGACCGGGTAACCTGCAGACCGCCAAAAAGAAAAAAGGTGATGTCATTATTATTCCATTAAAATGAGCCTAAGAACCACTTAGCATCTCTCTTAAGACATGTGCTGGAAGACACACACACACACACACACCAGTTTTTTGGACTTATATGAATAAATAATTATATATAAAATAATATATACTCTATATGATATAACATAATATAATTAAAACCATTAATCTCCAGATTTTACAGGTATTGAAAGACGAGGCTAAAGCCAAACCCACAGCTAGCTTGTGAGATTGCCATAGTAACAAAGTTTCTCTAAATATTGATATTGATAGATAAGGCTGACAGACAGCAACTCCAAGCGAACACTCACTGCACATTATATATGAACTACATGCACTTTAAATCTTCTTCTTCTTTCTCTTTCGGCTTTACTCTTTAGGGGTCGCCACAGCGAATCATCTGTCTCCATTTAGTCCTATCTGCTGCATCCTCAACTCTCCCACCAACTAA
>JBBIGA010000153.1:13745612-13761524 GCA_037576975.1 Alestes dentex | reverse complement strand
GTCACTCACTAAACTGATCTGGGTGTGTGAGTCACTTGAGTCAGTATTGGAAGTTAACCGGCGGATTCACTGACTCGGCATATGTGCCGGTGCCCAATCTAGAACTGGTGCGGTCCCCCGCCTGTCTCGCCTTGGTCTCTGGTGTCACGGCGGCCAGACGGGCTGTAGTTAGCCTAGCCGCTAACTGCCCCTGGGAGCCCTAAGGGCTCAGCTTTCAACCGCTGTATTAAACTATCATTAACAATACAATTACTAATAAACTGTCATAATTAATCTCTAACGACTCTGTCGCTCAGAACCGTGTATTTATCTGTTGTATTCGGTGGCTAGCCTAAGACAGCGGCTAAAGTTAGCCTCTTAGGTTCTCGCTTGAATGACCCGTTCCACCTTAAATCGTGCTTCTGTTTCCATTTCATAATTTAAGGTGGAACGGATAATTCGAGCGAGAAGCTAACATCACCAGTGTTTGTTGTGTTTTAGTCGTTCTGTTTTTTTTACCTTTATTAGTAGTTTGTAAACCAAACATATTCTTAGGACCATGCTAAACACTTTTAATAAACATTTGCTGCATTTTAACCCCACTTTCTGAGCTCCAAACATTAAAGAGTCTCAGCTGTGGCCTGAACTGACCCATTCATACACTCTGTATTAACATGAATAAATATTAATGCTAATACCTGTTCAAATGAATGTCTGAGAAAAGCAGATCTGAATGGTGATAAATGAGAGTGACTTGTTTTTTTACACTGGCTGCACAGCTGTAGTGCTCATTATTAAAGGGTACATATGCCCAATTTCTAGCCCAGTTTTCTCTTTTTAATTATGTTTACGTTATGTTAACAATGTTCAATGGTTCAAATGTTTTATGGGAGGCATTAAAATGCTCTGTTTAAGTAAATTCTTAAAAAAAAAACAAAAAAAAAAAAACATGTTGGAATGGAAACATAGCATTTCATTTTTTTTCTGCATAGACTAGTCAGCGTCTGGAGTCTATGTTACCAGTAAATCCAAAGCAGAAAAACATTAGCACTATAAAGGCTAAGTTTTTACTTACTTATCGCATGTGATATCGCCATCACAGCACTCAACAACATTATCACATATTGCATGTTTTCCAAATATCGTGAAGCTGGAAGACTTTGCAGCAGGTTATCTCAACAGTGAAACTGCAATTTCCTCCATTTTCTTTCTGCTGCTCTCAGTCCTTTTCATTTGTTGCGGAGTAGGTCAGCCATGGCGTTAACTACCACTTAACTAAAACTCTATTTTGATGGTCTTTTTCTTAAAGGAAAGGAAGTTATGTCGCATTAACAAATGCTATGAATTTAATCATTATAAAATACTGTAAAAGCTTTAAAAGGCATTCAGGATATGTTTATCCTTTACTTAACAAAATTTGTTTTGAAGACCCTCAAATTAAATAAATGTTTTATTTGACTCATTTCACTAAAATCCATGATGTGACCTGCCAAGTTGAAATAAAAATAGAGAGTCACTACTCAAAGTACCTTTTGGTCAATGATACAGAAGTGTAATAGACTGACATCAGTGGCAAAGAAACAGTTCTAGAAGTCTAAAAGTACCTGTTTGGATGCTGTATCAATGCACTTCTCCCATTGACCCCTCTCCACATACATGTCTAATGCAGCTATGACATCCACTCCAACCAGCTGTCAACACAAACAGCTCAGTTAAACCTTTTCTGATTTAGGGTCATAAATGTACCTATTCTGCAAAGCAAATTAACTGTAATGACATCTTCTGAACCATGGGGGAAAAAAAACAAAAGCTAACATCCATAAAAATGTTTTTTCCTCTAAATAGACCAGTGCTAGGGATAGAAGTACCAACACAACTTTCCATGAAGTTATTCTCGAATGGGTTCTTTGGTCAAAAATCAGCAACATATTTTTAAGGTTTTATTTTTTAAGCAGGCACAATTAAACATATACCCACCCAGTGACTAATATGCTGTATGAACATTTTAAAAAAACAGAGATGTTCAAGTTCATGAACAGTTTCCACAAGCATGCAAAACCCATGAGGCGTTTGAGATAAAATAACTGCTGCAAACGCGGGTGTAACAGAGATGCTGTAATTAATAATTCATATTTTTAATAATAATAAAGAAGTATGAATAATTTTAGGAACAAATGTTTCCTAACTTGTATTTCCTAACATGTTCTCAGAATTGCTGTGTCAGACATCCACACACTTACTGAGTCCACCTTGCCTTGGTTTTTCAAGTGTTCTTTGTAGCTCTGGTCAACATATCCCTCCAACCTAGTGGGATAGTTAAGCAGAGGCACAATGTGAAGAAAAAACATCAGACCAAAAACTGCATCCAGAGAGCCAAAAACAATTGTTGGAGACTTTAAGAAGCACATAAAGGCTAAACTGAAGATGGGATTTGGTCCAAAACATATATTTCCTTTTAATCCATTTCTCCTTAACATTATCAACATCAACATCATCACCACCAGGCCTAGTGGAGAAAAGACCACAGTGCACTGACCAGAAAAACCTGAGAAAACAACAAAAAAATGTTTGGTGTGCCATACCTGTGTTTGACCGCTGATGGAATTCCCAACCTTCTTATTCATGTTCAGTCTAACTCATTTATCTTAACATTCTAAAAAGAACTACATACATTAGAACGTGTTTGTCTTATCTGTATATCTGTATATCACTCAATGAATGTGTTGTCGTCAAACAGAAAAGCACTTTAAGCCACAGACTTACTAGCGTAAAGTGCCACACTGAATGCAAAAACTTCCCCTTTCACACGCCCTGTGCAATAACCTGCTGCTACTCAGATGTGCAATTCATCATCATTACACGCAGTGCGTTTATTAAGTGCTGTTGTTTAAGTGCAATATCGTACTTATGCCATTAATATAGAGTCTCCAAACTACTTCAGCAGTAGTACTATATTTTATACTATTTTTGTCTTTGTGTCTCTGTGTTTCTGTACAGTCATAGCATAATCAGTTTCCTCAGTGATTAATAAAGTTTTCTGCTTCTGAATTTTAAGCTGCCAGCTGTGAACGGTCACTTCTGAGTTTTCACATTTCTGAACTTACACAACAAGAACTCTTATAATATAGTGAAAAAGAATGGTAAAAATGATGTTTATATCAGTGTTATATTTCACTGATACTAATTTGAGTCTATGCGTTGATAATGTAACAGCTGATACCATCAGTCAGCTGAAATACTTCTTAAGCCTATTTTAAACCACCCTCGTTCGCCCCAGGTAAGTATGCTAATATTAACATTTCATAACTCAGTCTTGCAGCAAGGAAGCATCAATGCCTCTATTCACACTGTGCTAAATTCTGACTAAAAACTATATACCTTTTCCAGCACATCTTGACTGGGGTACAGAGGGCAGCAGTGTTTCTGCCACTTGCCTCTGGCCTTGAGCACACTCCGAGCCCACAGTTCACCTCTGTCACCTCATTTTAAAGCCTACAATTCCTCTGTCTCCGCTCCTGCTTGCTGGCTGGGGTGTTGTCAGGGGCGACCAGCATGCCCAGGACTCACCTTGGATTGAGCTCTTTGGCCACTCTCTTTGCTTTGTTCCATTCTTCCCCCTCGATGAATGCGTCTACAGCTTCCTTAATGAGGTCCAGGTTGAGGTAGAGCTCAGCAGCCTGGAAAAATAGAAGCCCATTCTAGGTTTCAATAGACCTGGGGCTTGAAGGACAGAGTAGAATAGGTAAAAGCCTTTGAGGGACTTTGTTTTGGAAGAATACCCCCCCGGGCCGCATACATGCTGACATGGACAAGCTTGCACATGCCTGCGCACACACAGACACACAGCATCCTGGTAAATGTTTGGCCAACACTTCTTTCAAATAATGTTTGGCCAACACTTCTTTTTCCTTAGAGCTCCGACTGAATAAATACATCAAACATCCTAACAAAAGCAAAATGTATCTTGCTCTGGATAATCATAATACTGTCCAGACACCAGGCTTCTGTATGGATCCTGCAAAAAAAAAGCATACATACCGCACTGTATTTTCCGAGCTGCACCAAACGTGGGCCAACAGCCTGAACGACATCGACAGCTTTTTCACGCATTAAAAACTTGATGGCCAGTTCTGCTGCCTAAAATATGTGGCACAAAAAAAAAAAAAAAAAAAACACCATTAGCACATTATTAATTCCTTGTTCGATCAGAATACGCTTTACACGTGTAACTTACTGGACTCATTTTTACAGACCAAGATGACTTTTTTCTATTGAATTGGAGAGACACGTTTTGTGTGCTGTTTTCCTGTGTGGAGCCCTCCAGGCTCAACTCAAAGTTTGTTTAAGTGCAATATCATACTTATGCCATTAATACAGAGTCTCCAAACTACTTCAGCAGTAGTACTATATTTTATATTATTTTTGTCTTTGTGTCTCTGTGTGTCTGTACAGTCATAGCATAATCAGTTTCCTCAGTGATTAATAAAGTTTTCTGATTCTGAATTTTAAGTTGCCAGCTGTGAACGGTCACTTCTCAGTTTTCACTTACACAACAAAAACTCTTTTATAATATAGTGAAAAAGAATGGTAAAAATTATGTTTATATCAGTGTTATATAGGCTCAATTCAAAGCAGACAAATACTGTACAGCAGAGTGCTTTTCCTGTGCTGACCAATCTGATCAAAAGGACAGTGGGTCTTGAGAGATGTAAACAGTTGCAGAGTACCTGTAAATAAGCAATTATGAACAAAAACATTTTTTCAACTTATTTTTGCAGGCAATATTACAAAGGGTGAGTGTTAGAACTTGTACTGCGTGCACATAATAAAATGATATCTAGTTAGCACAGCTGCGTATTTGCTGTAGTTATTATGCAACTATCTCTTAGTACCCAGAAGATGAACAGCGTGTAAAATGTAGTGTGAACCTCTAACGGTAAATGTCAATTGCACTTATTCTCACTACATTCAGGCCAGATCTGCTCACTGCTAGCAACTAATCTATGAGCGAGGAATAATTTAAAAGTTAGTCTATATATATTATGTGCATCTTCCAACCAATTTTTTGCTGGCAACAGCTCTATATAAAACCAAATATTTTTGTTATTGTGAAAACCTGGATTCAGATACGAGTAAATAGGTTCTGTGGTAATTTTCACAGGTGACCCTATTTCTTTCTAGATCATCTGTGTTTTTCTCCCTCCTCTCATGAGAATAATATAGGCCTTAATTACCAACTGTTTTGCACCAAACTGCTCATTCTAGCCATCTTTCCAATCCCTCAACTGCTCAACTGTCTACTTGGCCTGTGTGGTAGAACATCTCCATTCACTCTACACTGAGGCTTAGCAGGAGAAAGAAAATTAATGTTAAACACAGCACTACACAGCAATGGTGTGAAACATTACCTTCATCCAACACTTCTCCAAAAGGACCGTGTTGGAAGAGTCCTTCACCTTCAGGTAACAGTCCACTGCTCTGGTGTATTCACCCGACTGCTCCCACTCGCGAGCCTGCTCCACCATGCCTTCCACTCCCCTACACACATGACTACATATACTTACACACTCACACACCTCTTCAAATGAGCTTCTTCACTGCAAGCAACTGTAGTAGTAGTAGTAGTAGTAGTCGTAGCAATAGTTGCCCACTTGCCCTGAGTTTGGAATATTTTAAAGGTTCTGCATGGTCTAAGAACTTTTTTAGACTGATGCTAACACATTTTCACTGAAAACGCGCATGGGACTGGACCTCAATTTCGATAAAAACAACCGTCTCACTTTGGCATAAGACAAAAATGCAAGATCTTTTTACAACTAAAATATAACAAAGTTTAACGAAGATACCAGCAGTCAACTGCACAAGACAATACATGTTACAGCAGATTTGGCTCGATGGTACAAGAGACCTTGCAGCTGACTCGGACTTGACCTGAATCTGCACTGTGTCCCCCTTTTTTTCCCACCAAGGAGGAGAAAGAAGTCTTTGATGTTTTCCCACAAGTCACTAAAAATAGGGACATTATCAGCGGAGATGGATTTACTGCATGTTTCCTCATTAACGAGGTGCTCATTATTAATTAAATTCATGATAAAACTTCTGCCATATTTTAGTAAAAGTGCTGAGCCAGTGTGAAAGAAGGCATCTGAGTAAGTGTGCACAGCCATTAGCTTTTACTCACAATTTAAGAGTCCTAGTCTCAAAACGAGAACACCTAATAGAAGATCCAAATATGCTTCCAAGAGATGAAACATGCTTCAAAAACATGAAGAAGGTTAGAGGATAGGGGATAGATTAAAAAACTGTTAAAAGTGGCACAATGTTTTTATACCGTTTTCCAGTTTTCACTGCCTCTTTCTCATACTCTTCTTGGAGAATACCCAGCTTATTGGGTAGATATTCTTTACAGATGCGCATAGCATCACTCCACATCTCACCATCCTGAAGCAAGAAAACACAAGAAAGGTAAAATAAAATTTCTTACACAATATTTACTGTGATTGAGGCTCTTCAACTCTTACAAGTCAGTTATTGCAACCAACAACAAATCATGATTAATAAGTGAATAATCTGATAATTTTTTTTCACAATTTTTAATGAAGTGAATCTTGAATCAAGCAAAGAAACTTTGCTTTTTTTTTTTTAGTTATACCCTTTTCCCTGAGAACAGGTGACATTTGTGTGGTTTTATTTATGCCATTTTACATGACAGTGACTATTTTTTAAACAGACTGTTTCAATTATTTCTTTTTGAAAATGTAAATGACTTCTGTTCTGATTGGCTGCCCTGTATTGTGCCTCATTCAAAAAGCAATCTACAGCTGAAACACTCCTTTACTGTAAATGAGTGGAGGCTGCTGCAGGCTGAAAACACAGATATATCTAAATGCTTTGGTTCCAGTTACACATGGGCAAAAGAGCAAAAGGTACATTTGTTTATCTACCACATCCATTATGTTTATTTCAAAATAAAAGTAAAAAATAACATGGTTTTTACACTAGCCTGAGTGTGGATATAAATTCTACATGTTCACAGCCAGAAAGGAAGATGATTTATATGTGATTGTAATTTCAAGTTATTGAGACACACAGTCTTGCTTTAATCTTTTATATTCTTGTCATGCTTTTGTCATTTCCTTGACCTTGTAACAAACAGAAAAAAGCCTGAAACTACAGGACTGAAGCTCATGATACAAAATGTTATTTGAATGTAAATTTAATTTAGTACATGGCAATGGTTTTAGCTCATTTAATTGTGCAATTCACGTAAATACTTTCTCTTTACAATACCAATTGCTTTTTTATGGACTCAAGTTTCAATAGCAGATCAGTCTCTGTGGACCCTATATTCTTTTCCCCCTATTCTATCAGACCTGGACTCAACTCATAAAGAATTATAATGCCCTTTGTATGACTTCCAGTTTTGTAAATTCTGTTAATTTTGATACAATGTAAATGTAAATATTAAAGCAGACCCAAAGTGTTTTTTCAGCCTTTAAACAATGACTACAAACTTCTGAAGAGTAGTGCTGATAAAAACACTACATGGCCAGAAATTTGATTCAGTTTCTTTTTTTTTTGTAAATTTAACTGTGTAAATACATTCATACAGCACAGCAAAACAGCAATAACTCATGATTCGATAACATTTAAGAGTTAGTTATTATTTTTAATAAGTCATTCATTCATTCATATAGATCCAGCAGTCCAGTTTAACTGATGAATCTGGTGGTGTAGTATCATGATGCTAACGGAGACCTGGCTAACACCGCTAACTCTGGACACGAATGTGGCGCTTCCCGGATTCCCACTGCTGCAGGTGGACAGGACGAGGGAGACCGGTAAGAGGAAAGGAGGGTGGCTGGCAGTGTTTGTGAACGACAGATGGTGTAACCCTGGGCACGTTACTGTGAAAGAACAACTTTGCAGCAGAGAGACTGAGCTGTTAGCCGTTAGCATGCAACCATTGCACCTCCCCAGGGAATTCTCAGCATTTATCCCCCCTCAGCCAACGCGGAGGCAGCCTGTGACACTCTCCACTCTGTGGTCAGCAGACTGCAAACAGAATTTTCACAAGCCCTGTTTTTAATATTGGGTGTTTTCAACCATACATCCCTGGACTCCACACTGCCCACCTTCACACAGTATGTGACATTCCCAACCAGAGACAATAAAACACTGGACTTACTGTATGCGAACACAAAAGAGGCATACAGTTAATCACCTCTCCCTCCTCTGGGAAGAACAGATCACAACCTGGTGCACCTTGTCCCTGTGTGTGAGCCCTTAGTGCGCAGGGAGCCAGCAGTCACCCACACAGTGAAGAGATGGTCGGATGAGGCCGAAGAGGCTCCAAAGGACTGTTTTGACCCTACTGTGTGGGAAGTGCTTTGTGATGACCATGGGGAGGACATTGACAGCCTTGTGACCTGCGTTACGGACTACATTCATTTCAGTGTGGATAACACAGTACCCACGAGGACTGTACAGTGCTAAGAGGGTGCAGAGAGAGCTGAAAAGACTGATCAGGGATAGGAAAGACAGCTAAAGGCAGAGGATGGAAAACCAGCTTCAACAGAACAATGTCAGCATAGTCTTGAGAGGCCTTAGAACCATGTCAGATCACAAAGAACAGAACTCTCTGCCGGTGGGCAAATGAACTGAATCACTTTTTCAACAGGTTTGATTTATCTGCGCCTGCCTCTCTCCCCATACTGCCCTCCCTGATGCAGTCCCGAACATCTTCTACAGACATCCCCACCCTCAACTCTGTTCCACCTCAGACACTTCACACCTCCTCTACACTTCACACCGCTTCCACACTCTCTGCTCACTGTTCCTCCCCCCAACCACATCATCCAGCACACGGCTCCAGCCTGTCTCTTTCAACCATCCAGGTTAGGAGGGAACTGAGGAGGATCAAAGCCAGGATAGCAGCGGGTCCAGATGGCATCAACGCAAGGGTTGTCAAGTCCTGCGTGGATCAACTGTGTGGGGTAATGGTGCACATCTTTAACCTAAGCCTAAAGCTGGGAAGAGTACCACAGCTTTCACATCCCAAGGACCTCAACAACTACAGGCCATTGGCTCCGTTCCTCTTCACCATCTACACTGAAGACTTCTCCCACAACTCCACCAACTCCTTCTTGCATAAGTTCTCTGATAACTCTACATTAGTCAGCCTCATCACTGATGGGGATGACAGGGAGTACAGAGAACTGACCAGGGACTTTGTGGACTGGTGCCAGTAGAACTACCTCCATCCAACACTGGAAAAACCAAGGAGCTGGTGGTAGACCTCCACAGGCACAAACATCCTCCACTTCAACCACTGAACATCCAGGGTATGTACACTGAGGCTGTGGAGAGCTACAGGTACATTGGTGTTCATCTGAACAATAAACTGGACTCACAACACAAATGTTCTCTACAAAAAAGGGCAGAGCAGACTGTACCTGCTACAGAGCCTCAGGTCTTTTGGAGTGCAGGGGCCACTCCTGAGGACCTTTTATGACTCTGTGGTGGCATCAGCCATCTTTTACGGTGTGGTCTGCTGGGGCAGCAGCATCTCTGCTAAGGACAGAAAGTAACAAAACAGGCCGATCCGAGGGCCAGCTCTGTTCTAGGATGCCCTCTGGACCCAGTGGAGGTTTTGACCCACAGGAGAATTTTGGCTAAGCTCTCATCCCCGTTGGTTAACATTGCCCACCCCATGAAGGACACTCTGACTGCACTGAGCAGCTCCTTCAGTGGGAAGGATTCTGAAAGGTCTTTCCTTCCAGCTGCTGTCAAGACTCTACATCCAGCACCTTGCAGCTGACCACACACACACACACACACACACACACACACACACCACACAACACACAACACACAACACACACAGAACACACACAGAACACACCACAGACCAATAAGTGGAGGTTTCTCTGGTGTGCAGTATTTCTCTGGTGTGCAATATTTTTCTCTTGTGTGCAATTGTTTGGGTACAACATGTGCAATTTTTTTGGTTTTCTGGTGTAATGTGCAATTTTAAGGGTGAGATATTACTATGAGCAATTTGCAGTTTGTCTGAATCCCAAGACTTTGAAACTGCACATACGCAGAAGGGCATGGTAGCACATCTCGACGGGTAACATGTTTCAAAAGAACATCGGGCTGGGTTAAAGTCACGTGGTGCGATTAATCAACAAGAATTTTTTTAATGCGTTATTTTTTCTGTAATTAACTGATCAAAATTAACAAATTAATTTGACACTCCTAATGTATTTATTTATATATAGTAGGGGTGTCACGCAATGAAAAAAATGAACCTAATTAATCACAAGCTCTCTGATTAATGAATCCAAATTAATTGCACACATTTTTGTTAAGCTGTGCCTAAACATTAACAACCCAGCACGAGGACGAAGTGTCGTGGCGAACGTTTAACAGGTCACTGGAAGACCTAATCTTACTTTATAGTATTTGATGGCGAGTTCAGGCCTCTGGGCCCGAAGAAGGAAGGCCTCAGCTTTTTGGAAATCTTTTTGCTCGTAACAGCATTTGGCTTGGCCCACTAGCACATCTGCCATGCTGTCCGGGTCATGGGCCTCAGATACTCTCTGGGCTCCACTCCAGTCCTGGATATGTATGTACCTGTACACACAAAGGCACTACTATTAGAATTCCTGGGCTCAATTAAACATTCACCTTTTTGCTACTGAACCACCTAATCATTTATATCAAGCTGGAGAGTATCTTAGGTTTTTAAGGCAGACAATACTACTTCATGGTGTAAACTAAAGGCAATTGTCATACTAAAACTAAAGGTAATTATATCTGATTTGTTCTTTGTCTAAAATACAGCTAATTTACCAAATGTTCATTTGTAGTTGTTACTTATGTGATTACTGTAAAAGACGTTGTCATATCATTATTCTTTGGTGTTTTATTGGCTATGATGGTGACTGATGATGGCTGAAGTTGTTCCTATATATACTGACAGAAGCACCTAAGGTTAGCAACCCTGGTATAGAACCAGCTTAGGGAAGACTGTTATTCTAAAAATGATTTTACTTACAGAACACATAGATTAAATACTTCAGTGTGTTAATTCTTGAGCTCACATTTGTCAGTTCTCTAAAGCAGTATGCTAGCACACGCTCTAAATTGTAATCGTAAGACTTGGGACCTTCTGAAGCAAGACGCTTTGAATTTCTTTTTGAAGTCACAAAATAAGTGTGTGTGTATATGTGCATACTTTATTTTACTATGGTCCAAAAGTCCCTCTGTGTGTGTGTGTGTTAGGTTTATAAGAAGAGTAAGAATAATATTAAACTACAGTTACATGTAAGTAAAGACAGATACAAGGCATCTAAAAGAGGTTACTTACATCATCACAGCCTCCTTCGGCTTTCCAGCTTTGATGAACTCTGTCTCTGCTTCACTGAACTTGCCCTAGAAAAGAAAACCTTACCATGGCTCTATTCAGCACAAGAACAACAATAACCTCCTGAGTTGCAGAAAAAATGCCATCAAATTTGGGTTTTTTTTTCTTCACTTTCCCTGTGCTTAAAAGGACATAAACATGCTATGAAGACTTAAAAAAAAAATAATTAACATTCGTTAAAAAAAACTACAATTAGAAAACATTAGAAGAAAAAATTATTTAGCTTAATTAATATACTGTTTAAAGTAATCCACTGGGGTCCAGTTTTGTTGGTGTAGGACTTCACTTCCCAGAGTCATGGGAGATTGTTTTGATGGGGGGCTAAACCTTGACAAAAGAATGGAGCAATAAATATGTCTCTCTGACCATAACATATCATGGCTATCATGCAATATTTATCATTTTTAATATGACAAAATTAAATAGTTTATATGTGTGTAAAATATATGCAAATAGTATGTTATATTTAAAATATGAAAATACAAAGTCAATGAGTAAATTTGGGTTTTAGTCCTGAGTCAACAGCGACCAGTCTGACTCAGTCTGGCTTAGTCTGACAATGCCTCATTAAATCTTCAGAAATCTCTGAAGCCTCCTCTGCCCTGGATTTCCTTCAGCAGATAACTCAAATCCTGAGTAATCCACTACAATCCTAAATGATAGTTAAGCTACTTCTGATAGTGAATCATCTTCCTTCAGAAGAGACGAAACTGTGGAGGATGTGTTATTAACTCTCATATTTAGGTAAGAATGTGTTAAATGAGTAAAATATGCTCTAAATTATTCTTTGGAAGTTCACATACAAGATCACAATGTTACATGGTAAAAGTTGAACTGTTAAAGCAATTAATCTCTTGCTTTTTTAAATTAAATGTCCTTGTGGTGATGGCCACCACTTTCTTCAAAGAGGGACATATTTCTACACATTTGGTATCACTGGACTGCTCTAAATGTCTTTTTTAAAGTACAATGTTAAAGTAAACTCAGTAGCATGTGTGGTTTGGAAGATGGTTTGGAACACTCATTGACAAATGTCCACTATAGAGAACAGAAGTGAATTGCCGTAACACTTCCATGGAACAGCACAGGGAGGGTGTATGCAGGTCTTGCATACACCCTCCCTAATACTGTTGTCAAGCTGCAACCTGGGCACCAGACAACGATTAAAAAAAAAGCAGAAGTACCTCATCTTCCAGGAACATGGCATTTTTCAGATGAATCTGAGGGATTTTCTCTTTCATGGACAGTCGAGCCAGCTCAAAGGCAAAGTCAAATGAACTAAGGGGAAAATGACCATTATGGTAATAATTTATGCGTTGTGAATCAAGTGCACATCATCTTTCAGTGAAAAAAATTGTAAAAAATAAAAATAAAAAAATGTAGGAGACAGTTGGGTTGGAAATTGGGAGAGGATGCTCTCATAAGAAAGTCAAGAAGAAAACATGTATTATTTGTTTTAAAAAGTGACTTGGTTAAAATTAGCAAGGATGCCACTGAATGTAGTGGTTTTGTTTTAACTTAAAAGCTTTTTCTGCTATAATCTAGTTCTACTGTCATTGTATTCTGTTGTCAAGACATCAGCCAATCGACCCCACGTTTAGATGAGGACTTTCATTTTCTGACTGTTACTCTAATGTGTGGCACATGGGGAATATATGACAGAGAACCTATGCCAACCAACCCAAGTCTATCCTACTGTGTGAATGTTTCATGAAATTGTCATAATCAGTCGCCCTGTCTTTTTATAATAATGCCATGTGCAATCTGAACAAGATCTTTTTCATTATTATTAGTAAAGGTTTAGTGTAGCTTAACCTCTGAAATCTCGTTAAAGGACTGATAGAGAGCCCATTCCAGGTCCTTACCGGTTTTCTGCAGCAAAGTCAATAGCTGTCTCCAGCAAGCCGAATTTATTTAGCAATTTGACAGCTGCCTCTCCCCCCAGATTCTTGGCCCAGAGGTATGACACCTGCTTATGAGCACTGGCTGGCCCATGGCTCTTTGATACCTGCCATTTACACATAGAGAAAGATTAATTTCAAGAGGGATGTAGATAAGCAATCATTGTTCCTTACCTTGGAGGCACAAAATAGACATTTTGTTATGAAGGACAGAGTTGTTACAGAGCTGTTAGGTATTTACAAATCTTCCCGCACAATTTTAAACTTTAAAATAAAAGTCAAAATATAGATGGACCGAAGTCAGTAGTTTTTGTTTTGCTTATTTAAGGACAGCAATGCAAAGCTGGTGGAAGAATTTTATCAAGGTGATGCTGAAACATTCTGACAAGAAGCTACATTCCTGTGTGCTAAAGGTGGGCACAGGGAATATACAAGTGGGCACTTGGAGATATGCAATACAATTAAAACTGTACAAACAATTGTACGGATGTTAGCTGAAGCCACGGCTTAACCAAACAGGTATTACATTGTATCTTCGATGTTTTCTATAACGAACATATCCATTGTCTTTTAGAAATAATAAAAAAACTTTTTTCAAAATTAAAGATTGAAGTTTTTAGGATCAGACTAATGCTTTGAACAGCATATTGGGGATATTGTCAGTACTCCTTGATCACTGACCAAGTGCATATTTCATAATGAGAGCATAATTGGATATCTTGATTTAGTGCAATCACTTCTACAAGTTTTTGTATATGTTACATGACTACTGGTTCTTTTTTATCCATCCATTATGATCATTAATTAAATGTCAGGAAAATGCCAACGTGAAAAGCCAAATTTATTGTGATTATTTGTGATCATGTATTTCTGCCAAATCGTTCATGCCTACTTGGCAGACAAAGTATTTTTAAACACGCACTTCAGAAGTGATTAATTGAAATGGTTGTCTAATTCCCTTCATCGGCCTCTGAGCTGAAGCAGCTCAAAAAGGTTGAGCCTTTTTGAGCTCTAAAGTGATGTGTTTTATATTCAGTGTATTTCCCTATACAGGGCCTTTACTTTCACCTGGATTCTTTTTTCTCCAAGACAATGAATGTCATCAGATTCACTAGCAAAAACATAATACACAAAACATGCACGCTCACCAGCAATGAGCATCAATGAGACCTCCAGAAAATTTATGAATGCACCAACGTCAGTTTCTCCTTTGTGCATTATTTTTAAAACACACAATTGCTGAATGTATAGCATTATTTTAGTGGCTCAACTTGCATATTACACAGACATCCCGGCCATTTTATTAATTAAAAGGGGTGAGAATCAACACACCCTCTGCTGCTTCTCAACAGCAACATGTACAGTGGGAGAAATAATTATTTGATCCCCTGCTGAATTTGTAAGTTTGCTGACTTACAAAAAAAAAAAAAGAACAGTCTTTAATTTTATGAGGTAGTTTTGTTTTTATGGAGAGAGACAGAATATCAATATATACTGGGTGGAGAAACCCTTGTTGGCAAGTACAACAGTAAGACATTTCTTGCAGTCGGTCACCAGGTTTGCACACATCTCAGGAAGGATTTTGGCTCTCTCCTGTGTACAGAAACTCTTTAAGTCCTCTAGGTTTCATGGCTGCTGCTTGGCAACTCAAAGCTTCAGCTCCCTCCACAGATTTTCTATAGGATTGAGATCTGGAGACTGGTTAGGCCACTCAAGGACCTTAATGTGCTTCTTCTTGAGCCACTCCTTTGCTACCTTGGCAGTATGTTTTGGGTCACTGTCATGCTGGAAGACCCATCCACAACCCATCTTCAGTGTTCTGGCTGAGGGAAAAGTTTACAGTACATGGCCCCATCAACTGGGCCCTCAATGCGGTGAAGTCATCCTGTACCCTTAGAAGAAAAACAACTCCAATCATAATGTTTCCCCTTCCATACTTGACTGTTGGGATGGTGTACTTCGGGTCATACTCAGCATTTCTCTTCCTCCTAACGTCGAGTTGATGCCAAAGAGCTCAAATTTTAGATGTTCACTGGCAAACCTGAGATTGGGTGTACATGTGCCTAGTGGGCCATGCAAGATTTCAATCCAATATGATGTCGTGTGTTGTTAGTGAGGTCCCAACTGCCCAACTGTAGTCCCAGCTGCCATCAGATCATTAACAAGCTTCTAGTTCTGAGCTGATCCCTCACCTTTCTCATGATCATCCTCACCCCATGAGATACTACATGGAGCTCCAGACTGAAGCAACTGATGGTCTTTTAATATTTCTTCCATTTCCAAATAACTGTTGTCATGTTCTCACCAAGCTTCTTGCTGATGGTCTTGTAACCCATTCCAGTCTTGTGCAGGTATACAATCTTGTCCCTGACATCCTTTGACAGCTCTTTGGTCTTGTCCATGGTGGTGGAGCGGTTGGAATGGAAGAAACTGATTCTATGGACAAGTGTGCTTTATGCACATAAGTTAAGATCAGGAGTATCTGTAACTTGTAATCTATGTATAAGTATACATTGATTGTAATCTAATGCAACCATAAGAGGTCACAAGCCAGTGATTCCTTGTGCCAGTCCCAAGTCCGGATAAATGCAGAGGGTTGTG
>JBBIGA010000153.1:13716049-13745512 GCA_037576975.1 Alestes dentex | reverse complement strand
CACAGACAAGATATCAGGGAACCGCTCCGTATACCTCGCACTGACAGACCGTCTATTAGGTCTATATATACTCCTCAGTCTAGTACTCAGGTGATCCTGATCTGCTTGTTATGGGGTTGTGTGGAACTCTAGGGTGGTTGTCCAGAGAGGATTCTCTGGAAGCCCCAGTGCCTGACTCCTGTCCAAGTCTAGACTTCACAAAAAGGCTATACAGTATTTGTCTTGTTGACAGAGCGACTCCTGGCCCCTATCACCACTACTGTAAAAAGTTTCAAAAAGTTTTTCTATATTTAACATCCATTTCACAGCCATGAGTGATATTTTAACAGGTGAAGAGAGAAGTTGGCGATGTGTCCATCCTTGTGAACAATGCCGGCGTGACGACTGGAAGATACACCTTCACAGATGCTCCTGACAACCTGGTAGACAGAACACTAAGGGTCAATGCTGCTGCCCATTTCTGGGTAGGTAATCTTATGTTTTTCAAAGCTGTTTTGTTCATAAATATCTTTGTATATATCAGGAATATAGTTTTAGATGTTACAGTAACTGAGAGAAGAAGTCATATTTCAACATAAGTCAATTTGTAATATTTTTTTATTGCTTACAAGAACTTAAACTTTAAGGCTGGAGTATCCAGTCCTGTCTACAATGGTCTGGTTTTCATCTGCAACTTAAAAAGAACAAGCACATTTGGTCAGTTGTCTGAAGACTGGGGCCACCTGATTAAACAAGTAGAATCAGATGTGCTTGTGTTTGA
Source organism: Alestes dentex (assembly GCA_037576975.1). NCBI lineage: Eukaryota > Metazoa > Chordata > Actinopteri > Characiformes > Alestidae > Alestes > Alestes dentex. Next base: position 13,744,752 of record JBBIGA010000153.1, on the reverse strand, counting down.
TTGGAAGAATAAGCTGCAGATTGGATACTCCTGTTTTAAAACATGCATACCTTGTCTTTTTATTGTGTTTAAAAGTTAGGCTGTTGTACCTATTTTTTTTAATATCAAGGATGCTGTAGTTGTTGTGAAACCTGAAGAAAGACTACAAAAAAAAACCAGTTTATTTAGTAGGCTGTAATAGATTGTTACGTAGGCTGTGGTTGCCAAGCAATGCAGTAGTAAACTTAAGTCGTATACAGCTGTACAGTTACAATGCCCAATTATTATTGCATGAGAACATACCTTTTAAGGTAGCATTTGGTAAGTCTCAGAAACTGAAATCATATACATGGCTGAAGTCTGAGGTCTCCATGCATTACTTTTAGCCAGCCAACAGTCTTCTTGATTTAGATTTTTTCTTCTCATTTTGCCTTGCATAGCACTTTTTGTTCAACAATGTCTGTTGTCTGCATAGAATAAAATCTAATCACACATTTTCAATAATATTCATCTCTGGAGACAATGAATTTCAAATCCTTAATGGTCCATGCTGATTTTGTTGTTTGTTTAACTATTCTGTTTTTCTCCTTTAGTTTCTTCATGAATTGTGGATTTGTTGATATATCCTAGAATCCTTTTTTCCTTCCTTCCACACAACATTTTGAGTACCACTAGCTGCCTCATAGCATAGCAGATCTAACCCATGCTGAACAGCTGGCAATTGGTGCTCTTTTATTGAAATGATTCTACTTTTTTTCTCTAAACCTACCTTTGGTGACTGTAGCCACTGAGATTTTTGTTTCATAAGACCATGATGCTTTATCTATGTGTTGTGCTTCACACTTAAGATGTTCGGTGATGAGATTGCAGTTAGGAGTACTTTCTGATGACCCCTCTGTGTAGATCATGTTTGTATGACAACACTGCACAGTGGGTTGGTGCATCACTACTACTGTCCCCAGCCAAATCTTTAAGTTCTTAGCAGTTAGCTTTGCATACCTGATCAGTCTGTGAGGATTGTATATATAATTTTTATGTATACAATATTTCATCTCTTTTTTTCACTTAATTCGGCACAGTGAAAATTACAAAGTGTCTACATGTATTTTTAGTACTCTTTTGCTTTGCAAGAGTCGATTATCTTTCTTTCAGATTCTCAGCTGCTTAACTGAGCCCTTGGCAGTTAAGTAAATTACCCCTGACATAGTGTAGTGAACTGACTGAAAGAATGCCCGATCACGTGCCACATTGTTTGTTCTATAGATTAAAATCAGTAAATGAAATAAATGTGTTGAAATGTATCATATTTAAGTTTAAGATGTGGTGGTACCTTTTTTCTACAAACCATTTGAAAAGGGGTCACCAAACATTTGCACAAAACTGGATGTGTATACAGAATATACACAAAATGTATAAACATGGCTCTGCCAGTTTGTGTTTAGAAACTGATCTATTTTATAATCACAAACAATTAAGCCTCAAGTTTTTAATTTTGTAGTAGATAATTCATTCCTGACACTTTAAATTGTCTGATATGTGGGGGAAAAAAAGTTAAAAATCACTTACTATTTCCTTTTGCTTCTTCTAAACTAACAGACTTACAAGGCTTTCCTACCAGCAATGTTACAACAGAACCATGGACACCTAGTCTGTGTGTCTTCTCACGGAGGACTATTTGCCATTAATGGCCTTGCAGGTAGGTCTGGAGAGTAAACAGGATCCAGTTATTTAAAAAAAAACTGTGAGCCTCCATGTTCAGAATGACTGATCATGCATGTTGAGTCTACAGACTACTGTGCGAGTAAAAGTGCAGCCATTGGTTTTGCTGAATCCATTGCCCTGGAGCTTCTTGTTCTTCAGAAGGAGGGAATTAAAACAACCATAGTGTGTCCTTATCTTGTCAATACAACAATGTTCCAAGGATGCAGAACAAAGTATGTACATTTTACATCATATGTGAGACATTTATTATGTCATACCTACTGTACCTTACTTTAATACTGCTTTTAGGTGGCCATCATTGCTTCCAATAACTGATCAGAGGGAAGCTGCTAAGATGATAGTTGATGCAATTTTGAGGGAGAAGATGTATTTAATGCTGCCTGGAAGTTTGAACTTCTTGATGGCACTCAAGAGGTAGGCATTCATACTTATCCACAGGACAAGAAAATGTTTGAAATGTTTGGGCAGTTTGTTATCTTAACTCCATAACTTCAGAAACTATGATTCACAATTCAAAATCAAAAGTCTTGACATCAGCGCTGTGACACAAGATGTAATCAAGTTGTAATCTCAGATTTTGCATAGTTACATCACTTGACAAGAGAACTGATTCTTCACTGATGAGTGATTATCTACTAGCAGCTAGCCTAAGGTGTCGAAATGAGGTTGCCAAAGACCAAGTCTACACCTAGTTACCTACAAAATCTACACCAGGGTCTTAAAGGTGCATACCAGAACAATGGCTGTGTCAGTGAATATGTTTGTAAACTGAGATCTTATGTCTTTCTCTTGCAGCTTTATGCCAGCCAAACTGGGCATCATCTTTTTCAACTTCTTTGGAATACTGGATTTGATGGATCATTTCCATGGAGTTCCTGTGCCTACTTTGACTTACAAAAAGTCTCTATGCCCTAGAAGCAACAGCAGCAGTGAACCACATAGCATCATATATAGGGACTAAATGTTTTTGCCCACCATTACTGTTCCAATAATGTCCAAAAACAGGGAATGGAATATTCTAATGTTCTCAAAAACACAGGCAAGCTACTTCATTAAGTGTGGATTACACAGCAGCACCACTCTGTGTGATTCACTCCATGCAGCACACACACACACACACACATGTCAGTGTTACGGCTGTGATCTACAACCCAAATATTTTCTCACTGGTGGTCTTGTGGGGGTCCTGATCACTGATGAACAGTGTAAAGGGGACTAACAATTGATTGACTACTGTGCGTAATTGTAAACTACAAAGTGCGTCTGTGTGGTCAGTGGAGCTGATCACATGGACAATGAGTGTAGACATCAGGTAGGTGTACCTAATGTAGTGGCTTGTTGGTGTATTTTTTGATAGACGTAAACTATTTTGGTATACGCTATATTGCCAAAAGTAATCACTCACTCATCAAAATAATTAAATTCAGATGTTCCAATCACTTTCAAGGCCACAAGTGTATAACTTCAAGCACCTAGGCATGCAGACTGCTTCTACAAACATTTGTGAAAGAATGGATTGCTCTCAGGAGCTCAGTGAATTCCAGCGTGGTACCGTGATAGGATGCCACCTGTGCAACAAGTCCAGTCGTGAAATGTCCTCGCTACTCAGTCAACTGTCAGTGGTAGTACAATGAAGTGGAAGGGATTGGGAACGACAGCAACTCAGCCACGAAGTTGTAGGCCATGTAAACTGACGGAGCGTGGTCAACGGATGCTGAGGCGCATAGTGCGCAGAGGTCGCCAACTTTCTGCAGTCAATCGCTATAGAGCTCCAGACCTCATACATCAATGCAAAGCGTCAGATGCAGTGGTGTAAAGCACGCCACCACTGGACTCTACAGCAGTGGAGGCGCGTTCTCTGGAGTGATGAATCACGCTTCTCCATCTGGCAATCTAATGGACGAATCTGGGTTTGGTGGTTGCCAGGAGAACGGTACTTGTCTGACTGCATTGTGTCAAGTGTAAAGATTGGTGGAGGGGGGGATTATGGTGTGGGGTTGTGAAAGGAACTCTGAATGCTTCATCATACCAAGAGATTTGGACAATTTCACGCTCCCAACTGGGGATGGCCCATTCCTGTTCCAACAAGACTGTGCACCAGTGCACAAAGCAAGGTCCGTAAAGACATGGATGAGCGAGTTCTGACCTCAACCTGATAGAACACCTTTGGGATGAATTAGAGCGGAGACTGCAACCAGGCCTTCTCGTCAACATCAGTGTCTGACCTCACAAATGTGCTTCTGGAAGAATGGTCAAAAATTCCCATAACCACACTCCTAAACCTTGTGTAGAGCTTGCCCAGAAGAGTTGAAGCTGTTATAGCTGCAAAGGATTAAGAATGGGATGTCACTTAAGTGCACATGCGTGTAAAGGCAGGCGAGCAAATACTTCTGGCAATATAGTGTATTTATTTATTCAGTCAAATTAGTGCAAATATAGCACAAAAATGATCCCCCATAAGTTTTCTGCCTATGAGACAGTAAAACTGCTTTAAGAAACTCAGAAGAGGTATACAACTATAAAGGTATACAACTTTGGGTAGAAACTTTAAAATGTTGTGGGTGTAGGCTGGGGTTTTATACACAAAGCCCCAGGGTTATTGCAGGTTCTTTCAATAGAAGCAGGCAAAATCCCAATTTTATCTGTTGGTTTCTTCAAACAATTGAACATGTGTGCACCTGCTTTCTGAAATGAATCCTTACAAACCACACTGGCTACCAAATTGTTGTAAAATGCTTCAAGTGAAAAATAAAAAACAAAGAATATTGAAAGAAAATAGTGCAGTGTTCCTTTGATGGCCACACAATACTGCAGTAGAATCGGTGTCAAAATCAGCAGACGCCGTCGTATTCCTATCCCCAGACCCTGCACTAGCAGATTCAGATGAAAGCATCAGCTGTTCTCCTGAGTGAAAAATCACTGAGCGTGTCCGAGGACTCTTGCCCTTCTACTCCAACATGCCCTCGCCCCTCTCCTGGGCGTGTTCGAGCAACTGGTCCCTCCTCCTAGGCGTGTCTGAGCTCCAGCGCCCCTCCCAATGAGGTTACGCTCGGGATGTATGCGGCTGCTGTTGTGCTGGATGGCTCCACACTGCTGTGGCTGTCAGGCGGAATTGTGTGGGCTTGCTTTATAGACCTACTTTTAGCTGGCGCCCTCTTAAAGCATCGAAAAGACGAGCAAGTCAGTAAAACTCTGCGTATGAGAATAAACACCTGCCTCTTCTGGAAAATATTCAGGTCGGCTGTAGTGCTTTCCGCTTCGGGACGCAACGCTAACGTGTCTTTCACGTGGCTCCATCATCGCGGCGAGACTGGGAGAAAAGTTGTTAAAATAGCGTCACCGCGGCGTGGTTAATTTTGGTTTACGTCGAGTTGAATTTTTGGCGTTTAGGTTTAACTAACCGAGCAAATATGTCGGCGAACATGGCATCTTTGATTCTGGAGGACGGGACCACGTTTAAAGGCCGCGTTTTTGGGGCCGCGACCTCAGTTTCTGGTGAAGTTGGTAAGTCGCTCGTCATTAAGCGTAGACAATCAACTCCCCCATAAATACTCGCTATCCTGCTAATAGGTATTAAAATTCGGCCTCCCCTTTTCCCGTTTAAACCACATTTAGCTGAGACAACAGTCCTGCTAACTGCGCAGTGAATGAAGAGTTTTAGCGCCGTCCCACGTGTTTGGCGCTGCATGCCACAAAAAATGTTCGCCCTGGCTTCCCACACGGAGCTTAATTGTTTGACCAGTATAATAATCTATACTACCGCGGACGTTTGGCAGGTGGGAGCAGGTAAACACTGATCAGGTAGTCCAAAGGTTCTCTGCAGTGGCTGCCACAAACCGGTAACTTAAGCAGTTGATTCTTTTAGTGATATTCTCTCTGCCCGGGTTTTATTTAGGTATAGATTTGTTGGACTTTGTTCAGCTAGAAGCAAGTTGATAGTAATTACAAAAGAGCAGCTGGTTGCCTTTTCAGATTAATTCTGGAGTTTTCCACATTTTTAAAAATCATATTATGGATGATAATCATGCAGTAGGCAGTGCGGTCACGTGTAGGGCTGAATTAAAATGCTATTTATTTCTAATCAAAGCTATCTCTGCAACTCTTATTTTCAGTTTTCCAGACAGGAATGGTGGGCTATCCAGAAGCGCTCACTGACCCCTCATATAAAGCACAAATACTGTCTTTCACCTACCCACTAATTGGGAACTATGGCGTGCCCAGTGATGAAATTGGAGAATTTGGACTCAGCAAGGTGAATAATTGCAGTCCTTATTTTCATTTTTTCGAAAGCCAATAACACGTTCCCCTAATGCTTTAAGAGTTGTATGTATTGAAGCTGTTTCTAAAACTCCTCCCACATTACCTTGTAGTGGTTTGAGTCTTCTAGGATCCATGTTGCTGCCCTCATTGTTGGTGAGCTTTCTCAGAATCCCAGCCACTGGAGCTCAGCCAAATCTTTAGATCAGTGGCTCAAGGAGCAAGGTATCCCTGGACTAGAGGGTAAGATGACATTGTTACCAGTACTTTTGGGGCAGTTGGTAGCCTAGTGGTTAGGGCGTTCACCCTGTGATCAGGAGGCTGTGGGTTCGATTCCCAAGACTGCTAAGCACCTCTGAGATACCCTGAGCAAGGCACGGTCCCCACACACTGCTCCCTAGAATTTCATGCTGTTCACACTGTGTGCTGTGGTGTGATCACGTATAATAGAATTTTCACTTCACTTTAGTTGTTTTGATCATACATACAGGGTGTTAATTGCAACGGGTCTAACCTCATCTGTTTAAGACTTAATCCCCATTTGCCAAAAGCAAAGACATAAAGTTTGGGATGGACATATTTTGTGTAACTAGAATCACCTGTACAGTCACTGTGGTGTGGTGTCCCACTTCTTTTAATCTAAAAGTAAATCTTTCTTTCAAAACAGGGGTGGACACTCGTTGCTTGACCAAGAAGATTAGAGAAAAGGGAACCATGCTGGGGAAGATTGTAGTTGAAGGGACATCAGTTGAGAGTCTACCATTTGACAATCCTGACAGTAGGAACCTGGTGAAAGAAGTGTCCTTGAAAGTAAGACAATCACATTTAGATATTTTCAGACATTCTTATCCAAAGTGAGCTAGAGTTTTTTTTAATCATATTGTACATGTAGGCTACTAAAAGTTCTGCCTAAAGACACTTAATTTATCTAGGTGCATTTGTTGGTGTAGTGTGGCATGCTTTCCCAACAGTGTTACCTACTACACCACAACAACAGCCAGACTTCAGAAATTTACTCTTTTGATTCTTTATCTGCAACTTTACTTATTCTTTCATTCAAGGAGCCAAGGGTTTTCAATCCAGATGGCGATTTGAGGGTCATTGTTGTGGACTGCGGTATTAAATACAATCAGATCCGCTGCTTGTGTCAGAGGGGTGCCCGGGTCACCTTGGTGCCATGGGATTACCCTCTAGATATCAATGGTGAGTGTTAATTTGAAATGAATTTAAGGTGGATAGTCCAACCAAATGGTTTTTTGGGCTGATAGTGAATCAAACCTTGATGTTTCCATTTAGTTTAATTTAAACTTTCATTCATTGTTAGCCAGGTTTCTATTGTATGATTTGTGTCTTGAACTGTGTTTTTAATCGGAATAATTGATTTACAAATTTAGAGATTAATGAAGTACGTTTGTTTCTTTCCTCAGACTTTGATGGAGTGTTCATCAGTAATGGCCCTGGTGACCCTCAGTATTGCAAGGAGACCATAGAAAACCTCGGCAAAGTTGTGTGTGTGGAGAACCCCAAACCTGTGTTTGGAATTTGCTTGGGACATCAGTTGCTGTCCCTGGCCATTGGGGCAAAGACCTACAAAATGAAGTAAGCTCACATTGTTGTCTATTGTGCAGTGACCACAAGTAGCTGTTCTTGTGACCTGGGGCCAGTTTCAATGTTATTTTTGAGTAAGGTGGCACTAGTGTGTGCTTAAAAGCAAATGTTTAACTGACTATATCCTGGCAGTTGTTTTGATTTATAGTTACCCCTCACTGCCTCAGGTTTGTCATGGCTGCTGAAACTTACTAGTAGAACAAAGGGAAGGGGTATCTCTTTTTGATCCTTTCCCAGGTCCTGTAAGTGTTTCTGTTAGATCAGTATGCTGTTCAAACGTGTTTGTGCTTGAGGTTAGCATTTTCAGTAGATACTACAATGGTGGGGTGCTGGGACAGGCCGCTGTGTTTTTGTAGGAATCCTGGGACATTTCCTTTGTTGGCCCATTCCCAAGGCCAGATGGTGGTCTCCCACCAGTTTACAGTAATGCCTAGCAGTGGACTGGCAGAGTCAGTAGGTTCATTTAGCGTTTAATAATGGGTTCAGATGACTGCATTTTTTTGTTTTTAGAGCAAAATTATGTGTAATGTAGTTTGAATTGGTTTTCTGTCTGCATTTGCACTTTTTAGGTCTCTCACTACTTTTAAGCTGTTTACTTGGACCAAGTATGCTGGAAACAAGGAAAACATTAAAATGTGCCGAAAAGGTCTTAAAACTCTTTTAAGCTGCAAGTCCTATGAAGTTATCATACTCGGTGCAAATCTGCTGTGATATTCAGAGATTTGTGATATAGGAAATAATATATCACAATAAATTCATATTGTGATATGGTGTGATTTTATTACGTACAACTGCAAATTAATCCCCCAGATAGAATTTTCCTTTTTTTTCTTGAAGCAAAACCGAACTGGGAAGCAGACAAATTAACATTACTTGTATTTACATACTGAGCAGATGCTTTTATTTGTAAAGTAGACCAGCATTCAAAACATTTAATCTTGACAAGCACACACTTTTTATTATACAATGGCAGATGTTTATAATAATTCTTATTATGATGTGTTTGTAATTCCTACCTGAATAGGGGATGCAGAGTGAGTATTATTAGGTTGTACTTGCACTAGGTGATCCATACACTTCCTGAGCTCACTTGAGGAGGTGGACGCGGGTATGGTATGTATTTAGGATGTCCCATATAATAAAAACAAAGGCATGACTCTGGAGCACAGCAAAAAGGCTTTTTTTTTTACTGTGGCAGAGGTGCTGTGTTTTCTGGAAATTTGAGCTGGTGAAAGAATACAGGAACTCAGAGATATTTGTTAAAATTGGCCTCTCTTCAAACTAGTGAGTGCTAAAGAACCTTTTGAATATGTCATGATAAGCTGAAAACTGCAGGTTCTGTATCTGAAGACACAGGATGCACTCTAAATCTGGCAGCTCACCAAATGAAAATGATAAAATGGTGAGTATTGTAATGACATAAACATGCTTTGGTCCTGAACAATAAACGCAGCATGAGCACAGGTATGTTAGGGAGTGGTGAGTGGGGAGGGGGCACAATTGTGCTTGGCCACAGTACTGGGCAACCAGGTCTAGTGTGAATTACACCCTTACACACTTGCAAAGGGCAGCTCCACTGACAGAGAATATGCCTTCGGCACAGAAAAATGGTACCATCTTGTGTATTTAACAGCATTTTGCAGGCTTCGTGTATTCTGGTGGTTCTGAACAAGTGCTAAAATAAAACTTCTCAATATTACCCTTAAAAGCAGTCATATGTACATTTAACTATAAAGTACATTTTTCATGAGTTTTTATCAGAAAATGCCAGAAATGTTATATCAAATGAGGAGACTGATTAGTATTGATTGATGTTTACGTAGACAGCAGTGTTGATAGAGAGGCAAGTTTGAAATGTGACTCTGAAGATATATATTTAAATGTGTTTTCAAAGTCACTTTAGCTAACTTACTGAAAGATAGCAAAGTTCAAATTCCACTGCCATCTGGCTTGTTCAAGTTGATATTCAGTTGTGAGTGAAATACCTTCAATAAGCAAGCATAAATCTCAAAATCTCATTCAGAATTGAGAAGTTATTTTGATGTCTTAAATTTGCATATATTAACAACCTTTTATTTTGTCTCTTTCTCAGCTTCATGACTTTGCCTTAACATTGGTTTGTTAAACACTGTGTGGTTTAGGTATGGAAATCGTGGGCATAACCAGCCTTGCATCCATAAAGGAACGGACCGCTGTTTCATCACCTCTCAGAACCATGGTTTTGCAGTAGACCCCCAGACCCTCCCAACGGATTGGGATGTGCTCTTTACCAATGCAAATGACCACACCAGCGAGGGCATTGTACACAATTATAAACCCCTCTTCAGGTGCTGCTTTCCTTGTATTTATTTAACAAAGCTCCTGATGTAGTGTTTTGCTGTCGAAAATTTCAGTTCTTCTCTATAAACCCTATAACTCCATTTTCAGTGTGCAGTTTCATCCTGAGCACATGGCAGGACCCACTGACCTGGTCAGCCTCTTCGATCTCTTTCTTGACACAGTCAGAGATAGTAAAAGGGGAAATGCTGGCAAGTCAGGTGAGGTACTTGTGAGACTTTTTATCACCTCTGAACATATTTTTGGCCATGTCATCATGCACTCACAGCTGAGAAACTTTTGCCAGTAATATTCTTCACCTCCACCTTTCATCAAGCAAAAACACAGAGCTAGCACATACATGTCACATTATGGAAGGAAAAATGTTGTGATTTCACTTTTAATCTAAATTTATTCCATTACATTTCCCTTCAATTTTAATTAAAGCAATATTAAACAGACTTTTATCTTGTAATCACTAAAGTGACCCTTTGTTTTTTAAAAGTGAAAGACAGGCTGAGGGAGCATCTCACATTCCCTTACTCTCCTAAGCCGGAAGAGTTTGTGCAGCCCCGTAAGGTGCTGATTCTTGGATCTGGAGGGCTCTCCATTGGACAGGCTGGAGAGTTTGATTACTCCGGCTCTCAAGTGAGTCATTTAAAAAAAAAAAAAAGAGAGAGAGAAATGAGTATTTCACCTTGGTAAAGAGTGAGCAAAAAGTACTATTTGCGTGTCCTCACCGCCATGTACAGCTATCTTCAACCCCAGTAGGTTTGTCCTTTCAATCATGTACTCATTATCAATCCCGAGGGGCCTAGCCCAAACCATGGAAAACTGCTTGGTCTCTCAGTACTTTTGTCCATGTAGAGTAAGTCCAGGCTTGACTGATTAATGATCACACACAAAAGATGCTTATACATTTGCAATAATTTTGAAACCAAAGCATGTACATCATTGTTTTCTGAATAATAGGCCACACTGGCCTTTTAGACTAAACTTAAAATCAGTTGTCTGTTTAAGTAACATCAAATAAAGCAGTACATCTGAAAAAGACCCAAATTGCTGTTAAGCACAATTAGTCATGCAATAACATCATATTTTGGTGCAAGTTTGGCAAAATGTCTGTTATTCACTGTTTTGTTTTTTTGTTTTTTTGCCACACCAGGCTATTAAAGCTCTTAAAGAAGAAAACATCCAAACTGTTCTCATCAACCCTAACATTGCCACAGTGCAGACCTCCAAAGGCCTTGCTGACAAAGTGTACTTCCTGCCGATTACCCCTGATTATGTCACACAGGTAAACAAAACACCTATTAATGCAGGAACTACCTTTACTCTCAGTTTTCTTAGGTTATGCCCAGTGTTGATGCTGAATTATTTCAGCTGAATTAAATAGGTTTTTTTTCTGCATGTCTTCCGATAGTATTTGAAATTGTCAAGAATGTGACAACTGTATTTAAAATCAAGGGCTGTCTGACATAATTTTAATGGCGGACTTAGAGTGTGTGTATATATGTGTGTGTATATATGTGTGTGTGTGTGTGTGTGTGTGTGTGTGTGTGTGTGTGTGTGTGTGTGTGTGTTCACTAGGTGATAAAGAATGAGCGTCCTGATGGTGTTCTGCTGACATTTGGGGGTCAAACAGCTCTGAACTGCGGAGTGGAGCTGACCAAGCAGGGTGTGCTGGAGAAGTACAATGTGAGAGTGCTGGGAACCCCAGTAGCCTCCATTGAGATGACGGAGGACAGAAAGATATTTGTTGAGAAAATGGAAGAGATAAATGAGCATGTGGCCCCCAGTGAGGCAGCCATGTCTGTTGATCAGGTCAGTTATCAATTACATTTGTTGTATTTCCTCTGAGGTCCACTTTTGTTTGTAAGAAAAATTGAAGTTTTCTACCAAATGGACCTTGTAAATAGCAATTAGTCTAAATGACTGTATCTTTAAGTGTGCTTTGTTGAAATTCAGACTTGGATGCTTAACAGCATTTAAAAAAATATTTTTTTTTCCCCTCAGGCAGTGGCAGCTGCTGAAAGACTGGGCTACCCAGTGTTGATACGCTCAGCGTTTGCACTTGGTGGACTGGGCTCAGGTTTTGCCAACAACAAAGAAGAGCTGATCACACTAGTCACGCAAGCCTTTGCTCACACGTCCCAGGTCTTGGTGGATAAGTCGCTTAAGGGCTGGAAGGAAATTGAGTATGAAGTGGTACGGGATGCTTATGACAACTGTGTTACGGTAGGCAACTTTTCATGAGACTAAAGACCTGTTTAAGGTTGACTCATTTGAGTAAAAAAGATTATACCTTCACTGTTGTGCCAGATTTATTTTATGTAAACTTCAACTTTCCAGGTTTGTAACATGGAGAACATAGACCCATTGGGAATTCACACTGGAGAGTCCATAGTTGTGGCTCCTAGTCAGACCCTGAATGATTACGAATACAACATGCTGAGGAATACAGCCATCAAAGTTATTCGGCACCTGGGGATTGTGGGAGAATGCAACATTCAGTATGCTCTTAATCCAGAATCAGAGCAGGTACCTTGCCTCATCACTGTACTGATCATAGATCATTTTCCTCCATCAATATTAGAATATTTACAGACATCAAAAGTAACAATTGTCTGAAAACCCAAGGGTTGTAAACTTATACAGTGACTGCAGAAAATACAGGTAAACATGATGCTACTGCAACAAATACTTTTTATTGGCAGAACGTTAGTGTATTTTATCCGTAGATTTGAAAAAAGGTTTTAAAGGCAAAAGTTTGTATGGAACAGTGTAGACTCTGAACACAGCTGATTGGGTTTTTGTAATAATTTTGACTTGTGCATTTGACACACCCAGATTGTGTGGTTCCTCCCTCTCTCTCACAGTACTACATAATTGAGGTGAATGCTCGTCTCTCACGGAGCTCTGCTCTGGCCAGTAAAGCCACCGGTTACCCCTTAGCCTATGTGGCAGCTAAGCTCGGCCTAGGGATCCCCCTGCCTGTTCTGAAGTGAGTTGTGACAACACTACAAATTATTAACTACCTCCAATAATTTATCACTGAGCCCTTGAATCCCTCTGCCACTTCTGAAGTGAGTTGTGACAACACTACAAACCATTAACTATCTCCAATAATTTATTGCTGAGCCCTTGAGACACACACTTACTGGCACTTGTGATGTTGGGACACAACTCATCTTGGTCATTTTCTAGACCAGGGGTGGCAAACTGAATTCCTTCCTGGCCCCAGCTCTGCTTGGTGAGTTGAATCAGGTGTCCAGAGGGAGACTGCAAGTCTGTAGAGCTGTGACCTGGAATGAGCCCAGTTTGACACCACTGCTTTAGACTATAGTGCCAATGCTGGCTGCATAATATTGGTTGTTGGACTGTTCTTAGCCCTGCAGTGTCAAGGGATGTGTATTGCAAACATGATGACACATTGACTAGTTTGACTAGTTATTTTATTATTGCTTAATTGGAGAAATGCGTTATTCCCGATAAATGCATAAATCCCGATACCGGCACTGTTCCTTCAGAAACTTAGACATTTCGGTATTTACCAGTCAGGAGATGTTTTAAGTTACTCTGGCTAACATACCACTGCTTTGTTGATGTCACTGCTGTGCTGAGAATGGCATACCACCTGAATAATATTCTAGATGGTCTCTTTCTTCTGAGGTGTAGTAGGTGGCCAATAAATTGTTTGGTAACAAGAGAGTAATTGTAAATATACAAAGTGGACCTATATATTGGGTATGTCTACCTGATTATATGGCCAGATGATTATAGGAGTGTCGGTACAAGATAGGTGTACCAAATAAACTGACTATTCAGTGCAAGTTGCACTTTTCCAGGAACTCTGTGACCAACTCCACGACAGCCAACTTTGAACCCAGTCTGGACTACTGTGTGGTGAAAGTCCCTCGCTGGGATCTGAGCAAGTTCCTCAGAGTTAGCACAAAAATTGGCAGCTCCATGAAGAGTGTTGGTAAGACTACCATTTTTCAAACACAGCCTCTATGAGGTCTCCCACACTTTAGCTTTATCCCAGCCTCCACCATAAATTTCAGAGATTCTGTGTTCTTGCTTGCTCGGTTGTCTTCGGAGCTGACATAGAACAAAATTGTCTTGGACATGGTCTAGGGCATCAGTGATTGTCCTCAGACATTTTCTTTTAAAGCTGTGCTTAGGTTTTGTTCACGCTCACTAAGCTTAATTTTCCCAGGCGAAGTGATGGCCATCGGTCGAAGCTTTGAAGAGGCCTTCCAGAAAGCTCTGAGGATGGTAGATGAAAACTGTGTGGGATTTGACCACACCATCAAACCAGTGTCTGAGCAGGTCAGTGCCACCCACAGAATGGGTCAGTATTTCATATGCGCTTTCAAACTGTCCATTCCACTGTGTACTTGGTGGTTAGCCACCAAAAAAGGGTGAAATGTCAGAGTGCCCAAGTGCAACTTACCGAAAAATGTAGTATTACCTTGAATGAACAATTATTGCATTTATTTGTTTTTTTGCATTAATAATTTAAACAAGGTTTTTTTTTCATTTGGCATTCAAAAAGTAATTTGTATTTAAAGTGTGTTGTTTTTATTAAGAGTTTGCATGTATAATGCTTGGCATACATTGTAGGATTTTGTGCTGTCATAGACAAAAGATGACAATCGTGAAACAATTGTGGCAATTTCTTTGGTCATTATTCCTAAACAGTGGTCCTATGTCGTACTGTGAGACAGATTCAAAGACAGCCGTAGTCATGGTCTTGCAACCAAAGATAGCCTGCAATTCTTTTCTTACAATGTCAAAAATCTTAGTGTGTGTGCTGCTACGACCTACATCTACTGATGTGAGATCTCTTCCCAACAAGATGGATGAGCTAGCAGCGCTAACCCTTCCTCAGAAGGAATACCAGCAGTGTAGCATGATGCTGCTAACAGAGACTTGGCTAACTTTGATAACTTGGGACACGAACATAGCATGGCTGATGCAGGCAGACAGGGTGAGGGAGAGCAGTTAGAGGAAAGGAGGGGGACTGGCAGTGTTTGTGAATGATCGAAGGTGTAACTCAGTATGCCATTTTCTTTTGTTAGCATTTTACAGACACAGCACCGCCATGCTCTTTGCTCATCTCTGTTGACTTTAAGCACGCCTCCCTTGACTCCACTTTGCCCTCTTTCGCTGAGACAATGAAACTTGGACTTACTGAATTCCAGGATGCATACAAATCATCACATCTTCCTCCCCTGGGATGCTCTGATCACAACCTGATGGACCTTTTCCCTGTGTATGAACCTATAGTACGCAGGGAGCTAGGCAGCCATCCACACAGTTAAAAGATGGTCGGATGAGACAAAGGAGGGGTTCTAAAGGACTGTTTTGAGACTGTGTGGAAAGTGGTGGGTGATGACATTGCTAGTTTTGTGAACTACGTTGCAGATTATATTGTTGTGTGAATAGCACTGTACTCTACAGTATGCCATTTTCAAAACAACAAATCCTGGATTTCTCCAGGCCTGAGTGTCGGACAGGGGACCCCACAATAAACAATTCTGGCTCTGTTTCTCTTCACCCTCTACACTGTAGACTAAACCAATTACTTCTTGTGAAGGTTCTCTGATGTCGCTGCAATAGTTGGCTTCATCACTGATGGGGATGACATGGAGTAAAGAGAGCTCATATAGGGCTTGGTGGAGTGGTGCCTACAGGACTACATCCAAATCAGCACTAAAAAAACAAGGAGCTGGTGGTAGAGTTTTGCAGGCTTCACTTCAACCACTGAACATCCAGGGTGTGGACATCATAGAAGGCTATAAGTACCTTGTTTTCACCTGAAATGGACACACAGCATGAAGGCTGCCTACAAATAAAGGGCAGAGCAAGCTGTATCTGTTGAGGTGGCTCAGGTTTTTTGGAGTGCAGGGAGTGCTCCTGAAGACCCTTTATGACTGTCCTGGCATTAACCATCTTTTACGGAATGGTCTGCTGGGGGAGCAGCACCACTGCTGGGGACAAGAAGAGAATGAACATCCTGATCTAGAGGGCCAGGCCTGTTCTAGGAAGTCCCCTGGATATCACTGTTGGATAACATCTCCCATCCCATGCACATCATCATGATAGCACTGAGCAGCTCCTTCAGTGATAGGCTGTTGCACTCATGGAGTGTGAAGGAGAGGTACTGCAGGGCTTTCCTTCCAGCTGCTGTCAGACTCTAGAATGAATGCAGTTGACCACACCAGGGGCTGATAAGTGCAGTGGTTCTTTGCTGTTTAGTATTTCTCATGCAACATGTGCAGTCTCTCTGGTACAGTATTACTGTGTATTATTCAGTTAGCTACTTGTGGGATAACAAGACATCCTTGCTGTTTTCACGTCCACACCACCCAGAACAGAATTTTGCAGTGCAACATTTGCAAATGCACAGGACGCCTAGCCTAAAGATGTTTACAGTTCCTGGCTTGAAAAGGTGATTGAAAATATGCTGCCATCTAGATGAAAGGTCATTACTGCTCAAATATTACATTTGTCAGGATGTACACCCTTTTTAGTCAGTGGTCTAAATAAAGGCTGTTGCTGGGTTTTTGTTTTTGTTTGTTTTTGTCTTTTTTTTTTTTTTTTTTTTGGTCATCATTCATCATTAGCTCCTATTCATGTTTTTCCTCTCCCCTTCCAGGAGCTTCAGATTCCTACAGACAAGCGTATCTTTGTGCTGGCAGCAGCCCTACATGTCGGCTGGAGTGTGGACCGTCTCTATGAGCTGACCAAAATTGACCGCTGGTTCCTTTACAAGATGAAGAACATTACAGACCACGAGAAACTTCTGGAAACATTTAATCAGGATGAAAGCACCATGCCGCCTGATGTGATGAGGAAAGCAAAGCAGTTGGGCTTCTCCGACAAGCAGATTGCCCTTGCTGTGCAGAGGTACCACTGTCTGTCTCTCTGTCTCTGTATCGCTGCTCCCTTTTGTGTTTGTTTGAACTGAAAGTGTTAAATTCTCACTAATACATGATTAGACAGCAGTATTTTTGTGACACTTTTACAGGAAGGTGTTTTGTACACAATTCAGAAATGTAGGAATGCAGTCTTTTTTGTTCATGCCGAGAACATCACATCCTTTTTTCCATGGCATGAGTATGTGCCTCCTGGCAAGGGTAACATGTAAATGACGCAATGCACAACTGACGATTAAAGTATCCTGGTGATGTCCTGGGTTTGGATAGTGACAGGCTCTTCTGCCTTTTTTTTCTGTCTTTCTCTCTCCCTTGCTCTCTCTTTCTCTTTCTTTCTCTCTTCCTTCTATCCTCCATCTTTCAAAATACTTTATTTCCTCTTGTACTCTTCAGCACTGAGCTAGCAGTAAGGAAACTGAGACGGAATTGGAAGATCCTTCCTGTGGTGAAGCAGATTGACACAGTGGCTGCCGAGTGGCCCGCCCACACCAATTACCTTTACCTCACCTATCATGGCACAGAGTGTGATTTGGCTTTTGAGGAGGCCCATGTTATGGTGATTGGCTCTGGTGTGTACCGTATTGGCAGCAGTGTGGAGTTTGACTGGTGTGCTGTGGGCTGCATCACGGAGCTTAGAAAGGTGGGTTTTCTGTGTATACATATGGTTTTGTGTTACGCCAATCAGCTGGATCAGGATTGGGAGTTATTACACATCAGAGATTGGGCAGACATAAAAAATACAATAATTTCAAAATATGCGCAATTGTAAGAATTGCAAGGATTTTGTCTGTTCTTTTTCAGATGGGCTACAAAACAATCATGGTGAACTACAATCCTGAAACAGTCAGCACAGACTATGATATGTGCAACAGGCTCTACTTTGATGAGATTTCATTTGAGGTAAGCCATCAGTCCATTCATAATTAATAAAATCATTAAATGGTATTAGTTTTTTTGTGATGCATTTTTTGTTTTTTTTGTGAGACAAATTGTCATGATTACGTTTTGTGAACTTTGGCATCAAAAAATGTATAGGTGAGGTTAGTGTTGGGCAGTATACCAGTTCATACCAAAAACCGTTTTAATTATTATTCTGGAGACTGTTTAAGGGGGACCTTTTTCACAGCTGCACCGCTAGGGGAAGGGAACTTTTCATTTGAGCGAGCGCTGAAGCTCTTGGTGAGAGTCCCGACATTTCAGATCAATAGCGCATGGGTTATAGGGCGTAAAATATTACTTTTTAGGGAGTGTGTTTTTGTGCAATTTCTTGTTTTTACCCTTTTTTTGCATGTAATTTCTCAAATACTTTCATATACAGTAATAATGATATACCTGCCGTTTGGTTCAAGGTCGTCTTCTGACGATGTGTATGATTCTGTACATCAACGGGATCAAACAGGACATCAACGGGATCAAAATAATCCCAAAAATATGTTTTTATCTCAGCATTACGGAGAAACATGCATGTGTTTAGCCTTTAGTGGTTAGCTTTAGCATTTAGCCTGACAGTGGATACAGTAGCGAAAAATATTTTAGCCAAGTAATAATAATAACAGCAACTTTATTTATGCAGCAATACCATGGATCAGAAATTTATAAACAAATACTTCTACCGAATGTAAACATTATAACACACATGCCCTGGTTCAGCTCCAGACAAGGCTCGGGATGACGTATGAAGCCTTGTGATTCACAAAATAATGGCGGAATTTCCATGAAAGTTGTTGTTTTGTGTTGCGTCGACGGTTTATGACTGGAGTTCTAATACAGTCCTATACTGTGAAACCGATATAATTTTGAAAAATACCATGATCAAAATGTTTGGTCCTCCCGCCCAGCTCTAGGTGAGGTTGTTTTGATGCTTTCTCAGTTCAAGTAACTTCAATTTTGGTTTGAATCTCAGGTGGTGATGGACATCTATGAGATGGAGAACCCAGAGGGAATCATTCTTTCTATGGGAGGCCAGCTTCCCAACAACATCGCCATGTCTCTCCACAGGCAGCAGTGCCGAATCCTGGGCACTTCTCCTGAGTTTATTGACTCTGCTGAGAACCGCTTCAAATTCTCCAGGATGTTGGATACCATTGGAATCAGCCAGCCTCGCTGGAAAGAGCTGTCTGATACAGAGGTACTTTAATAGTAATTAATTTATCATTTCGGGGCTGTCTTCCATTAGCTTTTATTCACCTTTTTTTTTTCTCCTTTTAAAGAATCATTTGTGTGGTAGTACACATTTTGCATTGTGGCTGCCTCATGTAAACAATAGCAGCCTAATCTGGTACTTCCAAAAATGTAAGGTCCCTATGTTTATTAAAATTGCTAAGGTGCGCCAAAAGACGTTATATTTACAAAAAATATGCTGCCTATTTGGCAAAGTTGAAGCACACCTGATTGAGCTGTAGTATTTTAACTTTTGTTTCCCTCTCCAGTCAGCCATGCATTTTTGCGAGACAGTGGGCTACCCATGCCTGGTGCGTCCATCCTATGTCCTCAGTGGAGCTGCTATGAATGTAGCCTACTCTGACAGTGACTTGGAGAAATATCTAAGCAGTGCTGTGGCTGTTTCGAAAGAGCACCCTGTTGTTATCTCCAAGTTTATTCAGGAAGCCAAGGTTAGATACTGTTTTTGTCTGCAATTCTCGTGTAGTTTCAAATGGTGTGTGTAAACTGGATGTGGGGATGAGGGAACAAGTTAAAGCTTGTAAATTATTTGTAACTGCTATTGAAGCTTGCCAAACCAGTCAAAAGTTGCCAAGTTATGGCATGTTGGAAGCATGTGTTGCATCAAAAGGCATTTGCTGGTGCTTTTCACATTGTTTTCCTCTTTTCTTCAACTAGAATTGCATGAAACTTGGATAAGCTTTTCAGAGAAAAATGTGTAAGATAAATAGACCTTTAGAAAGATATGTAGCATAGTATTATGAATGTTTGTCTGATTAGGTGAATAAATTGAAACAATTTTATGTTGTGTGTTCCTGTTTTTTATTTTTGTGTTGTAGGAGATTGATGTTGATGCTGTAGCTTGTGATGGAGTGGTAATTGCTATAGCCGTGTCTGAACATGTAGAAAACGCTGGTGTCCATTCAGGAGATGCTACGCTGGTTACACCACCCCAAGACATCAACCAGAAAACTATGGAGCAGATTAAGTTAATAGTCCATGCCATTGGCCAAGAACTACAAGTCACAGGACCATTTAACCTGCAACTCATTGCCAAGGTCTGCTTGTTGTGCAACTTCCTTTCATGTAAATTTTGTTTTGTTCTGTCTTGAAGAAATTGAGGTCAGGCACTTGTTTTGCCTAAGGCTTCATCCACATGGACGTTTGAATCTTGGATAAATGAACACGCTCTGAACGGCATACACATTTCTGTTGCGTTTCATAGCTGCGCTTGATTGACTTTAGTGAGACATTACACTGGTTGTCTTTGTGGATAGTTCTGCATTAAAAACAGGGATCGTCATTCTTTGTTAAAACTAAGCGTTGACATTCTTGTTTTATTAAAAAATCCTCCTGATACTGCGTCGTAGACAGGAAAGGAACAAACATCACCGCCGATACTGGGTTCACCCTCTTACTGCACAACGCCAGGTCAAATGGACATTATTTGTGATTTTTGAAGACTTGTGAATATTTAAACTCAAAGTTAATTATTATTATTATTACTTATTTATTTTTTATTTTTTATTTATTATAATAAAAAAACAAAATTCACAGGGGTTACGTTCTAAGAGCACCCGCGAATTGTGAAAAACCAAGAATTTGGGATTATTATTTGTTACTATTGTTCTTAAGTTTTATTATTGTGTGCTTGCTCAAGCACACAGCAGCCAAAGGCAGCACACCATTCTTCTTGAGTTTTATTATTTTTATTATCTTTTATTATTATTCCATTCACCTGTTTTATGGCCCGCTACTCCTCCCAGGGCTTCTGAGACAGAGACACTGTTCCACCATCGGGACCGATCTGGAACAGTGTGCTTGTTCACAGCTTTATGCTATGCCTTGTCGTTCATTTGTTATTCCCGTTTTTTTCTGGCGAAAGAATGGCCCATAAAAATGAATGGGTAGAACTTTGGAATGTTGTCATGCACTCTAGCCGTTAGAGTGAGAGCAGCAAAAAAAAAAACAGTAAAAACTGTGATTCAAAGTTAAAATCCACATTTTAAACCATGTAAAACCTCTGAATTAAGTTGGAAAACATAGATAAGGGGAGAGAGGAGATTGTGGCAGTAAAATCGGCCTTCTAAATGATGTTAAAGACACTTCTAGCCAGAGAAAGATGGTTGTTTTAAGCCATGACGGTGTTTTAGTGTGTTTGGATGGAGCTGGTGATTCACTGAGAGAGAGAGAAGTTGAGACAGAGAGAGAGGCAGAGACTGTGGCATATATAAGGTATAACAGGGTAGAGAGGACATGTGGTGAGAGAGAAAGAAAGAGACGCATAGATAGATAGGTACATAGATAGATAGATAGACCGTCGTCTTGGCCTGCACATGAGCAACCACTTTATTAGAAATGCTAACTTAGCCATTTCAAAGTGTTCCCATTCGGCCCATGAACATGCCACAGCTACGAGACTCGGTAGTCAACCTCAGGCCTCATCAAGAAGAAGGGGTACAAGAAGGGTCAGACGACTGCTGCATTTTGTCTGTGGAAATGCAGTCTAGTTTTATAGTGTAAACCCTAAAGATGCCCAAGATATGCTCCTAAAACACTTTAATTTCATTTTAAACTTAAAGGTAAACCTGTATCCATACTGTAGGGTGTACTAACTGAACTAATGTCTCCCGCAGTGATAGAATGTAGAATACCGATGTTACCCCTATATAGACTACTGTAATTCATGCAAGCGTGTTTTCTTTGGTATGCGCTGTTGTTTTCTTTTAAATAAGCAGTTTAAATTCAGTAGGTTACAGTAATAAAAATACAGGACTTTAAAAGAGGAAAATAAAAAAACAGAACAGTCATGAGAACCCTGAACCGTGACTTTGCGGGGTAGCACTGTATTGATGATGATGATGATGACGATGACGGCGACAACAACGACAAACACGCGCCCTGCGGTGTGCTTGTGTCCCACCCAGGTTGAGTCCCTGCCACGCGCCCAGAGACCCCGGGATAGGCTTCAGGTACACATGACCGTAGTAAGGATTAAGCGGTTACAGAAAATGAATAACAAGTACTTATAGAATCATGGGACATAGTCGGTCCTCCATAACGTCAACCGAATGCCATGTAATGGCAATAGCGGCGTTTTCTTTGCGTACGTCAGGATTTCGGCAGAAAATGATGCCTAGAATACATAGGCAACTTTTTTTTTTTTTTTTTTTTTTTTTTTTTCAACGCCACCCAAACACGCAGGCGACCGAACGCAGGTGCTAAACGCCCATGTGGATGATTTGATTCGCTCCAGAGAGCAGTAAAATGGTTAGCGGCCAGTCCCCGCTCACCTTACGACACGCGCCAGAAAAACGCCTGATTCAGACAGCTGTGTGGACGAGGCTTAATGGTATAATGTGCTAATTAATAACTGTCTTCCATGCAAAATTTATTTTGGTCTGCAGTCTGGATTTGAAAGTTGTTGACCTAGCTGTTTTTTCTATTTATGTCTTGCCTTATATTCTTTGTGTGTCTCAATTTAGGATGACCAGTTGAAGGTGATTGAGTGCAATGTTCGAGTCTCGCGCTCTTTCCCATTTGTATCAAAAACACTGGGTGTAGACCTTGTGGCCCTGGCAACACAGGTTATCATGGGAGAGGAAGTGGAAGATATAGGGCTCATGAGGGGAAACGGTGTTGTGGGAGTTAAGGTAAGAGCTACTACCCAGCAGCCTTTAGAAAAAGAATGCACAAGTGGTCTGATCTCCACAACAGTTTGGTGATTTCTCTGCTCAAACACACCTGTTACTGGCCAGGTTTAGTTGATATGTCTGAGTCAGAGAACTGCCAAACTGCTCTGGCCATAGCCCCCAGGACTGAAGTTGTGCATCCCCACTTTAAAGTTGTTTAGAGTAGCACATCAGAGTAATTTTCTAAATTGCTTTGTGTTGTCAGTATCCTTAGTTTGTCATGGACATGTTCCTGATCAGTAGATTTTTGTAAAACCTTAACATTTTTTTGTACATTGGTGCATTGTCCAAAACTAGTGACTGTCAATAAAAATAATGGGTATTTAGCATGATCGGATTTCATTTTTAATAATGCTCATTATCCTCCATGCTTAATTTTTGCTGGTCATGTTTTAATGTGACCATGTTGCGTGGTCTGTATAAGTTCTGAACGTGTGTCTTGAAGGTTCCCCAGTTCTCTTTTTCACGGCTGGCTGGGGCCGATGTGGTGTTGGGGGTAGAAATGACCAGCACTGGAGAAGTGGCCTGCTTTGGTGAGAACCGCTATGAGGCCTACCTGAAAGCCATGCTCAGCACAGGCTTTAAAATCCCCAAAAAGAACATTCTCCTCTCCATCGGCAGCTACAAGGTATTTGAATTGGGAAAGTCTGCCCTTCATTGCTTTTTTTTTTTTTTTTTGTTTGTTTGTTTGGGGGTTTTTTTGGGGTTTTTTGTTTTGTTTTTGTTTTTCAGTTATGACAATCTACGACTGGTTTATTGATATTATATTGTTGCTGTCAGATGTATCTCATGAATAAATGAGTTAAATATCCTTTGCCTTTTATATTTTGTTAATTTCAAAATGATTGGACAAATAGAAATATTCCCCCCCCCTTTCCTGTGAAGTGTTCCTTTTGGATATGCAAGGTTTTAAGGTTTTATCCTGACAACCGTGGCAGGTATCTATGTTTTATTTTCCCTTCACTAGTTTTTATTTCTTCCTTTATTTACTAGAATAAGAGTGAGCTTCTGCCTACAGTTCAGGCTTTGGAAAGCCTGGGCTATAACTTGTATGCCAGTCTGGGAACTGCAGACTTCTACACTGAGCATGGTGTAAAGGTACAGTGAATAAATGCTATACTACTAAATCTGATTCCTTGCTTTAGTATATTTGCTTTTTGGTGTTGTACAAGAGGGCTGATTGAGTACAGGACATAACAGGTTGTATTTTTAAAAGTGTCCCACAAAGTATTAATAAGGAAGACCATAAAAGACACCTTGTGGCTTGATGCAAAGTAAAGTAGATCTTTCACGGAAGATTAGCAGAGTATAGCATTTTAGGTAACACTTAAGTAGGTCCTTAAGTAGTTTTTCCAAACTGTTCATTGACACTTTTTTTTTTTTTTGTTTTTGGGTCTGTGCTTAGGTTATGGCTGTAGACTGGCCTTTTGAGGAAGAGAGTGACAGCCCTAACAAAGAGAAGCAGAGGAACATCATGGATTACCTGGAGGAGAACCATTTTGACATGGTCATTAACCTGTCCATGCGAAACTCTGGTGGACGGCGCTTGTCTTCCTTCGTCACTAAAGGATACCGTACTCGGCGCATGGCTGTAGACTACTCTGTACCTCTCATAATTGATATAAAGTGCACCAAGCTGTTTGTTCAGGTAAAAATCTGTTTGTAAGAATCCACTAAACAATAATCCCTGATCTTACCTGATTAAGGCCTTCCTAGATACAACAAACATTTTATTCTCCAAGACTGAGTGTCTCAATCTGAATTCATAACAAATGGCTCGCTCCCTGAAACATGTTAGACCATGCTCTTATTTTGCTTTGGCTGTTGGCTGTTTTGGAGTTTTAAATATATTTTCAACATCCCACAGCTCTTGCTCATCTCAACATGCTTGTTTTAAAACATAAAAATATAAATCTTCAAATGTAAATGTTTATCTAAAAGGCTTTAGCCGATCAACAGTAGTACTGGGCTGATAGTTTCCGTGAATATTTAAAAATGAATCAAAAAGTAATCAAGTGCAAAAATAGTACTTGTCTTATAAGCTGTTTATTCTGTAGTGCATGCCCTAAATCAGCCCTCAAGCGTTGCCTGGCTTGACTCTTTTTTTTTTTTTTTTTTATCAGTACATGGTTGCGGTTGCTAAACAGACAAAACATGGATGTGAAGCACCTTCTTTCATGACTTGATGTTTTTAAAAAATTACATTGAATTATTAACTCAAAAAGACTGCAAGATTCTGACTAAAATAAATTGATTCGGAGGAATCTGTTGTTGAGACAAGGCATACAGTATTTGCGAATGGTCCCCCAACCCAACGCATGCACTGAGACAGTATTGTGTCAGACAGTATTGTATATGTATTGAATTGTATATGCGCACAGACTCTGTGCTGGAGCCACCCACCTATCCACCCACATTTTAGTCCAGCTCATAGCCTTAATAAATACACATTTTATCTTTGCAGGCATTAAGACAGATAGGTCGTGCTCCCCCAGTGAAGACTCATATTGACAGCATGACCTCACAGAAACTAATTCGTCTACCTGGTAAAGAACAAGCTGTTCTCCTACTATGTACAATAGGCACTTCAAGCAGTTGTAGCATGTGCTGTGTTTCCATGTTATGGTTACAAAGTAAACCTGTTCCTGCTGTTATTAGGTCTCATTGATGTCCACGTACACTTGCGAGAACCAGGAGCCACGCACAAAGAAAATTTCTCTTCGGGTACTGCCGCTGCCCTGGCAGGAGGCATCACCATGGTGTGTGCCATGCCAAACACAGACCCTGCAGTCATAGACCTCAGCTCACTTGCTATGGTCCAGAAGGTAACATCACCTTGTACAATTCTGTTTTTAACTTAGCATAAAGGCCTAAAGCATAAAGGCCTTGTCTTGTGGTGTGTGTGATATGAGTGTTGCCTTGATTCAGAATTATTTTCCTTCCTGCCATCAATCTTTGTAGCTGGCAAGGGCTGAATGTCGCTGTGACTACGCCCTATATGTGGGGGCTGCTTCAGATAATGCCACTCTTCTGCCATCCATTGCAAATGCCACAGCTGGTCTGAAGATGTATTTGAATGACACATATTCAACCCTCAAGATGGACAATGTTTCTTTGTGGATGGAGGTAAACGGGGTATTTGTGCCCAAAACACAATTGCCTGAATATGAGTCAGCCAACAAGATGTCAAAATCAATAGTAGAAGGAATGTAATAGTATAGATTACACAGGTCAACATTTTTTTTTTCAGCAGAGACTACAGGCTGATTTTAAATCTGTATTCAGTCTTTTCCAACCACGTCAACTTTTGAGTTATAAATAATTTTAATTTACAATGTACTTGTATGTAACTTTTACTAAAACGTAAGCACCAGTGTTTCAGTATCTTCAGTGCAAAGTCAAATTGTAACACACAGCGATACAGATACACTGTACTGTGTCAGTAAGTAGCCACTGATTCTTAAATGCTTAGAGTAAGATTTTCTTGTGTACACTACACCTGGATTGTTGTTATACAGCATCCAGCATACTCTCATTCCAGAAACTTTGGTAGCGACGTTTCATTGACCGAATAAAGTTTTCCACTGTGATGACGGATTTCCGTCAACAGAGGGCACTAAAGGTAAATTGTGAGAGGTGGTGACATGGAGCATTTGGTAAAAACAAAAAATTCTGTCATTTTTATTTATTTATTTATTTTTTTGCTTTAATCCATGTGAATATCTTGATGAAAACGCTCTCCTTGTTTGGAGACCATACCAAGACAATCCACATGGCAAAAGTAACAATACTTGAGATGGTCTTGAGGTTCTGCCCACACCATCGGGACTGCAAATGGCATAGCTGCCTTTTGCCAATTTAGCCAGTCATGCAGTCCAACTGGAACAGATGACATGTGGAGCCCAAGACTTATCCTGGTCAAGCAGCGGACAGCCGAAGTACAGTTTGTATTTCTTCTTAAGATCTGAAGAAATTGGATGACGTTGTGCTTACGTGAATGAACCACACACACATACACAACAGAAGCTGTCTGGATGATTTCTAGGCATGATAACTGAAATCAATCACAGTCAATGGCATCTGTAACATAAAAATACCGACAACTGTCGTTAAATTGCTTAACGTGCTAAGGCTATAATATCAGAAAAATATAAGTAGCTTCACCACAAAAACTAGACGTGCAAGAAAAAAATTAATTACAGATTTGAAATCTGCATGAAAAGAAGTACAAAACCCACACAAAATGATGTCAGATGAAAATGAGCTGTTGACCTGCGTTATAGATTTATAGCAAATAGATTTATTTTATAGCTGGCATTAGTTATATGTCATTACATGGAGAAAAAACCCTTTTGAATACAGCACTTTGAGAAGTGGCCGAAGCATTTGCCAATTGTAGCCCATGCGGAGAAGCAGACCGTGGCTGCGATTTTGATGGTTGCCCAGCTGTACCAGAGACCTGTGCACATCTGTCATGTTGCCAAGAAGGAGGAGGTACGTTAAGAAGGTTGTTTGAAATATTGATTTTATTTCATTAACATTGTGATACCTGTTTTTGAGAGAGTATTCTAATAGCACAGAATCTCCTTAATTTTCAGATCCTGATCATCCGAGCTGCCAAGCAGAAGGGTATCCAGGTGACTTGTGAGGTGGCCCCTCACCATCTCTTCCTCTGTGAAGACAACGTGCCTGATCTAGGGAATGGTAGAGCTCAGGTGCGACCCATGCTTGGCACTCGTGAGGACATGGAGGCACTGTGGGAGAATCTGGACATTATTGATTGCTTTGCCTCAGACCATGGTGAGGATAGATTTCAGTGCCTCACTTGATATGGAAAAACACGCCAGACACACTTTTAATAAAAAAAAAAAAACATTTTTAAAGAACCGTAAAACAATTAAAATTATTATATGCAGACTTCATGTGCTTGCACAACTTAAACAGCAGCATTTGCCGTTGCCGTCATGTTGGCAAATGTACATTTTACTCTGTATTTTAGTAAAATGTTGTTTGAGGAATATAGTATACAATTTATTAAACCACTTAGCTACCATTGACAGTTACTTTTGCTTACATTTGTTTGATATATTGACTGATCTGAAGCAAGATTGAGGGGCAAAAGTTTTCATGTTGCAACTGTCGACTGCACTACCACAAGGACTTGTATATAACAAGGCTTATTCTGTGTCACATGATGTGCAACTGCAGCTCCTCACACTGTGGAAGAGAAGAACTCTCATAAGCCTCCCCCCGGTTACCCTGGCCTTGAGACCATGCTGCCTTTGTTGCTTACTGCTGTCAGTGAGGGGCGCCTCACCCTAGATGACATCATCAAGAGGATGTATGAGAACCCAGCTCGGATCTTCTCTCTTCCTGCTCAGGAGAATACCTATGTAGAAGTATGTAGTTACAAAATGCCAGTGACCTCAACACAACTGTGAATCGTTTCTGATGGCATACTATATTCTGGACCAGATATTAATTTATAGCAATCATCTTCCTTGGTTTAGTTGATCCCTCTAAACAGTTGCGTTTCCTAGGTGGACTTGGAGCAAGAGTGGGTCATCCCGAAGCACATGCAGTTCACAAAGTCCAAGTGGACACCATTTGAGGGAATGAAGGTGAAGGGTAAAGTCATGAGAGTGGTGCTGAGAGGTGAAGTGGCCTACATTGATGGACAGGTAAAAATAAAATTAATCATATATTCATGGGCATTAACGACTACAGATTTTTTTCAGATTGACTTTTCCGTCAATGAAGTCGAGTTGGCTCACACACGCAGCAGAGGAACACACGTTTTCAACATAGATTTTTGCAGGGTCAGGTGTCCCATTACTTTTGTCCATACTAAATAGCTCAATTCTCGCATTACTTCGGTGAAAGCACCGAACTTTCAAACTAAAAGGATTTTAAGTAAGTAAATAATGCGTTAACATGATAACGCCTTAACTTTCCCAGCCCTATATAGTGTGTGTGTGTGTGTGTGTGTGTGTGTGTGTGTGTGTGTGTGTGTGTGTATCTATCT
>JBBIGA010000153.1:13665214-13677230 GCA_037576975.1 Alestes dentex | reverse complement strand
CAGATGCAGCTTCAAAAACAGTCCAATCAGTGCAGTCAAAGCAGTCCTGCAGTTCCTGCTTTGCTGCATTGGTCCACCTCTTCACAGTTTTGACTACAGGCTTGGCACGTTTAAGTTGTTGCCTGTAAACTGGAATAAGACGGACCAGGCAGTGATCAGAATGTCCCAAAGCTGCCCGGGGAACAGAGCGATAGGCATCTTTTAAAGTGGTGTAGCAGTGTGATATTGTCCCTGGTGGGACAGTTAATACACTGTCTGTATTTAGGAAGTTCGTGGTTTAGATTCGCTCTGTTAAAATCCCCAAGGACAATTGGAAAGGAATCTGAAATTTTTCTTTCCAGGGTGGTAATCTGTTCGTGTTGGCCTGAGGAGGGATGTAAACTCCCACCAGGATGAAGGAAGAAAACTCCCGGGGTGAATAAAACAGTTTGCAATTGATAGAAAAAGTTTCCAGGTTTGGACTGCAGAATTTCTGTAACACTGTGACATCAGTACACCAACCTTCGTTAACGTAGAAGCAAACTCCACCCCCGAGAGCTCCATGACGCGATCCACGCAATGGTGGAAGCCCGGCAGGTTTAAGGCAGCGTCTGGAGTTTGTTCACTGAGCAAAGTTTCAGAGAAGCAAAGGGCAACAGAGCGTGCAAAGTCCTTGTTAGTTCGGTTAAGCATTCTCCTGACACCTAGAATTGAATAACTTGTACTATGACCACTTTATCTGAAAACGAAATAAATGAAAGGATGATCCCTGAATTTTAAAGAGTATTGGTTGTCTCATGAAATTATCATTGTTCATCGGTCACCTGCAAGTGTAAAATGTAAGTTCATGTAATAATATTAGGGCTGAAACGATTATTCGAGTAACTCGAATAATTAGATTACAAAAAATGATTTTGCCTCAAGGCTTCGTTTAATGTATGTCACCAAAATCCGTCTATTTAAAACGTCTCTGCTATTGTATCACTCCCGCTTTGTAGACACTGCGCAGCTCCGGTATTATTGTTTCACATGGACTGTTGTAACTGACGCGCATTTCAAAGATTTAAGACGTTTATTTTGCTCTCTGTGGAAATGGTGGAAAATGAACATCATGGTGTGCGTAAAAGGCAGAAAATGTCTCAAGTGTGGGACCATTTAACACTACGTAAGACGGGCAACCAAGTGCAGTGTAACCACCGGTGCTGCTCAGCATCTTAGCGTGTTTGCACTGCTTTTAGTCACTAATTATAACTTAGTAGTGAGTTAACTTAACGTTTTGGACGATTGTTAAACTATTTCCATCGGTCTACAACATCATCAGCCCACAGACGAGAAACGGTACATTTCAGTATGGAGTTTGGCGAACGCCTTCTCTGCACGAGTGCGGCATGTTTAGTTCAGCCCCTCTCTCCGTCAATAGCACTTAGCGTAAAGTTTACTTGTGTGAAGTGTACGTTAGTGACGACATGAGGGGAAATTCCAGATTGGGCCATTTGAGCTGTTGTTCTCTCAACAGCGGAATGGGATGATCAAAGCACACTTTACACCTATCGCCATTTCTAGCCACTGCAGGACCATAAGCAGGCTATGGGAACGCATATTAATGTTAAATCTCAAAGTGAAATTTTCATTTCTTGGGACCTTTACAGTTTTGAAGTTGCCTTCACAGTTCGAACACTTTATTATTATTGTTATTCAAACTTTTAAGATTCCTAAACATGAAGCGTTCTGCAAAGAAAACTGGAAAAATCTTTTGTTTGTGTGTTAACGTAGTTGAAGTAAACTGAACAAAGTGGAAATTTCACTTGAACATTTGTGAAAGGAATGCAAGATTTGTTATAGTATAGGGATAAGACACTGAGATATACTTTTGACTGGAGGAAAATTATGCCTCAAACTTTTCATCCAAAAAAATTTTCGGGCCAAAAAAAACAAAAAACAAAAACCCACATGCATTTTCGGTTTCGGCCACAATTTTTACGCGACCGAAACAGTGATGACGCAATTATGATGCAACCACAACGTGTTTGTCTCAACGTCGGGATTAATTTATCATATAAAATCAAAACATCCCGAGCACCATGTAGAGTATGAAGCACAGAAGAGGTCCTTCGAACCTCTGCACTCCAAGGGCAGCTGGTGGTCTAGTGGTTAGGGCGCTCGCCCTGTGATCAGGAAGTCCCCAGTTCAATTCCCAAGACCCCTGAGCAAATGTATAATATTTCAGCTATCTTGCTTTTAGGCTATTCATGAGTGGGGCCAAGTAAAATATTTTATTTCAATTTTTATTTTATATTGTGCATTGTCTGAATGCTAAATAAATATGTTCACAGTTTTGTAACAGATTTATGCTTTTAGTAATTTAATCATAATTTATTTCGGTTTTAGGCCAAGTATTTCCTCATTTTCGGTTTCGGTCCAAAAAAATCATTTCAGTGCATCCCTACTATAAAGCTTGTGTTTTTCTTGCCCATTAACTTATTTAATGAAAGCTCTTATCTAGAGAAGTGTACAAAAGACAGCAACACAGAATGGGATCTGTTAGTCAAGAATCCAAAAGACTTCTTTCTAAGAATATTAAAGACATCTCAATATGGGGGCTTCTGGTATGAGGCGTGCGGTGTATACACATTTTGCTCGCTCCCTCGCTCCCACAAACAACTTTTCATTTAACTTCTAAAACCTCAGCATTTTGTGCATAAAGTTTGTAATGACTTAATAGGTGTCAGTAGTTCAAACTATCCTGACAGTATGTCGAAGACAAAGGCGAAAACCGCAGAAAAAGACAAAGATTCTTCTACAGCTAGTAGCATTACTATGGCCGAGATTAGCCTGCTGCTAGACGAGCACTGAGCTGCCCTCGCAGCCAACTTTGAGTCGCCCTACCATTGCAGACCATGTACAAAAAATTTACTAATTGGAAGACAATGTTACTGAAACCGACCAGCGTCTTCAAAAACTTGAGTGTCAGCTGCAGTTTGAAAACAGAAAACGAACCTCTCAAGGCTTTGGTAGCAGATCTGGAAGGTTGCAGCAGACACCAAAACATCAGAATCATCGGCTTACTGGAGCAGATTGAAGGACCTCAGCCAACTGTGTTTTTCTCCCAGCTTCTTGTCGACGTCTTCGTTACAAAGATTCTCACTTCGCCCCCCGAGTTGGGCCGAGCACATCGGATCCCCACGCCAAAACCTGCTCCAGGAGGAAGGCGTCGTCCCGCGATTCCACTACTTCCAAGCTAAAGACTGGGTGAACCGCGAAGCTCGCAGACGTGGCAAGCTGACATATAATGGACATAAGCTGCGCTTCTATGACAACTAGCTACAATCCCAACGTGGTTCAACAGAGTGCCGAGTATAAAAGCTCCACTAGCGAGCTGTACAAGGGCGGGTATAAACCAGCTTTACTTTTTCCAGCCAGGCTTCGCATCACTTTGCCTAAAAGGGAGCAGAAGTGGCTCCTATCCCCTTCAGAGGCTGCCAAATTTGTCCAGAACATGTAAGACAACTGTCAGAATGACTATTTCTCCTGTTCAAACTCACTTCTCTCTTTTCTTTTAATGCGCTCGCAATGTTTCTGACGCATGCTTTTTTCAAGATGAGCATCAAATAAAACAAACAAGGACAGGAGGTTTCAGATTGAACAAACAAGTCTAATGTTTATCCACCCTGTTTACATTTACTGAAATGTGAGTATAGAGCAATTGATTTTAGGAAGCAGTAAATTTTGCTGACGTTTGTGTCAGAGTGTTTGCTGTCGTTGGATACTGTCTCACCAGTTGATCTGAAATACAGGGTCAGGTAAGGGTTTGGGTGGGGGGGGGAGACCATATGGTTTTCGTTTTCAGATATATCATGCCATTTATGTCTGAGGATTTTTATGTGCTACTTTCAGAATAACATACGTCTGACCAAGCCAGTTGCAATATGCCGTTAGATTTTCTTATGCCGTTAGATTCTAGGTATTGGGTATCCTCCAGGGGGATGGAGACCTGTAGGCATGTCTCCTGCCTGAATAGCATTACATTATGCCCGTTTTCAACATTTTGTCAGCTCCAGGCGGTGCCTTAAAATTTTGTTAGCTGGAATGTTCAAGGGCTCAACTCTCCTGTGAATAGAAGAAAATAATATCTCACCTAAGACATTTGAACACTATACTTGCTTTTTTACTGGTAACCCACCTCAAACTATCAGATCATCTTAAACTTCACAGAGGTTGGGTAGGTCAGCTCTATCATTCCTCATTCACAAGTAAGGCCCGAGGCGTGGCAATTCTTGTTCATAAGTCAGTCCCGTTGTCTGTCTCGAAGGTTATATCTGACCCGAATGGACGTTACGTAATTATTGTAGGTAAAATTTATGGCTCTTCATTGACTTTGGCAAATGTGTATGGTCCTGGCTGGGACAATGAATGCTTTTTCAAAAACCTTTTTTTGCTCTTTTCAGTCTGAATGCCAGTCAACTTATTCTTGGGAGATCCATTTAAGGATTTGCTCATTAAAAAGGCAGAATTTGATATTCTGTTCTCTAAGGAGGCTACTAAAAACGCACCACAATTATGAGTTTGGAGACAAACCCAGTAAACTGCTTGCTCACCAAATTAGTCACTTGTCTTCAACATTGCATATTACACAAATCAAAACTGAAAGTGGAACTACAATTAATCCTTAAATCATCAACAACCAATTTAGGGACTTGTATACCTTACTATATACTTCTGAGAGCTCATCTGATGAGAAGCGGCTGGAAATTTTTTTTTGAGAGCTCACTTGATGAGAAGCGACCTCTGAACATTCCTGTTATTGACCCTGACACATCTTTTGGACTGGATGAACCTTTCACAGCTGAAGGGCTGAAAAGTTCTTCTTTTCCAATGCAAAACGGAAAATGTCCTGGTCCTGACGGTTTCCCATCAAAATTTTGAAAGGCGTTCGCTGATAAACTCTCCCCATTATTGTTAACAATGTTTAATAAATCGTTACAGTTTGGCCATTTGCCCACTACAATGCGTCAAGTCAGTATCTCCGTTTCACTAAAAAAAGACAAAGACCCCCTTCTCTACAGTAGCTTTCATCCTATCTCCCTGCTTTGTGTAGACGTGAAGCTACTAGCGAGATGCTAGCGAGACGTTTAGAGCTAATTTTGCCGTCAATCATTTCCTCAGATGGTTTTCTTAAGAATAGGCATTCTTTCAAAAATGTTAAATGGCTATTGAACATATTGTATCATCTTTGGACATCACCTTCATCTTTGGATTATCTCAAGGGATACAGAGAAGGCACTTGATCGCATGGAATGGTCATATCGGGTTTTCACACTTAAAAAGTTTGCTTTTGGCGATAAACTTATTTTATGGATTAAGTTCTTATGTTCATCCCCCCGGCTCCAGTTTGTACTAACAATAATTACTACTTTCCTCTGAAGTGTGGAACCAGGCAGGGCTGTCCGCTCTCTCCACTATTGTTTACCATTGCTACTGAGCCACTGGCAGTTTCCCTTAGACCCAGTCAGATAAAGGGTATTGTAAAAGGCATTGGGCATAAAAGGTCTTTGTATGCAGATGATCTTTTATTGTTTATTTCTGACCCAGATCAACCCATCCCTTCACTCCTGGAATTGCTGATGGACTTTGGCCAAATCTCAGGCTACAAACTAAATCTACATAAAAGCGAACTTATGCCCATTAACAATGCAGCTATATCTTATCATTTCTCCTCATTACCATTTAAGGTTTACTTGGAAATGTTTAAATATTTAGGTGTTTGTGTTACTAGAAAGTATTCGGATCTGTTTAATGATAACTTTTCCCCACTACAGGCAAAACTGATTCAAGACATACATTGTTGGTCTCTTTTACCTTTGTCCTTGGCTGGCCATATAAACTGTATTCAAACTGTGAGAATAACGTTGTCAGCAGCCTTGTTCTCTGAGTGAGACCAACTTACCTATGACAAAAGCCTCTTTGAAGGTGGTTCCAGTGACATTGTACCAGGGTGGTCTCCCTGCTGTGTAGATCGTCCTCTTATTGGTCCTCAGAAGAGGTGGTTCTGTCTTGCTCTGACTGGTGGTTCGCTTTCGTGGAGACAGCGAGGGGGTCAGGGGGCATTTGTGCTTCATAAGCCCATCAAGAGAATCCTCACCACTGCCACTACATCACAAAATCAAAAAATACCTCTGCCTTTGGAAGGTGACCAAAAACTGACAGTGAACAATAAAAAGGTTTACTGAAGATTAATTACTGAAGATTAAAAGATTAACTCACCCAGATAACATTAATAATTTAATAATACATATCCATGACAGCATCTTGATTTATCCATTAAAGTAACTGTTTACAAAAAAAAAAAAAAACACTTATTGAATTGTCAGTGTGCATGTCCAAACTGCCATCAGAAATGCCTTTAGTTCATGACTGATCCAAACCTTATCTGAGCAAAGTTACAAGAAAATGTTCCATGGAGAGTGAGAGAGAGTCCATGATCTCAAGGACTTCCTCAGGCAGGGCTGCTCACATGGCTAATTCATGTTGGTGTGGGTGAGGGAGTATGGGGAGACCTTCACATCCTCTCCAGGAATCCACACACTTGCCCAGCTTAGATTGGAGCCTCATTTGAGTAAGGCTCTCATCATGTGGTCAGAAAATGGACATGATGGCCACAATTCCACGACAAACTGTACTTGGAGCTGCTACAACATTTATCTAGCTGGGAAATGAAAATGCCAAGATAATGCAAGGTTCTACACTAAATAATCTATTATTATAGTAAAATAGTAGTGGCATACTTACATCACTTGTACACCAGTACATTGCTTGTTGTACGCATGTTTACTCTAATCTTTACAAAATAATGACTTCTATTTGTTAGCAGCTTGCTGCAGACGAGTAGATTAGGTAAGTGTCTCATACTCTCTGCGCAGACACATACTAAACTCACCACACATTGGGACTTTCCTTCCCTATAACTGGTACTGCATCTATACTTCTGTGCCCCAGTAGTACAACAGAAAATAAGATAAAAACATTCACATTATCCAGCTCTTAAAACTTATTACTGAACTGTTAGAAGATGTAGCCTTAAGATGTAGTTAGAAGATTAAGTAAATGTACTTCGCATTTAGCTGCGATATTGATTCGAGTTCCACTGACTGCCTGTTCAATGCCATTTTTGCCACCTTTGTATTTCAGGCAATGGCTTCATCTAGCTCAAAACAGCACCAACTAATGGCTTTACGAGTCCGCTAAATTCAAAACAACTGTTATCTTCCTGCTGCTAACTTCAAGATGGTATAGATCAGTCGCTAAGCTAGCAGACAGGATTGGTTGACACTACAGGGATCCCCAGTGGTGGTATGATGTTTTAGTGTAGTGTGTAGTGAGAGAGTACTAACATACAGGAACATGCAAACATAAACATAGGGGGAAAAAATGCTGCACTGCAGAAATCTGCATAACCTACAAAATAGCATATTAAACACAAGTTTACATTTACATGTCCCTTTACATTCTGAACTTGGACTTAAAAAGCACTGAGTCACCATTGGTACTGCAGTTTAGTGCAAAACTAGGTTAGATCAATGTTCAAGAACAAGTTGTAAAACATCAGTCACACGAATCAAGAATTTCTTGAATCACGAATCAAGAAATGTAACAAGAAGAAGAAGATGATTAATAAGGGAGATGTTTCTCCTTAGATTTCTGTGCAAGATTACTGTAATGTAATGTAATGTATTGTAATGTTATAATGCGGCGGAAGTGTGTTAGCTCCCAGAACAGCCTGCCGACGTCACCTGCCTCGCAGCTTTGACTTGTTTGGTGTATTAGGAGGATGAAAGAAGGGAGTTCCTTTAACAGGATTAAACACTCATGAATACCACAGTCTCACTCAAGTACATTTCCATCCTTCAGCTATGATGAAATGTTGAGTGGGTGAACACGCCTGCTGCGTTAACCCAGTGACTCTGATGCCTCTAGGGGACATCAAGTCTGAAAACAGCAAGACTTTGGACATACTTCTCTAAAAATAAATATAAATATAGACAGAAGTATTGGGACACACCTGTTTTTCAGGGTTTGGGCTAGGCCCCTTATTTCCAGTGAATGACCATCAAAGCTTCGGCATACCAAGACATTTTGGACAACACCATGCTTCTAACTTTGTGGACACAGTTCGGAGAAGGCCCTTTTCTACTCCAGCACCATGACAGGGGACACACTGAACATAAAGCAGTGTGTCTAAGGCGGTCGGTTTTACTAAATACACAAACCTTTTTACATTTTAACTCCTCCAGTCTGTACTACCCATTTTTCACTGACACTTAAGCTCTCAGATGCAAAATCCCCTATTGTTCAGAGCCTATTACAGTGTTTTGAGCTACAGGCTACGAATTACCTAGCCTTAGCCACCACGCTGGACAGTCTATGACTTTTGATAAATGCAGCTATAGAACAACTATTTCTCCCTCCTTTTACCTGTCAGATCTGGACATAGACCGCTCGTCTTCCTCTCTGTCCTCTTTTTGCTGGTTTTGGACCTCAGCTCCGCTCGTTGTCTCTTCCATGTTTTCATCTCGCTTTCGGGGCGTCTGCACATGCGCGGACCTTTTAACGCGTCATCGGTGACGTCTAGCCCTTCAACGGTTAAACATTTTAAACTTTATTTTACTTCATATTGAATAAGTCTAGTCTATTATTCAACTATTTAAAAAAACATCCAAATAAATAACACCAGTTTCTGTGTGAAGTATTAATTATTGTGTCAATAAGGTTAAATAGATAAAGATAATAAGGTTACTGTTTCGGTTTTAATTATAACAATAATAATAATAATAAGAAGAAGAAGAATAGTAATACTAATAATGGTAATAATTATAATGATAACAACAACAGCAACAACAACAACAATAAAAATAACAATAATAATAATAATAATAATAATAATAATAAAATAATAATAGTAATACGAATAATGGTAATATTAATTGTAATCATAATTATTGTTGTTGTTGTTTTTATCATAGTCAAAGACTAAACTATAAAATTCAGTAACGTGTCCAGTCTGACAGACATTGGACAGCCTGCTCTAAAATACACTATATGGACAAAAGTACTGGGACACACCTGTTTTCAGGGTTTGGGCTAGACCCCTTACTTCCAGTGAAGGGTACTCTTAATGCTTCAGCCTCTCAAGGCATTTTTGGACAACGCCATGCTTCCAACTTTGTGGACACAGTTTGGGGAAGGCCCTTTTCTATTCCATGACTGAACCCCAGTGCACAAAGCAAGGTCCATAAAAACATGGTTGGATGAGTTCGGCGTGGAAGAACTTGACTGGCCCAAACAGAGCCCTGGGGCTTGTACTACGAAGCGTGTTTACTGGCTTATCACGCTAAGTTCGAGAGTAACTTGGTCACGTGAGGTATAACTTCATGAGTAACCCGTAATACGAAAGGTGATTAGGTTTGACCCGAGGTATATTTACGCAGCGTCTCAATCCTGCCTTTAGCGTAAGCCCGCCATCCACAAGCCCCGCCCTTCCACACATCACTTCTCCGCAGCCAATGGCGTGCCTGGAAGATCCGCGGGACCTCGGCGTCTGAATTGTGAGGGGCTCTCTCTGCAGGGCGAGGGTTTTTAGAGACCGAGTCTGTATTGTAATTTTAATGAAATTGTTTTATTTGTATCTTTATTTTTTATTGTAATATAGTCTATTTGCACAGGCGAAGTGAGGCTTAAAACTGAACACAATTTCCCACGTGATTTCCAAGGGTAACTGGATTGCACACACATCCCTGTCAGGGCACCCCTGGGAAAGCATGAGGGTGATTATGTGAATCGGAAATCAATGTACAGGCGTCTTTCATCATATCTTAATTGATCTGATATATGGGCTATGGACTACATGATGTCCTACATTAAGTTCACCTTCTTTCCACTTATTGGATCCATATAAGGTGGTGATTTGTATTTTGTTAGCCTCATCCTTAATCCATATTGGTTATGATGTTAATGTACTATCTAAACATTTCTTCCCCCTTTGTCTGACAAGTTTTCAGTCATTTTCTCACCCAAAATAGGTTACTGGTTTGCTTGCTCTGATGTAAATTATGTCCTTTTTTAACACTGTGGCACAGCTTTTATTCAGGATTGTCTTATA
Organism: Alestes dentex; assembly: GCA_037576975.1. Lineage (NCBI taxonomy): Eukaryota > Metazoa > Chordata > Actinopteri > Characiformes > Alestidae > Alestes > Alestes dentex. The sequence goes on along the minus strand of JBBIGA010000153.1, from coordinate 13,667,098 downwards.
TGAACATGACTTTGATGTCACAATAGCAGAATGAGCTAATGACTTACAATCCTTAGATGACATGTGATCACCAGCTCATGCCAACACGAGGGACTGGATTGAAATTACTTTTGGAATCTTGAAGGCACATTTTGCGTACCAGAAGGGGCTGGGTGTGAAGCCAGAGAGGGCCTGTTTTAACCACAAAAAGTAAGGTGATTTAACCACAAAAAAAGCAAGGTGAAGATTGTTGTGCACTCATTTTTACCGAGACATGTCTGAACTTGTCTGATATTAGGAAAACATGTGTTATGCGATAATGTTGTTGAGTATTGCGATGGCGATATCACATATGATAAGTAAGTAAAAACTTAGCCTTTATAGTGTTAATGATTTTCTGCTTTGGATTTGCTGGTAACATAGACTCCACACACTGACTTGTCTATGCAGAAAAAAATGAAATGGAATATTTCCAGAATATTAACAGAATAAATAACAGAATTTACTTAAACAGAGCATTTTAATGTCTCCCTCTTTAATGTTTGGAGCTCAGAAAGTGGGGTTAAAATGCAGCAAATGTTTATTAAAAGTGTTTAGCATGGTCCTAAGAATGTTTTTAGCTTACAAACTACTAATAAAGGTAAAAAAAAAAATACAGACGAAAACACAACAAATACTGGTGATGTTAGCTTCTCGCTTGAATTATCCGTTCCACCTTAAATTATGAAATGGAAACAAGCACGATTTAAGGTGGAATGGGTAATTCGAGCGAGAAGCTAAAAGGCTAACTTTAGCCGCTGTCTTAGGCTAGCCACAGAATACAACCGATAAATACATGGTTCTGAGTGACAGAGTCGTTAGAGATTAATTATGACAGTTTAATAGTAATTGCGGCGGTGGAAACGAGCTGCTAGTGGACTTCTTGTGTCAGTCAGAACCGGAAATAGCCCTGCAGGCGAATCTGAATTGCTCAGAGACTGGGTAGCACTCCTGAGGCACAAACCAGAGTCATGAGTGAATCCGCTGGTTAACTTCAAATACTGACTCAAGTGACTCAAGTAGAACTGTGTGATTCATGACTCACCCGGGTGAATCACCCAGATCCATTAAATGACTCATGAGTCACGAATCTCAGATCTCCATTGAACCGAATCCTTTGAGTCCTAACTACACCATGTCTAAATTGTAAACTCCATCACATAAATACATCTTATAATCATTAAAACAATAATTACTACCATAAAAACTACTTACAGTTTCTTTGCACCACCACACTTAAAATTGAGGTATATCCTACAAACCTACAATCCTACAATTTTCCTGCAAAGTTGAATCCTCCTAGTGGACTCTTGTGTCAATCAGAGCAGAATATCGCCCTGCAGGCGAATTGGATTCACTCAGAGAGCGGGTCCGGTCCTTGGCCGAGTCATGAGTGAATCTGTCAGATCCGGATCCTTGTCCGATCCGGGTCCTTGGCTGAGTCATGAGTGAATCCGTCAGATCCGGATCCTTGGCCGATCCAGGTCCTTGGCTGAGTCATGAGTGAATCCGTCGGATCCGGGTCCTTGACCGATCCGGGTCCTTGGTGAATCATGAGTGAATCCGTCGGATCTGGGTCCTTGGTGAGTCATGAGTGAATCCGTCAGATCCGGGTCCTTGGCGAGTCATGAGTGAATCCGTAAGATCCGGGTCCTTGGCAGATCCGGGTCCTTGGCCGAGTCATGAGTGAATCCGTCTGATCCGGGTCCTTGACTGAGTCCAGGTCCTTGGCGAGTCATGAGTGAATCCATCGGTTAACCTTAACTGAATCGGAATCCCACAGCCAGGTTTATCACTCACACGAGTGGGATAGCGCTCGCTGAACGACAGTAATGAGTGAATCAACCGGTCAAATACAGCTGAATC
>JBBIGA010000153.1:13648107-13665114 GCA_037576975.1 Alestes dentex | reverse complement strand
AAAGCAACCTATAAGTGCCGCACACTTATGGGAACTTCTGCAACATAGTTGGGAAGAACTTTCTGCAGAATGAACAAAGAGACATTGAAGCACTTGAATTTCAATACAAAAGAACAGAAAAACTGTTAAAACTTTTGACCGGTAGTGTATATTAAGTGATTGTTATAGTAATAGTTTAGTCGCTTCAGTCTTACACTGTAGGACTGATCTGAGAGAATAAAACCTTTACCATACAGTTCCATATCACTACTGTAGAATCAGCAGTCATACAAAAAGCAAGAGAAGGTCTTCTAAGAATGAGCATTTGGTTAAAACCACTAGTACCAATATATACTACATCCCACTATACCACAACGGTAAAATACACCATACTGCTGCCTTGTGGGCAAAAAAAAAGTATTTTAAATGTGACATTATGTAAAACATTACGAAAAGTCTATCCTGCTGTTGAACAATGGATGAATAGGACGTACTCTCCTGTTGCTCCAGTAGATATTACGATTAAATAAAATCAAGTTAGCTTTTTAAAAAAGAATTTCTAAAGTGGTGTATTAGAAACAACTTCAAACAAGAAAAAAGCAAACTTCTAACTATTATGCCATTGAAAACACAGCCTAAGACTTTTGCACAGTGCCTAAGACTTTTGCACAGTACTGTACTTTGGATTCTGTGGAAGAGCTGGAGAATAAGGTGAAAGAAACCAAAAGCCAGATGGAGATACCTGGCCAACATAATGAAGTTAAGGAACAGCTTTTAGTATGTGGTGCTGTTCTAGAAGCAACATGATCACTACACGCCAAACTAGCCCTTGTTAAGTCAGAAATATGCAAAAACAAGTGAGGAGAAAATCGAAGTTGTAGTTACTTCCTTGTGTGGAAACTGCTGATTCGGCTACATATACAGTACTGTGCAAATTATACTTAAAACCTGTTTACTACTGGACAGTAGTGTTAAGTTAGTGTTAAAACATGAATATAACAATAAATACAATTAACATTATTACAGTAAAGAGTGGTTTTATGTGTGGCAAAGTGTTCTCCTAATCATTTCCAGACCTCTCTTTTCATGGAAGTCCAATATTCATTTTAGCTACAATCAAACACCTGGTTTGGCTCGTTTTACTTCATTAGATTAAATTAGGTGTACAGCTTATGGAATTTTATAAATCCACACAATGACTAGAGGCAATGAGAAGAAATCTGAAACCAAACCTGTGTTCTTCTAACCAGCTCACAAAATATCAACTCCTTTTTAGAAAAAAAGAAATCTTGATACTTTTTTACTGCTTTCTTGTTCATTTGAGTTTATTCTAATGTCTACTTGTGTTTTTGCTGGCAGAAAGAATCTCACTGCTGATATAAACAGATTAAAACAATTTTCATGGTGCCTAAGACTTTTGCACAGCACTGTACTTTGGATTCTGTGGAAGAGCTGGAGAATAAGGTGAAACATAAGGTGAAGCAAATAGAGTTTGTTCTGAAAAGTGGTGGTAGAAAAGGCAAAACTTGAGAGTGGCTGGGGTCAAAGAGGGAAGTTTATCCAAGAGGAAATGTCATTCAGATATGCAGAGATCTGGGCTGAGTTCTGAGAGTCACAAGGAGGAAAGGAGAGGATGATTTGGGTGTTGTCAGCAAAACAGCGGTAGGGGATAAAATGACCAATGTTGTTCAAGTGTGGTAGCACACTATGTACTGTTGTTTGCAAAGCACTGAGGCACGGTTTGCTGTGTTTGTTGAGGTCTTGATGTGCAGCTGACTGTGAGCTTATGTAAGCTCCCTGCTGCTCCCTGCTTGACTCTTGAAACTATATGTGTGCTTCTCTGTGAGAGTTTCTAAAGTGGACTTTCAAATTAGAGGGAATTTTTTTCATTTTAGCTGTATCCCACAACGATACACATCACTCTTCATCATGACTCATTTAATTTTAACTGCCACAGAGTCATATTCAAAATACTACCATATTGGGCTGTAACGCTTTCTGTCTGGAACCTTGGCCAAATCAGTTTGTACATCAACCATAATCTTCTTCTGCATATATGTCAAAAAGTGAAACTGAACAGGACACAGCTGAAATTAAGAGAGAAATATGTACATACAATGTCATATATGCACCATATAAAATTTTGCTGATGACATTGTTTATATATAACAGAACCCTGAATACAATCAATAAATCTGACAGGTTCTCAGGATATAGAATCAACTGGGGGGGAAAGTGAAATGTGATACCCATTTATCAGAAAATTTATCATCTTCCACTCAAAATTGCATTTTGAAAAAATATTCAAAGCTAATTTTAAACCTCTACTTGACAAATTTAAAACGAATTTTGAATTAAAAACAAAAACCTACCAATCTCATTAACAGGCTGATTTAATGCAGTTAAGATATTTTTTCCTCAGTTGCCTTACCTCTCTCACAAACTACCTATATACCTTACTAAAGCCTTATTTAAAAAATCTTTAAATGATTAGATGCAATTGCACTGCCATTGATTTGGGAAGATAAATTTCATAGAATAAAAAATTATTTTATGTAAATGGAACATTAATGGAGAACTTGCATTACCAAATTTCATTCTTTATTATTAGGTCACAAATGTTCATAATATTTAATGTTGGTTAGATGATACTATGGTCCATTTTTAATTCTACTCTTACAGTTAAGTAAATTATATTATTATTCTAGAGAAAGACATTATGATGTCCCCAGTCGGCGGCCGCTAGAGGCCCCCCATCAGACTAGAAATATGGGAACTTTTGTGTTGACATGGGGTGTGATCTAATCTCTGGTCGGCTTCAGGTATAAGGGTTTTCAGACAGCCAGGGATTAAGGAATAATTATGATGGTATTGTCATATTGTCATTGTCAGTTTGTGCACTTTTGTATAAAGCTGTTTCTGTTTTAGTTTAGCCTTGTCAGTCCAACCTCAAGCTACCCTTGGTTTGTGTCTGTTCAGTTTCATTCCTTGTCCTGAGCTTTGGCCCTTGTGCCTCCTTTGTTTTTGGATTATAATGAAGTACTCAGTATGGAAGTCTGCAACTGTGCCTCCTCTCTGAACGGGCACAGCCCTTATGTGACAGACATAAACACCCTCATTCTTTTTGGCAAAATTGACCAATATACCCCATTTGGCGAGAACTCGATATTCTCTTGCTGATAGGCTTAAAGACTAGAGGGTGTGTTTTTGTATTTCTATAAGGAAAAATGAATCATTGTTAAGATCTGAATGAAAACAAATATGTAAGAGGTTTCACCACTGGTGGCAATGCTTCCTGCCAACAACCATATAACTTAAAAGCAATATTTAAAAAAAAAAGTGATGTAGGTGAAAGCAGGGCACAACTGAACACATAAGGTATTTGTTTAACAGTATCTGTGCAAAATGAATATTTTTATACCTACACACCTCTGCTGCAAACCTTGTTTCCAATGTCTGTGCAATTCAGTCCTCTGTATTGTCCATGCAGGAAACTAATCAAACATACTGTCCATATTTTCTACAAAAGTATCTGAAGGTCAAGTCACAGCTGTTTTTCTGGTCTCTGTGTTAAAGATTAAACTTTATTTTTAACTTCTTTGGATGCAGTGCTCCCACAGTTTATGTAGTTTCACATATTTGGTGGATATTCTTATCTAACAAATTTAATCAGAAAGAGTCGAGCATAGCCCTGGAAATCTTATTGGTGCAGCTTGATTCACTTACTTAGGTTGGGGTTAAACCACAGTCTACTGCATGGGGAGCAGTGGTATTACCCACTACACTACACCAATCACCATGTTGATGTTTCTTTGTTAACTCCATTCTTGTAGGTGGCTATCTTGCCCACAGCTTGGCTATCATGACAGATGCTGCCCATTTGCTGACTGATTTTGGTAGCATGATGGTTAGCCTCTTCTCCCTCTGGATCTCCTCCCGACCTCCCACTAAAACCATGAACTTTGGCTGGCACAGATCAGGTGAGCAACACTAAACAGGAACATACGAGCCTCTGTTCACATGCAACCCACATACTAAGTGCTCTAGCACTTTTCAGGCAAATCTCTGGACAAACCAGCCACATCTGAAGCATGCAATCAATTACCATGGGAAATAAAGGAGACCTGACACCTGTATAATAGAAGCTAATGGGCAGGTGCGAAAGATACATTGCATGTTGCAGCATTATAGTGAAATGTTTTAATGATATTGATAGAGCTGTTGCTTTGTTGATTAGCCTAAACACAGAAATAACTTTAAACCAAACCAGTTTTTTTGCAGGGTGTGTTTAGTACTATTTTGGGCCATTTACTTTATATACAGTAACCCCCACTTATATTTTTTTTGAGAACTAACTAAGTACATGGAAACTTGGTATTATTGTCCATGGTAAACCATATGATCAATATGTGTCAGATGGAGATCTCTGAAGTATTATTTAACAGTTCTCAGAAAAAAAAATGTTTTGTTGGTGTCCATGTATCAGCTGCATTTATTTGAAAATTATTATGGCAGATCCCAGCACTGTGTCTGTCTGTATTTGATGTTAGATTGGTCTTGCTTGTATTCACAGAAATTTTGGGGGCACTGATATCCGTAATGTCCATCTGGATAGTTACTGGGGTGTTGGTGTACCTCGCCATCGAGAGAATTGTGAAGAATGATTATGAGATTGAGGGTCACGTAATGCTCTTCACCTCAGGGTGTGCTGTTGTGGTCAACTTCATGTGAGTGGACAACATCATGCAAATACATGCTTAAGACCACAAAATAGATGTTGGTAGACAATTTTAGGATATGTGATATGTGATGCTGGTTTTGACTGCGGTATTTCTTGTGTAGAATGGCATACATCCTCCACCACTCTACGACCTTCCATGGTCATGGCTCCGGCTATCACAAGATTGAAGAGAACGGAATGAGCCCTGTGAGCCATGGCCACTCCCACAGCCTTCTGGGTGGCCATGGAAACACCAGTGTCAGGGCAGCTTTTATCCATGTCTTGGGTGACCTCTTACAGAGCTTTGGGGTAATGGTGGCAGCCATCATAATCTACTTTCGGGTAAATGAGCTTATTACACCTCAAGATATTTAATTATGGTAATAATTTAAGCCAGTTCACTACAGAAGGTTTGTTTCCAGAAAGTGATCCAGTCTGATTAGGCAATATATGCACTGAGTGATCTGTTAATTAGGCACTCCTGCCTTATACCTTCATATATTAGCCATTTTACCTACAACATAGGTGCAATGTATCTGAACAGTTTCATTGGTTCATTAATTGTTGTCCACCAAAAATGTGAGTTTCTCAGTCCACTTCCAAATGAACTGGCTGATTTTGCTGCTAGTGGAAACCTGTTTTTCTATGACTGTTCACACCAACAAGGGACTACAACATCAGAACATGCTTTTTTCTTTTTGTATCTTTCTTCAGCAGATTATATCTGTTTTACCGCCTATACACACTTATACACTGTTTTACCACTCATAAAAAAAAGCAATATTGATTTTGGCACATGCATGGATTGCAGACCATGGAGGGATTTAACCCAACACTGTTTAAATAACTGGGGTGATAACCCACCACTTTTTCATGGTGTTTACTTTGAAAATTTTTTTTCTCTCTTTAAACTGCACAGACTCCTGACCATTAGAAATGAAGAAACACATAGTCAAACTCAGTGGCAGAACCAATCAAAATCTCCATTCCAGTGGAGGAACCCGGGGGCATCTCCCAGACAATAAAACCCTCCTTGCTATCTGTTCAGTGAAAGGACAGTAACGGTCATGGTTTTGCCGCACCGTGTTCAATTTACTCTACTTCACTACACTGAGATCTGATGTTCGTCAGACATGTTTGGTGGTAATGTTTGATGTCTGCAGGGTCAAAACACACACTCACAGCATTTCTGAATACCTTTATTGGTTTATTAGGATGCTGAAAGTTAATTTTAGTTAGTCACTCAGTACATCAGTGGTCAGTTTCTGACCATGGGACCACTGCAGGCTTAATATTTTTGGTTTGTGGTCTATTCTTAGCCTATCAGTTACACTGAGGTGTGTCCAAAAATGCTATGCCTGATATATGCCTGATGCAACACACAGTAACATGGGAGACTTCAGTCAGTCAGGATTGGGAGCATCTCCAGTACCACCATGCTGAGTACAGGGGACCACCCACTGCTGACCCAAGACTGCAGCAATGCACAGTTCAAACCAGATCATGAAGTTCGTTGATGACACAACATTGGTGGGCTTGATTAGTGAGAAGGGCAAGGCTGTGTGCAGAGAGGAGGAACAACAGCCAACAAAAGAGATGGTTGTTGAGTTCAGGAGACCATGCCATGATCACTCCAGGCTGAACATTTGTAGAGATTATCCAGATAGCAGTTCTTTGGTAGACCCTCAACATTAGCACCTTTGCCAAGTAAGCCAACAATTGTAGAGAGAATTCTCTGCAGCTGAATCCTGGCATGGCACAAAAATCGCCTCACATCAGATCACAAGATCCACTTACAGTCCCGCCAGAAAGTATCCACACCCCTTCATTTCTTCCACATTTTGTTACGTTACAGACTTAATCTAAAATAGAGTTGAATATAGCATCCTTTCACAAAATCCACACAAAATGGTCCATAATGGCAAATTGAAAACTCTTTTCAGACATTTTCTTAAATGTATAAAAAATGTAAACATTTAAACACAATAGGTACATAAGTATTCACACCATTTGCTATGACACTCAAAACTGAGCTCAGGTGCATCCAATTTCCAATAATCATCCTTAAGATACTTCTACAATTTGATTGGAGTCCACCTGTGGTAAATTCAGTTGATTGAACATGATTGAACATCAAGGTCTCACAGTTGACAGTGCATATCAGAGCAGAAACCAAGCATTGAAGTCTATGGAACTGTCTTTAGACCTCTGAGACCGGGTTGTATCTATCCGGTCTCAGAAAGATACAAAAATTTCAGCAGCACCGAAGGTCCCGAAGAGTACATCTGGCCGCCCTACTAAACTGAGTAATCAGGGAAGGTCCGGGTCAGAAAGGTGACCAAGAGCCCAAGAACCCAAACAGCTCCAGCGATCCCTTGTGGAGAACAGAGAACCATCCAGAAGGTCAACCATAGCTAATGCGCTCCACCAATCAGGCCTTTATGGTAGAGTGGCCAGATGGAAGCCATGGCAGCCTGCTTGGAGTTTGCCAAAAATGACATTAAGGATTCACAGACTGTAAGAAGCAAAATCCTCTGGTCTGATGAAACCAAAATAGAACTTTCTAGCCTGAACTCCAAGTGTCATGTATGGAGAAAAACAGGCACTGCTCATCACCTGGCTAACACCATCCCTACTAAAAAAGCATGGTGGTGGTAGCATCATGCTGTGGGGATGTTTTTCTGCGGCAGGAACTGGGCAACTAGTCCACATAAATAGTAAGTTGACAGCAGCCAAATATAGCGAGATTCTTCAAGAAAACTTCAGAGTGCTCTGGAACTCAAACTAGTGTGACTTCCAAAACAACAATGACCCAAACCACACAGCAATGACCCGAAGCACACAAAGATAACAGAGGAGTGGCTTCAGGAGCAGTCTGTGAATGTCCTTGAGTGGCGAAACCAGAGTCTGGACTTGAATCCAATAGACCTAAAAATGGCTGTTAGACATAACAAGAGATTGGCCTCAACTTCTTACATAACAGACAGTTTTTCAGGCATCTGTGATCTACTGCAATATGACACTTTATAAAAAATTATATTTGCTATATAGCCTCCTGTTCTCTCTGCGACTTCTGTTACAGCCTGAATACAAAGTAGCTGACCCCATTTGCACCTTCCTTTTCTCTGTGTTTGTCCTGGGGACCACCATCACCATCCTCAGGGATGTGTTCCGCATCCTCATGGAAGGTAGGTTTGCTTCAGCATTAATAAGTTCATCTTTTAGTCACACCTGTGTCAGAGGGAGGTTTTTCTATTGAAAAAAATCAAAAATAATGCTAGATACAGTTCAAATAAATGGTGGCAGTTAGTTTCCCTCTCTGTATTTATGCATTAATTAATAAGCGTGTTCAGCATTATGTTATTAGAAGGGCTAACCATAATCTGAGCAATTCCTTTTCCTACCAAAAAAAAGCCCAAGGTCAGGACATGATGAAGCTAAACTAACAACGGGGCAAACCTACATCAAGAACTACCAAACTAAACCAAGACAAAGTTAGTCTACTGGTTTCTGACCAGGAACATGAACATGTTTATGCTCTCTGATCTAAAAATGGCTGACTGAAGAAAACCTCTGCTAATATTGATCCTCAGCCTGTAAATTCTTTAACAGCTGCTTTTCAGACAATATTCACAGTTCTCTTTTCTGTAAACACTGAAAATATCATGACAATGTGTGTTTTGTCTTCAGGGGCACCCAAAGGCATTGAATTTAAATCTGTGAAGGAGGTACTGCTGTCACTGAAAGCTGTGAAGGCCATACACAGTCTGCATTTGTGGGCTCTAACCATTGGCCAGACCCTGCTGTCTGTTCACGTGGCCATCGGTGAGACACCTTTAGTTCACTTTTATTTTAATTGCTGTTTACAGGTGACACATTTTGGGAAAACACTAAAATGGGCTGGCATTGGGCACCCAAGATAAGGTGTTAGAACCACTGAACTCGTCTACATTAGACAGACCCACCTTGTTGGTATACCGTGTCGATTTGCATTTAGAGACAACAACTCATTTTTATTAGCAAAATTTGTGTTACTCATCCCCTTATACAAGAGATGGGGACATCTGGTCTTTGAGGGCCAAATTCCTGCGCAGTTTGCGGATTTTCCTGCGTTAACACACTGATTAAATTTAGTTGGTAACTGCCAGATTTGTGAAAGAGAAATCAGAAAACTACACTGCACTCTGATACTCAGTTCTCTAGTCCTGCTGAAACTCATAATCAGTTGTCAGTTTCTGACCACAGAACCACTGGTAGCTAAATAGCTTTAACTGATGGACTGTTCATCAATGACTCTGTGGTGTAGCAACAATGCTGTATCTGATAAACACACTAACATGCCACTTCCATGTAGGTATCACTGCTAAGAATGTTCTACCACTCAAATAATATTAAGTCAGTGGTGGTTAGTTTACTTAAGTGGATAGCCTAGAAAGGTAAGAAACCAAAGAATGATTATCTAAAGTACAGTGATTGTTTTATGTGTCCCTTCAGAGGAAAATGCAGATCCTCAGAGTATCCTAAAGGAAGCCACAGAAATTTTGCAGAATAAGTTTGGCTTCTATAGCACAACCATCCAGGTGGAGCCCTATTCTGAGGACATGGCCTACTGCGCCTTGTGTCAAGACCCAATGGACTAATTCTGCCATGCAATCCTGGTGAAGAAGGCTGTTCTACAGGCAGCCTGTCCACAATCTCTTTGTTGCAAGTCCATTTGGATATACAAACACTGTGAAAAAGTTATCACTGATGCATCCTTTTTCTAAAAAGAGGTCTGCAGAGTATGAAAATGAAACCCGAATGCAAACCAACCTCACCCAGCCCAACTGGTACATCTAAATAAAAAAAATCAAGAAAATCAGCAATAAATGTATCACAGTACATTGCTGTAGGCTAGAGGGTAAAAGATTGGTACCAAAGTGACCACTGTGAAAACAAGTTGGACTGGGTTTATTATGTCTTTATTGATCCTTTCTTGTGTTGTGTTTATCAATAACCAAGTCTGTTTAAAAGCATTATGTTTAACTGAAGCATTATGCCAAGCAAAGAGATCTCAGTAACAGCTTCTTGTAAGACGCTACCATTACTCTGAAAAAGAAACCAATTTGAGCAGTCTCAATTCTACATACATGGCCGTTACTGCAAAACTACTTTAACTTACTTTAAGAGGTGACCCCTAAGCCAAGTCCTACGCAAAAGTGAGAAATGCATAAGCTGAAATCTTAGGAATGTGGTCAAGTCTATTATCAGAAAATTAACCAGAGGGAAGGCCAAACTACATACCCAGAGCGAGTGAGGCAAATTATTCTCGCTTGGACTCCCAGTTATGGAAGGCTGTTGCACATCCAGGGATCAAACACATGATATAGCTACACGGGAAACACTTAGGTGGCTGGATCACTCGGGAGCCACAGATGACTTGTAAAGCTTAAGCATGTTATTTTTACTCAGTCAAATTACAGTAGAGAGAAAAACTTGTGATAGTGCAGACAGAAATTTCTACTTCCATACATACGTACTGGACAGGATCTCCATCTCTGCTATCAGTGCTGCTACACTGCCGCAACTACTGGTAGTTGCAACAACCACATTCCAATGAGTGGCTTAGTGTTGCCATGTGTTTCCAATATTCCATTTGGGGGCTGGGCCAAAGTTGCTAATTAGAGGTGCAGTCTGGTACAGTCTAGTGCTGAATGATAAAAAAAAAACATTTGTGAACTGTTGATATGTCTTAAAGCAATGTTTGCTTTTTGTTCAAACCTTAAGGGTATGCCAGGCATCAAATAGAGAAAAACACCTGATGGTTATAATTTGTGTTTCGATGCAACACATTCATATGATATTGCTTTAAAATAACTTAAAATATCTTAAAATGCTCAGACGGTCATACACGTTCAAAGTTATGAAACCATACATTTAAAAAAGGCAACTCTGAAAAACTCACACCCAGTCATATCTTGTCTGATTGACATGATGCAAATACTTGCCTTGTAGTTGTTGTGTTTTAAGGCTTGCTTTAAAGTGTTTTGATGATGATGTGGTCCGCACAAAAAAAAATGTTGCCAGAGGCATTTATGTGTATATTTGTCTAATGAGGTGAGGCACGCTTGCATGGGTGCTTTTTTTCAGCTGTTCTCTTTCAAGAATAATAAGACTGCCAGGATTATTGATCAAAATAGGGGTCTCTTGCTAAAATACCTTCATCACAGTATATATTTTGTCACATTTGATAAAATGTATATATCTTAAATAAAAATATTTTAGCCTGAATTAAGCCATGATGAACAAATGATAAAATGAAAGGTGGACCAACACATAAATTAGTATATTTTTGATAAAACTTGTGGGTTGGTTTAAAAAGGAACTTGGTGAATGGTATTTGGCAAAAACAAGATCTGTGAATGTATGAATGTATGTAGGTAATTATAGGAAACCTAGCAGAGCATAAACCATTTTTCCATCTGTCTTTGTCCTGTTGGAGCTACACTTTACTTATGAGAGGTTTCAAGATAGAATGTCAGTGGAATTGGCCTTTGACTTTGCTGGATGCACAGTCCTGGTCTAAGACCAGTTTTGCATTTTGTCTTGTCTTTAACTGGATTTGTGTTGGGATTTCAAAACTGTTCTCAGAGCTGACAGAAGATTCTAAATCACTGATCAACTTCTACCAGTACATTGTTTATTAATGCAGTTCATTCTTCCTTTCAGTTTGATAATCCAAATTTTTCCTGAAATATTATATGGAGAAGGCTTGAAAATTAAACCAAAGTAGATAACTTACCATGTGTAGTCATTTTGCACAACCATGAAAAAAAGATTAGATGCTAAAATAAAAAAAACAACTAACTAAAATCACTAAAATAAAACCACAATACCTCTTGGGAAGTTGTTAGAGTGGGGTTTAATTAAGTGATGTTCTGAAAGGTGTAAACAAAGTATTTTAGTGAGGTTTGATGGTGTGCTGTAGAGAAATTTACTGACTTATTTCCAAGAAGTGGTGCTAATAGGAACCAGGGGTAACAATGTCTAACACAGTTTTGTGTACTCTCCAAAATGACCATTAACCTGCACCGGTTTTCTATGTTTATATGTAATGTCGATAATGGTAAAAGAGTGGTAAATATGAAAACAAAAGGTTTCTTTGTGCAAAGTTTATAATGCTTTGCATATACCTCATATACATTTTAGGCCAAGGTCTCAAAACTATCACAAAATAATGCCACCAGCATCATGAATTAACAACTGTTTCTGTGATGCAGCTTTTGGAGACGTTAAATGTTTCAGACATCTGATTCCCATCACTGCTGCTGTTATACACCACAAGTTCTCTAGTTTCTCTAGAATGGAGCATTTCATGTCAAACCATTTTGAATGATTTGTTGTTTACACTTAATTATGCAAAATGTAATTGAAAAATTGGTTGCATTTCCCCTTATTTTAGATTCAGAGAAACAGACTAATTTGTAATGAAGCTAAACTGAACTAAGAGAAAGACTGAAGTTAACCCAGTAAAGATAGCTTCCATTTAGGCAGTTCAAGAGAACATTTGTTCTTTAGCTATGTTTCTGATGTGTCTTGTAATTTTGTGCAGTGTGTTGTACTGTGAAATCTGTAAATATCCCACAGCTATTTTGTGTGTGCTGAAACTTTGTGAATGTGTATATAAATTTGCTTACTGTATAAAGTTGTCTAAGTCTTCTGTGTAAATGTTTTATGGTCCCAACATGTAATCACATTTCATATTGTGAAAATTTTATAAGCTGCAATAAAATCATGTTAACGACTGGTCAGCAGCTTTTATGAAAGCTATTTGTGAAGTTGTTTGTTTGCTGTGGTACAAGCCTGTGGAAGGGAAGCCTAACATAAATCCAGAACACACACACACTCACCAGCTCAGACACAAGGCAAATTTTTAAAAAATAAATTCCTAAATACAGGGGGGGTTGGGGGTTTGGGGGGGTTGGGGGGGCAGGAGGTGTCACGACAGTGACCAGCTACATAAGTTTTGGAGCATTTTGTTACTACAGCCATTCAGTATTAAGTATGTAAAATTACAATCACTGGTCACTATGAAAATCTCTACTCTTACCACACCTACACCCAGACTATATCCCATTTGCTGAAGTGTTAATCACTCTCTAACCATTACTGACCATCAGTGGTCAGTTTTTGATCACACAACCACATTTGGCTGGATATTTTTGGACATCAGATCACTCTCAACCTCATTCCAGAGCCAAAGATATGCTGCCATGTCAGTGTATATACTGGGTTGAAGGTGGTCAGCCATTGTATGGTGATCAGAAACTGAAAACATAACGAATGGGGTAGAAAGTGGCTGACAAACAAAACAGCAACAGACAGGCTAGACCCCGTATTGTACAGCTGTGAAGTGGACCCAGGAGGTAGGGTGACTGGTTTCCAATGAAGTACATGGTTTCTAATGAAGTTAATAGTAAAAGATAATAATCTAATAATAATTCGATGAGCCACTCAGTCACACACAGACACTCTTCAGAACTTTAAATTTAAAAGAGGCCCTTCCCAGCAGTACTATGATAAATTTCTTAATCAGTGACACTTGACCTATTGTTGCACTACGGGTAAAACTTGTTCAGATTTCTGTGAGTTGGAGCTTATCTGGGATGCTCATCTGTCTGCTGGGATGTAATCAAGGGCATGTCAAATTAGGCAAGTGTCCAGGTGCAACACCTGACGTTTTATCACATAAGGCTATCACTTCAGGAAATGGTGCTGACCATTAACTGTGATTAATGGCCATGGCAGTTAATATAACTAAAGGTGTTGGGCATTATGTGAATAGCTTGTGCTGCCAAGCACACAGAGCAGTAGCACTGAGCGCAAAAACATTAAGCAAAAATACTAGCAACATTTTCTTTGGTAAAAACGTAAAATCGGTGTTAGTACTTTGTTTCTAATTAAAGTGAATAGTAAACCGGTTCTTCTGATCCTAAAAAAGTTATTTCCTTTAAAGATTAAGTATAGGTGTCAAGTAGCGTTTCTCTAATCAAACACTGATTTAAGAAGCTACAGCTATTCATATACAACAAATTTTATACATTGGCACCAAGAAACCACCTTTGCAGGCAAGTTTCATTTCAAGGAACAGAGTTGACAACCACTGACTTTTCGTGACAGGTTAAAGTCTAATATACACCAATCAATGGAGCTGTGTTTACTCGAAAATGTTTGTTGGCTTGTTTATGGCTCAAGACTCAGGACTTTGCCTGCATCGACTTATTTGCAACTGACTGCAGTAGGTTACAGCACTTGTTGATATGTTCTGGGTCCCTGTTATAGATTGTACAACAGTTATGATAACTTTTGATTAGCAACAGAAGAAATGCATGCATTTATCTTGTGAAGTACATCAGTCCAATCTGATACATGTATCACAAACCTCCCAGAATATTAATTTAAATCATATGCAGACCTCCCCAAAACTATTTAATTGATGTTATTAAACTACTGCTAGTTATCTCCATTGATTACAAATGTTATCATCCCTATAGATAATATCAAGGACAATATTGCCAAGGAAGGAAGGAATATTTTGCCTTTGACCATAGTCTCTCACAGCATGTGATGGAGAATATGCAGACTAATTAAAGCCACAATATGGATCTGCTTATTAGTAAAGATTGCAACATTTCAACATTTTTTTCAATGTCATTTTCTGTTTTTTGTGAGTGCTATTTTCTCCAGATATGTAAACAAGTTCTATATCTGCTTAGAAAAACTTTCATAAATGAGAGAACAAGTGCCCAGCATATGGAAGATTTGGGTCATTGAATTGAATTGAATTGAAATCCGCTATGTAATCTATAAATAATGCTTTTCTATGGTCAACATTCAGTTAAACAGGACGAGACTGATCATTAATAAGAACACCATCACTTGCACTCTATTTTCCATGGTAGACAGGCCAACAATGCTAATGATCAATTACCTGGATTTACCAAAAGGACTACTAACAGCTACAGTACATTCAAAATGCTGCTGCATTTTCATGTGCACACAATTTTACACATATACACTATTTACATATTCTTTCATTTACCCCTAATGTTTATTTCACTTTTATTTATTTTTATTTATTTAAAACACAACCTTTAACTACTGTGTGAAACAAAATATTATACATTTGAAACTGCCTCTGCTGTCCCAAGACCTTTGCAAGGCAACACAGAATAAAAATCCAGGAAGACAAAAAAAAAAAAAAAAAAAAAAACCCCAATGGGTCTCCAGGATTCACATAAAACTGTATGAAGAAAGATGATTTTAGGGTCCCCAAACTGCTACTGTCAATGTGATCAGAGCAAAAATGATTTTAAATACAGAAATGGGTTTAATTTTTGTAATACAGAAAAAAAAAACAGCCCGACATTAAGATACAATGAAATATAAACAAAAGCAAAACTAGAAAGTGTTGACTTGGGAAAAATCCAACTCTGCAGCAGATGAAATGTGCTCTTGGTTTGACAGAATCATTTCCTCTCTGTGCATCTGTTCAACACAGATGCAAATAAAAACAAATTATGTAAAATATAAAATTAATGACCTTCCACAGTCTTGTATCATGATAGAACCTTGTTTTTCTAGCCCTAATTCTAGTTAGGGAATCTTAAAAAAAATGGAGAGTCTAGGTTAAGTACAGTAGAAATAAAACAGAGGATTTGGCAGGATGTGCAGTTCGGCTGTTCAAGTGTGGACAACAAGCATCATGGTTGTTGGTGAAACAGAATGGTCTGTGCTGAGGGCTATCGTACTTCCACCACGTCAGCTGTGCAATGTCGTACAGCTGATGCGGCACTGGCGGCTTCCTCAGAACAAAACATGGCACTGAACTGTGCTTGAGTCTCATGTATAAGCTTTTTCATTAACGGGCTGCTCAGTGCACGCACACAGTGGAGACGAACCAGACCAGACTGGCCGGCTGACAGCACCCAGCAATGTGCATCCATGTTCGGGTTGAAGCGCACCTGTGGGAGGAGAGAATGGCTCTAGGTCAATATTCCATTTTTTTTTAAAATTATTTTGATGTCACTGTCCCAATACTTGTGTGTACATTCTCTGCACATTTAAACGGAACTAACTCACAACTCACAACTCCACACATGCTCTACCCCAATTAGGGGTGCTTAAAGCTCTAGAGGAGATTGTTGTTCCTGTTCCTGTTGTTTTATGGACTACAGACTCTCAGTTTCTCTTCCAACAATTTTACCTCTATGGACACTTAGTGGTTCCAACTCTGTTAACCGTAGACGGCCTATCTGTCAATAATCTTGTTCATGAAGGCCTAATCTTGTTATTCAACCACATAAAGACTCTCTTTTCTTTCTCGGTGGGTCGACCTGAGGAGGATGGATTCCCCTTTGGAGTCTTGGTTCCTCCAGAGGTTTCTTCCTCCAGCTGAGAGAGTTTTTCCTCACCTCTGTCATCTTTGGCTTACTCACTAGGGGCTCAGATCTGGACTCCGTAAAGCTGCTTTGTGACAACTTGGTTTTAAAAAGCGCTATATAAATAAAATTGAACTGAATTTAATTGAACTGAATATCACACCAATCACTGACTGAAAAAAGGGGGAAAAAATCTTTATACACCAATCAGCCACAACAATAAAACCACCTGCCTAATGCTTTGTAGGTCCTGCTTGTGCCACAAAAACAGCTCTGCCCCATTGCGGCATGAACTCCACACAACCACTGAAGGTGATGTCTGTGATGTCTGACACTAATGCTAGCCACAGATTTAAGTTCTTAAATATAAGATTTAAGTTCTGCAAGTTGTGACGTGCAGTCTCCATGGATTTCTGCATGAACAAAATCATCTCTCTATCACGTTCTTCATACCATTTCTTGGGTTCCTCTCAACACTGAAACCCAGGATGACAATTTCTTTATTTTCCGGGCCGTTAATCTCTGGCAGTCTTTACGTTTAATTCTCAAACATACACACACCAATGTGCATGTGTACAAACACATATCATGCTGACACAATGACAATTTAGGCCAAAACCACCCTTACCTTGTATAGTGCATTGAGTGGCATCTGATCCAAAAAACCGATGCCTTTACTTTCAGAGGTGTGTGGTTTCTCCTGGTAGTTTTTGAAAGACCTCTTTGTGGGGAAAAACACAAAGGTAAATTATACTTGTGCCTTCAGAATCACAAATGTCACACAAAACAAATTCAAGATAAATATACACACATATATACAGTGGGGGAAATAATTATTTGATCCCCTGCTGAATTTGTAAGTTTGCTGACTTACAAAAAAATGAACAG
>JBBIGA010000153.1:13621489-13644595 GCA_037576975.1 Alestes dentex | reverse complement strand
ACACACACATACATCCCCATATAACTACCTTTCTCAAACTCAGCAGTATAACCAATGCAGTATGAATGTGCATTAGAGGCTTTTTTTCCATCACCCACTTGCAATGAACCATTACAATATAAAAAAGGACACTACACCAGCACAGAATTATCAGTCGCATAAAGATAATTAATGAATAAAACCTTGATGTGGCTAATACTAATATTAATAAATTATTGGATTTTTAAAAGCTTTAAACATTAAAGCAGACATATTTTATTTTCTCTAATTTAATACAGTTCCCTGTACACCCTAATAGACAAATACTTCCATAATAGAGAAATACTTAAAGTCCATTTTCTGGGGTTTTGTTGTATATGAAAGGATGCTCTAAATTTTGGTCTCAGTAAAGGAGGCATGATAAGGGTTGTGGCATAGTGCACTGCTTCAGTAAGTGAGATTACAAGTAAAACATCTACAAGCTTAACATCTTAACAGACCCATCCTAAATGATTCTTCATTGCTAACTCCTGTGACACTAGCATTTCAAACGACGCCTCAAGCTATGAACATTTAGGAAACAAACAACAAGATGGCTCAATTTAACTCAATTTAAAGTGGCTTTTGATTTAACAAAGCGATTGGCTCTATTTATTATGTTGAACAAAGTGACTAGTTTTAAATTCCACCAATCATACTAAAAAGAAGACTGTAAAACACAAACTAAGTGATAAAAGCTTTAATATTTTGATCAATTCTTAAACTGAAGTCCTTGGACTCATTATAGTAAAGCAATAGTAGGATGTTGCATAGTGCATTTTTGAATGCTGCATGTTGGCCGCCTGCAGCACTTGCCTGGGATTTTTAAGTAAATATTGTAAAACAGTCCATTGCACATTTTTAGGAATGACTAAACTGTCCATTCCTAGTAACCTCAACAGTGCCCTGTTTTTACTTTTGTGATGCCTTAACTGATACATGGGTCGTCACCTGTGTTTCTGTCCTTTTCAGCTCATTTATAGGTTTGGGCTCTGGCAGCCCAAAGTGAATGCCCTGGCATCGCTCTTACCACAGCCTTTTACCATGGTCTAAAAGACTCCATGAAGAACTACCTAGTAAATAAAGATTGGGGAACAAGCTTAAAAGTATTAATATTATTAACCAGCGACATCAATGATTGACACCAGGAAAGACTCTGGGAGAAACAAGAGAATTAGCACCATAAAGACCCTCCTGAAACATCCTCCACTCCTGGGTGACTACACCCACATCCACCTCCATCGCTCCCAAAAGCCACTGAAGGGGAGCAGATAGAGACCGGCAGGTTGTGCCTCAACCCCAAAAGCGAGAAGGGAGGAAGTCACGGGGGCTGTGTTTCTACTGCGAAGATGAGGGGCACTATTGAGCTGATTGGCTCAGACCACTGCACTCATTTGGGAAAACGACCCAGCTGATCAGGGTAACGGAACCTCCTGGTCCCCACAGCCTCCCGGTGTGATCTGCTGGCCACCCTGTCTTGGTCCAAAGACCCTGCTGACGAACATAAGATTCGGGCCTTGGTGGATTGTGCGGCAGCGGTCAATCTGTTAGATCACACCCTGTCTCGGCAACTATGGATCCTCTGCCACCTCTGTGACCAACTATGCCCCGTTCAGGCCCTGGACGGTTGCCCACTCAGGTCGGGCCAGCTGGAGTTTAAAACAACCCCATTACAGTTGGCCATACCCCAAGACACACCCCAAGATCCCCTCGTCCTGGAACACCCCTGGCTCCCCGCACATCAACCCATATTTGAATAGGCCACCGGCACTCTGCGACACTGGAGACCAGGCTGCACTGGACACAGTACCTGTGAGACCCACAAACCCTGTGCCAGTGATGGCCATCTGTCAACCTGGAGAACCCCCCCTTGACCTCTCTGGAGTTCCCCTGGAGTACCAAGACTTGGCTGCTGTATTTTCCAAGGACAAGGCCACCTCCCTGCCCATTATGATTGTGCCATCAACCTCCTCACAGGTACTCCCTGTCCTAATCAAAGACTAGGGCCATGGAAGAATACATCCAAGAGGCCGTAATCGACGACCAGATAATCGTCAAAAACAAGTATCCACTAGCCATACTCAACAAGGCATTTGAATGCTTGGCTGGTGTGGCCATTTTCACCAAGCAAAGATTCACTTCAGCCCCCATTCTCATCCGTCCTAAGCCACAACTACCCATTATGGAAGTCGACACATTAGACACTGGAGTGGGAGCCGTGCTATCACAGCAGCCTCTGTCGGATCAAAAGCTCCACCCTTGTACATGTGCCTGCATGTGCCTCACGGTGGCGGAAAGGAATTACGATGTGGGCAAAAGGGAGCTGTTGGCAGTCAAACTGGCCTTGGAGGAGTGGAGACATTGGCTGGAGGGGTCTCAACACCCATTCCTTGTGTGAACGGACCGGAAAATTTTTGAATAATATAGGACCCAAGTCAAGCTTGGTGGGCCCTATTTTTCACCCGGTTTAACTTCACCCTGTCCTATTGCCGGTAATCCCTCTCCCGCCAGTTCACAAGTGATCAAGCAGACCCATCACCGGAAACTATTCTCCTTGTATCTTGTGTAGTGGCACCAGTAAGGTGGACCCTCCTGGATGACATTCATGTGGCTCAGCAGATCGAGCCTCCTCCCCCGGGGACCCCTGATGCCGTGGAATCATTCCCGCCAATCTCCACCCCCAGGTGCTTCAGTGAGCACACAACGTCAGTTTGTCCAGGCACCTGGGTAGAACTCATACATTAGAGAATGTCAAAAGATATTTCTGGTGGCCCACCATCCAGGACAACGTCGCTGAATATGTGGCCGTTCTGGTCCTGGTAGACCATTATACTAAACTGGTCCGTTTCATTGCGGCATGTCTCCCTCCAAGGTTCTCACAGGACATCGACCCACGTGGTTTCCTATGGACGAGTTGGAAGGACTGGTCCCTGTGGTGAACACCGCGGTACATCACCTCCATCAAATGTGGGCTTCTGCACGACGGACCCTGCTGACTACAATCGACCAGACGTCAAGCTGCCCTGATTTATCATCCGCTGGACTTTGTGTAGGTCTCCACTGAGGGTCTCCCCATCAACTCCAGGAATTGAAAATTCCAAGTGATTTGCCGGATTAACCCAGTCTCGAATCAATTGGTGGTACCCCATCCCCTGCGGGTTAGTCAGGCATTCCATGTGTCCCTGCTCTGCAAGGCCCACAAGTCCCTACTGTCTCCTCCTGCCTCAGAACCGCCCCGGCTTCGGATAATTGATGGGACCCCCACCTACACCGTCCGTCGTCTTCTTGATGTATGCTGGCGCGGTCGAGAACTAGAATACTTGGTGGATTGGGAGGGGTATACTCCCAAGGAATGCTCTTGGGTCCCACTTTGGGATGTTTTGGACCCTGGTCTTTGCTTGTGCTTGGACCACGAAATTGGCACGCTGCCATTTTGTGTGTTTCGTCCGTCATTTATATTTAAATTTGTAAATATACAGTAGACCCCTGAATTGTGAAAAAACGTGAATTTGTGATGTAGTAAAAAATATGCTCCCAAAACACTTTAATTTAATTTTAAACTCAGTTTAATACCAACTGAGGCCGCGAACTCTGAACCGCGACTTCACGGTGAACCATTGTATGTTAATACTGTATATTCATATTGTAGACTGTATACTATTGCATATTATATTGTTCAGTATATTGTTTCATTACATCTTTACATATTATTGTTGTTTTATACTGTTGTGCTTGAGAGACACCATAGGCTGGAATCAAATTCCTTGTATGTGCTTGGTCTCATAACTGGCCAATAAACACGATTCTGACAGAAATCAGTTCTCTATTTCATATATATTTTATATTCAGCCCACAAAGGTGTTTTGCATTATTATAGCTGATAAAACATGCTTGTCCACTGAATCTGCACTGAAATGATGTAAAATTTATTTTTGCCTATGTTTACTCAGCTGTGAAATGTGAAAAGGCTGAAAGCAGTTAACCTTTGAGAGGGCACTGTAATTAAATGGCTCTTAATGTTTTCTAAGGGATCAATGCTTTAGACACAATGAAACTGAGAAAAGAAGAAAAAGAGGTTGATGGCTAAAAAAAAAAAAAAAAAAGCGGTTAGTTAATGACTGTGAGCTAGTGGAGGCTTATCTGCCAGAGCAGACTGACCTGAAGAGAATGGAAAGAGAAAAACAAGGAGTCAATCATATATGGTCCCAGAAGAACAAGGCAGACAATTTGCAAGCGTTCATAAATGAGGATTCAATGTCTCACTGTCCTACCAAAGTAATGCTTGGCTTGGAATGCGATGCAATAATGACACCACCCTGCTGATAATTCAAGAACATTCACTAAATGCAACATGTAACATCTGATGGAACGCTTGGATATGATGGATAGCATGGGTAGATGCTTGAATAATCAAATTAAATGATTAATCTGAGGTTAATTTTACAGTGACATAAATTTTACAGTGCTTTGTAAGAAGAGTCCAATCAAAAATGGTGAACCACACACACACACAAACACAACAGGCTTTCATTGTCTCTTATGGGGCAGACTCATCCATAACTGTCGGCCAAGTATTTGTTGGTATACCCAATGCGCCACAACATTCAACATTCTATCAAATGATCAGGGGGCAATGTAGCGCTGACTTTTCAACTAATCATTTTGATCAATTCATTTCGAATGCTTGGACCATCAAGATGAATGTTAGGTCAACTGATAGATGGACTGGAATATAATCAATGCCTAGTTCAAAACATATTATTAGAAAAAAGGGGAAATTGACACTGCTGTGTGAATAGCACATAAACAAGCCTTATCAGCAGGGAAAGCTTCAGCATGGCTGTACTCCAGCAGCTTTTTGGTGCAGTGGGATGGAACAGAAAATGTAATTAAATGCCTCAGAAAAAAAATCATACTGGAATAAATCCTCCTGTGGGATATTTGTACTTCATCTCTGACTATAATGCACATGCACACCACAGATAAAGAGAACAGAGTTAGTAATGAATGTAGTGAAAGGTTGAGCACCAGTGTGTCTTGCTGGTAAAGGGAGGGAACCACCAGAGGCCCCACATTACAATATCTTTACATTACCTGAGCTACAACGTGATTCTATTATGAATTTAATAGATTTATGCATTATGGTACTAGGTTCTGCACTATGCCAACAAAAGGAGCATGACATATTTCTGAGTCATATCTAATATCGGTTAGGGTCTCTGATAGAGGTCGACCAATATGGGTTTTTCCAAAGCCGATGCCGATGCGGATATTTAGAAGTCAGGGTCAGCCGATGGCCGATATATGCTGCCGATATTTTTTTGGCCAATAATTACACATTTTCCCTCTGTTTGTGTAGTAAAATATCACACTAATAATAACAAAGGATTCACAAAATTTCTCAACATTTATTTAACACTAACAAAACATAAATATAAACATAAATAACATAAATAAATGTCTAAAAAATAAATAAAAATAAAATTGTAAACAACAATACAAAAAGGAGAGTGCAAATAATCTTTAGTTTTAATCTCTTAATCCAGTCCCTGAGTCTTCTTCACCCCACACATCCCTCACTGAAAGTTCTTAGTATTCCCAGTTTAAGAACTGCAGGTTGTCGTGCAGGAAACACAAATGTTCGTAATATAAGCCGTAAATTCAGCAACATTTCCATATAAAATATAACTGTATAAATATAGAAAGCACGTCTTGAGATGGTAAAATAACGCTGTACTTAGAGGCGGCAGGTTTGAAAGTAGGCAATCCAAGAACGTTATTTATTTCTCCTGGCTGCTGATTGGCTGCTGCTGTATGACGCATCACACGCTCGCTGTACTTAGAGGCGGGAGATTTGAAAGTAGCCAATCCGAGAACATTATGTAGTGTGCAGGCGTGAGCCCGCTGGAGCAAGTTGTGACTGCTCTGTGTCTTGTCTTCGTATTTTAGTCTTTTAAACGTTTTTCCCCTCATTTTCAACAGTACCCTGTCTAAACATGTGGGTAGAGAGAGTTACTTAAACGTTTCTTTTGTGTACGAGTCTTTGTTTTGGCTCGCCGCACGCTGCTAATGCTAACTCAGCTAGCGGCAGCGACCCGGTTTTTAAGCAACTTCCTCTGGGATCAATTAAGTTTTCTGATTGTCATTATTTGTCTCTCCTTGCTGCTGCTGTTGGCGGCGTCTGTGGCAGCTGCAGACCAGAATCTCCCCAGTGCAGCGTCTCAGTGTTTCTCTTGTTTTTCGTATTGTTCTTCTTAAAGCCCAGTATTTTTATTACTGTAAATTAAGTTAAGAGAGGCGAATACGGGTTTACCTTTACATTTTCTTTAAAGGTACTGCATTAAACTGAGTTTAAAATGAAATTAAAGTGTTAGGAGCATATTTGGGGGCATATTTAGGGTTTACACTATCAAAATGCATTTTTAGGCATCTGTTTGACCACAACACACAACGCAACAACGCGGTTTTTCACTACCTGCGGGTGCTCTTAGAACATACTGT
The DNA here is from genome assembly GCA_037576975.1 of Alestes dentex. NCBI lineage: Eukaryota > Metazoa > Chordata > Actinopteri > Characiformes > Alestidae > Alestes > Alestes dentex. The sequence continues at coordinate 13,638,076 of JBBIGA010000153.1, read as the reverse complement.
GTGTGTGTCTATATATATATATATATATATATATATATATATATACACAAACGCCCAGTATTTAACACACCCTTTTTCAGAACTCACAAAACTTCTGGCTGGGGTCCTGCAGAAGTGGCAGCATGGATCACTTGTACTGCAGCAAAATTGGGCTGTCCGCAAAGATGACTGAATATCGGCATACTAAACTCGGATATTGGCCGATGTCGATATCGTAAAAAATGCGAAATATCGGCCCGATATATCGGTCGACCTCTAGTCTCTGATCTATCTATTTTTGCTCAGAAATAAATGAGGGTGGTGGGAGAGGAAGGACTTAATGAATTGTCTTTTATATGACCTGGGACATGAATTCACATAAAAAGGTCAATTTTGATTCAAGGTTGTCTATAATGTATTTTTGAAATTAATAATTCAATAATAAAAGCACTGATACTTTAAGCCTCAGTCTACCGACATTTGTTTTATTGTTATATTGAATTTTTTTATCCCAGTCTACCACTTTGTCAACATTAAATCACTAAACAGCAAGAATTAGCCAGTAGTGCCCAAACCATTATCCACCTACCCAACAATTATTGTTAGAAGCCATTTGTTACCTCGACCCCCACAATAAAACATAGTGGATTCCCATGATTAAACAATTGCCAGAATGGTCTTTTAGTAGTCAGTATATATTGAGAAATTATCCAACATTTCCTTCCACATGTATTACTTTGTGTAATATTTAAAGAAAAGGATGAATATAGAATTTAAATATGGTTCTGGACTGAGAGCAGCAACTGTAGAGCAGGTCGCTATAGTTTGCTACCCTCTTCTGGCAGAAGAAGGAAACATCAGGAGGTAAGTGAAAAGGAAGAAATTGGGAGACCGGGAAAGAGGTGTTGTGCAAAACCATCTTCATGGAGAACAGAGGAGCGAGTTGGGAGTTGGGAACTACGAAGTCAACTGGCAGGCTGGAGTTTCAGACATCACTGGGACTGCTTTCTATCAAAAAGTACTGAAACAATCGTGTTCTTTGACTTGTAAACACTCACCTGTAGCTTCATTTTGGACTGTTAAGGCATCTGGGTGTGGCAGACTATAAACAGCTATAGTTCCATTAGAAAATCCTGTGGCTATTAGTCCTAATCGAGGCATGTGAGGAGCCTGTGGGAAAAGAGAAACATTAAAGGGTTAATCCTAAAATCCTAACATGACCAGATAAGTATAAAGGATACTTTAGAGTCATTTGCTTATCATTTATCTTCTTTGCATTTTTAGGATGATGCAAACATAATGTCACAATGTAATATCCCTGGTATAATATAACCTCACAGAAAACTACAGCATAGCTTTACAGAAAACTTACCCACTAGTTTTCATGCAGAAACAAGTTTTTCATAAATGAGTCCTACTGTTGAACCTTTCAGTGACAGCAGTCTTGTGCACTGATTGATGTGTGGTTACTTGTCACTATCTGGGTTTGAGGTAGATGCTCTACCTTCCTGTCAGTAGTAGGCAGTTCCCAAGCCCCTGCCGGACACCACTTCATGCTCCAAATGCAGCCATCATCCACTGCTAGGGCGTAGGCTAGACGAGGAGAGGATGATGGTCTGAGCCAGGGAGAGAATAATAGTTAAAACAGGAAATAATTAGTAAATAATTGGTCTTTAATAAACCACATTCATGAGGAAAATACATCATTTGAACGTGTCAAAGGCCTCTCTTACTGGACTTGGCCATTTGGTCATCCACAGTCAAACTTAATTTATTGCCAAAAGAAACTGCAGGACATTTGCAGAAAGAAGGTATTTAAAATGCACATGCAATGTTGTGCAAAAGATAAAATAAAAAGAAGAAAAATGTTTGAGTGTGTTGTTTTTATCAGGTAAACACTAACATGCCAACTTTAGATCTAAATATCTAAATTTAAAGATCTTATTATTTTTATATATAAAAATGCTGCTGTTGTCTGTACAGTTTGTACAATACAGGTCTGGTCCCTGACTTCTACTATCAACAGCACACCTGATTTAACTTCACACAAAACTGATTAGCTGACCCAAGTATTGGATGGTAACTCAAGGCATTGAAAATCTTAGAGGAGAGCTTTGAAAATGGTTCGTGTTTTATGGACAAATAAATTGTATCTGCTGAAATGAATGTTTTCACAGATCTATTTTCTCAGACCCTAAATTTTGCACAGTTCTATTTTCTCAGACCCTAAAACTATAGAATTGTAAAATACTTTCAATAGACTTAACACTAGGGTGCGTCCCAAAAGAGCACTTAATACTAATACAAATGAATGTTTGCAAATGCAGCAGGCATTTTTGTTAAAAGTGTCAAAGCTCAGTACATTAGTCAATCTATATTTAACAATGTGATATTCATAAATAAGAAAAACATTTTAGTATATTTGTTTGATGTACACTGGCATAGCAACACTTAACCATCTCCTGTAAGCATGAAACAATGTAGCATTTTAATATTTTAGGTGCTCTAATCCGCAAACTCATAGTATAAAGATTAATACAAACTACTTTTAACATTAGGGTATGTGAAGGGATTAATATTGATTATTTCAATACAATGGCTCCTGTCAAGGGGCGGGATATAATAGGCAGCAACAGAAAACGTACGTTCTTAAAGTCCTTGTGCTGGGAGCACGAAAAACCATCAGGTTTATCTACACATCTGAAATCACTTCTGATAAACAATTTTATATTTAAAAATTGTAGTATTTAAATATTTAAAAATGTACAGCGTGACTGAAATTTGTGCAACTCAGACACGTAATAATGTAACAGGTAATAATGTAATAGACTGGTCGTTGTAGGACTACTTACTTGGTCGTTAGTAGTTTGCCCAGGTCCCATAGCTGGAGCAGAGCATGCTCTTTGTAAAGTTCATTCCTTTTATGTCGGTCATCCATGCCTCTGTTGCAGTAGAGAGCAGCATACTGTGTTTCTGCAGCACCTTCAGGACATGGGCACCATTCCATGGCCCACACAGGGCCCCCAACAAAGAACAGGGAGTCCCATCTCTCCGCATGAGATGAAAAGGATTTAAACCTACAATGTAATAAATTAAGAGGAGGCACATTGACACTACAGGACAATGTGACTTCAAACTGACTATGATATAAAGTTGATTACAGATTTCTAATGGAATTTTCATGCAAAAATAAAAAAAAAAGAAGAAACTGGCATGTTTATACTGTGCGCTATAAAAGTATGGGATGGTGGTGGCCTAGTGGGTAGGATAGCGAATGAATTTCTCTCAAGTGCCAGTAAAACGTATTTTGTGGGAAGTGTAAACTTTCTCAATCAGTCTTTTTTCTGGGTGGGGGGGATTCCTCACTTTGCTTGTTTGCATGCCACTTTATATGCCAAAGAAATTAGAAGAAAATGAGCACTTAGTCTTGCTGTGTGTACATAGACATGGTGTAATAAACAATATAACCTTCTAATTAATGTTATAAGCCTTGTTAGCGTAAAGGTTTTCCCTGCACTCATGCATGGATTACCAATTCCAATGCAGGTATCACAGTTATGTGCAAAGGGCATTAACATATAAAAACCAGTCGCATGAAATTAACATGTTCTTATAAGCGCACGAGAGTAATACAAGTAAAATAATTAATTTGTGAATGTAAACTAATGTTTTAATATACATGGCTACAGAAAATGGTCATTACATTACTGTAACACGATATTTTGTACCACATCCTCCTCAACTTTACCTAGGACTGAAAAAAACATTAGTGTTTTGTCATTTATTATTTGTGTGATATGAAAGCAATTGTTGTTATTACTGTGTTAGGGGTAGTAATCACACCATTGTTCTTAAGTTTATTATTATTATTATTGCTGGAATTTGCCAACCCTTCTCATTCTACAGTTTTGAAAATATTGGCACCACTCCAATGCTACAACAATCTGGTGTACTGGGCGTGTATACAGCTTTTTGATCAGCTGATCAGCAGCTGAGCATCAATCATTTAAGATCGATAATTTTCCCCATAGACTTACATTCATGCAACGTTGGGCCATTGTGACATCACGTCACTATGTGAGCTAGGTAGCCCTGCAGAAAATGCAGCATTGTATTCAGCTGCTAAACACACGGCATCAATTTTAAATGATCAATGCTTGGCTCCTGATCAACCGATCAAAAACTAAATATATGCACACTACACTGCATATTAACGGACGTTTTACACTGGAACTGTTTCAAAATTCTGCATGAGCTCCGAAGAGAAGCAATGCTTTATTCAGCCAGAAAAAAAAATGATAAAAACAAAAATTTAAGAAGGACAATAGTATGATTGCTGATGCAATCACACTAATAATAAAAGTAAACTTCAATCTGATGCAATCGCAGTAATAAAAACTACAATGCTTTTCCACAAGAAAAGGTGAAGTGTGATTGCATGGTTGCCATGGTAACTGTGGTTGCTGCACGGTGGTTACTATGATGTTGCTATGTGATTACTAATAGTTGCTGAGGTGCAGCAGTCGCATTTTGATGCCTCCAACTTTAACTGCCTAACTTTCTGTTCCATTTACCACCACTGTTAACAGTTTTGACTCGCTGAATTTTTCAAGAACAGAATGTCACACCTGCTCCTCCACTTCATAATGGGGGATTTTGGATTTTTTTCAAAAGTGGGGGTTGGAGGGGAGTAGGCACGTGGCTGCAACAGAGATTAAAATAGCACAGAGAAAAAGTCGCTGTCTAACTGGCTACCATAGCAGTGACCTCATAATACTTGCTCCGATACTCTCTCTCTCTCTCTCCACTGCACACTTTTAAGGTGACTCACCCCTCTGCTCTCTCTTCCCATACATTAGAGGTAATTTGGCCACAAAAATAACATTTTTAAATAATTAATACTCAGCCCAGGTCAACGATCAAAAACCTGTACACACAAACAACACAGGATATTATAGAATATTTAGCGTTGTAATTTTGCCAAAATTCAATATGAGCTCGGACAAGAAAAGCAGCACCAAATTCCAGCTATAAAAAGAACAATAACAACTAGATGCATTTCTGCAAGAAAATGCAAAGTGTGCTTGCAATAAAATCAGCTTTTGGAGACACCTGCGTTGCGGCATTCACAGGCTTATTATTTTTAAAGAAACATTGAGACACCTAACTGACCTAAGCTTTAATGTCTTGAAGTCCATTTCTGAGAGTGCTGTGTGGTTTGCTCCGTGTGTTTTCTGCGCTTTTTTTTTTTTAAACCCTTTTCCGGCCTCCTTACCCATGACATCACAGACTCTCTCTGACTCACATTTTAAAGGGGCTTGACCGTCCTCTCTCTCTCCCCATATATGACATAGGTGATGTGACCACAAAAAAAATTTTTTAAATACATTTTTTTTATAACTCAGCACCAGATCAAAAGGTTACACACAAGTCCACTGCAGGGGAGTTTATTAGATGTTCTTATGTTGGAACCTTGCCAATATTTAAAAATTGTGAGAGGAGAGGTGTCCTCAAATGTCATCTAAGAAGCTTGTTTTTTGTCTTTAAAAACAATGTTTGGGTGCATCTCTCTCTCATCTAGCCCTTTGTGTTTGTAATCGAATTAATTAAAAACATTTGTATCTGCTGTTTTGGTTTTTGCTAAGGAAACAATCCACTGCCATTGGTCAGAATGTGCTGAGGATCAAAACCTTGGGAGTGATTGGTTTAAACCCCACTATGGGCATTTAACATAAACTTCTTTTGGCCATAAAACCAATGTTTGGGTGCCACTCGCTCGGTGTAAAAGTCTAGGCACACACCACATCTTGGCCAATGTCCAAAAATTGCTCATTTAATTGATCATTGGAAAAAAAGGAGAGAGAGGACGAGAGACATAGAGAGAAAATTGGTCAGTAAGCGTCAGTAGAGTTTGTGGATTCAAATCTGGCTACTCTGTTCTTTAGTCCAGATTATTGGCACCCCATTCAATGTAAAGGTACATTTGGACATAAAGTCAGGTTTTAGCACTGCCTGTTAGATAGGAAGCTGCTAGCCAGCTCAGTTAGCCGATTTGAAGGGTCTGGGTGAAAGTGTGTCTGAAGTGACCTAGTGTGACAGGTTAATTAAGAAAGTGAGTTTTGTGCTGAACAAATATTTTTCTCTGATTCTCTGAGCTGTTTGTCTCCGCATACACACACATAGCACCCCAGCATGCCCCCCGTTTTTGTTTGAGCACTGTGGGTAAAAATGTGTAGTTTGAACCTTAATATCAGCCAGCCGTTTTTTGCTCAAGCTGACTTTTCTCTCTCAGCTGTTTTAATCTCTTCAGCAGCCACGAGTGTTTTCCCACTCATTTTTGGGCGTGCAAGGAGCCTATATTTAGCCCTCAGTGCCTATAATTCAATGAATGAAACACATCTGTAACTGTTGTTTTGGTTATTAATAAGGAAAGATCCACTGGCATTATTTTCAGTCTCAGCAAACTCCTCCTCCATTCCTCACTGGGAATACGCTGAAGATTAAAGATATGGACATCTGGATTCAAATTCCACTGCAAATACGTGTTATTTTTTGGCCATAAGACCAATGTCTCAGTGTGAAGAAGCACTGGCACACCAGTGGTTTTACATTAACCCTCTCCAGTGAAACCATCAAAACCACCCTAGCAATCACTTACAACATCAAAGCAACTGCCTGGCAACACCACAGCAACCATTTCAGTTACTGTAGCAACAAGCTAGCTACACCTTAGCAACCACCTACACTGCCATAGTAACCCGCTTAGTAACACCATAGAACCCACCTAGCAACAAGTACAGTCACCATAGCACACCACACAATCACATTTTACGTTTTCTTGCAGAAATGCAATCTAGTTTCACTCTAAATCCCAGCTTACCTTTTGATTTTATGCAGAGTACTTCGTTCACTAATTCCCTCACGAGACACTGTAAAACTCGCCGATTCCTCCTCCTGGGGTAAATATTGTTTCGCCTCACTGAAATCAAAGAGATCAATAAATGCCTTAACAGTATCACAAGTGAAAACAGCATTAATATGAGCTGCCAAATACGATTCTCAAAACCTTCACTTTACACTCAGTGGCCAACCTAAAGAACAACCTAGAGGTGCAATTAACTGAGTAGGTATCTTATTTTAGCTAAACAGTTACTGTATCTTTAATGTGTTACTGATTTAGAATTATATACCTTAAAGTTCTTATTTTAACTTATAGCTGAAGCGTTAATGCTTAAAGCTATTCACTTGTGATGTCCTGTTAACCAACTGTTTTAGCTGTGCAACCTTTAGCGAACAGTCAAGGTAAGTCAATGAAAAACTTGAGCATGATTCAAGACACAGAAGGAAGTGCAATCTAGCCAAACATACTGTAATTAGTTTCACTTTAGTTTGGTAGCAATGTGAAGTTTCGATTTAGCATTATTCGTAATTCCCAAAGTTTAAGAGTGAGTTTTCAGGCTGATTGTAAAAAGTAACTCAAAGTAATTACTGGTAGTTTTTTTTTTTATTAGCTAAATTGCGTACTCCTACTTGTTCATATGTACCTTTTCTATGTACCTTTTGTTGTCCTCAAGTTAAGCATCATTGAAAATGTTACCTGGTAGACAGAAGATGCCAGTTGCTAACTGATGGGATCCACTCAGAGAATACCCAGGTGGAGCAGTGCTCTTCACGACTGAAGTTTTCAGAGAGCAAAAGGGAAGAAAGTTCAAAATTAGTCAGTGTGGCTGTGTTAGCCGCAAGTAAGAGGATCTGGGCCCCAGATCATTATGAAAAGTTAATACTGCACATACAAACTCCTGAATGAACCAGAAGAAAACTGCTTACAATTCCTTGGTGTTTTTAAAGGACGTCCACAGAGGTTGCATGGCACTGCTGGACAATCCATTATTTCCAACCACCTTGTCTTTATAGGCAGTCTTCTACGAGAAAAAACAAACATCAAACATCACAATGATTGCACATAAAACATAATATATGGATAAAAAAAAATACATAATTTCAAGTTTTACCTCTTATCTCTCTTTTGTATCTTCTTCATACTCTCCAAAAGTATTTTAATCCATGACATATTGGACTTAATGCCCCACTATGACAATTGTGTATCAGTTTATGTATACCAATAGCTGGTTTTAATCTACATATCAAAAAGTACCACAAGTAGTCTGCTCTTTTCTCTTTTTTTGAAAATGCTAATTTATAAGAAGAAAACTGAATGTTCCTGTGAGAGTTTCTTTTTTGCTGTTGCACATGGGGCAGTGCATTCATTATATAGTTTTGGTGGTATGTTGCTCCTAGCAAGTGGCAGAAAACAGACTCCAGGAATAATAGTTGTGTGCCAAGATTTAAAAGAATGGTGGCTTGAAATTTTTTTTTTTCACGTTTTACAGGTCCTGTTTACATTTGTTTTTTTTTTTACAAAAGGCCAAGACCTAATCCATTAAAAATATCAAGGTCAGTCATCCCTAAATTTAATTTCCAGACATTTTATGACCTTAATGTTTTTAAAAATCTATTTCAAGACTTTTTAAGTATTAAACTTTTTATTAAGTATTAAATAAAAGCAATGAGAAGCTGCTTTATGACCATGACAGGGAAATTCATTATGTTGTACAGAGCTAACAGAGAATAATCTAGTTACTTGCTTGGCTCCAATATAAAACCTCCAATATAATTCCCTATATTGTAATTTATTCTTACTTTATTCAGAAAATTTTCCTCATCATTGTCTTCACTTTCCATCTCTTCAACACCATCCGGATCAAAGTCGCTGTCCTCGTTCTTACTGTCATAGTCTGGTGCTTTCCTTTTCTGCCCCTTCTTTCGTCCTGGGGTTTTTCTCCGAGAAGAACTGGCCAGCTGGACAGGACTGTCGCTCTCCGTCTTTGCAGATGATATGCTGGCATTTTGAAGGTCCTTGGTGACAGAGTGGAGGTACTCCAAAGCACTGGGAATAATTCAGAAACTGTGTGAGAGGTATTCTTTTGTAAACGAACTGGCAGCACAGGGGCTTTCTAACAACCCTGACCACATTTTGGTGACTTTCCAATTGAAAATCAGCTAACATCTACACAGAAAAAAACCTTAAATATTCAATTTTTTCAAAATTTTGGTGAAAAGTTTAACATATTGGAATAAACATAAAAAATGAAAAATGCCATGCATTTTACATTTTTTTTCACCCAATATGTTAAATTAAGCAAATACACACACTCATCATGCATTATCATTAGTACAATGTGTTCTCTGTATAGGATGTGTACTTATGCTCTTAGAAAATCAACAAAACATGCCATCTAAGCACCAAAAACTTGCATATAACTATACATTAAAGCGGTCCAGCGTGAATAATTGCGTTGTTATAGCGATATGTTGCTGTTTAATGAGATTTTCAACATTGTATAAACTCGCATTTGGGGGTGAAGCATGGATGACTCAAATGATTTGGTTCCATTTTACATTTAGCTTAAAGCCATGCCATGCCTACTACAGAGAGTAAAGAATAACAGATTAGCGCTCAGTGGGGTGCAAAACCTGAATTGGCTGATTGGATTTGGCAGACATTTGTGATTGAAATTAAATAGCATAAGGCAAGTAAGAGCACTTACAAAATGCAAAAGTACAAAATGCCTAGCTGTTGTTTAGTCTAGGCTTTTATGATTAATTATACTTTTTTTTTTTTTTTTTTCAAATTTACTTAAAAAAACAAATCATTTATTAGGCTGGTTTCCTGGACTGGAGACAACAAAAAATAGACTACAAAAGCAATTTAGACTACAAATAGTTAACTCTTAGTTAACTATTTTTAAACATTATAACTGCAGCCGTAGGTGTATTCGTGACTTTTCCTGTCTCTCAGTGACAAAAACATGATTTAAGTGCTAATAGTGCCTCGTTGTTGGGCATCTGAGTTATTGTGGTGCAAATAAATTTGGTGCATTTCACAAAATCAATATTATTCAATTTTTTTAACCAGTATGACCTGTTCAAACCGTTTACCTACAGTCCTGCAACTGTTGGGTCTATATCATATAAGGTAACTGATGGCTTGCAACCATCTCAGTTATTGTTACGTTATGCTTTGTGGAAACTGCCTCAGTGTTTTTGAGACTTTCAACAAAATTAGAAGTTTAAGAACCATACGCTTTGGCAGCTCTTCTTTTTGGGCGGCCACCCAGAGTCATCTGGGGTGTTTCTGGAGCGGCAGGGCTGTCATGTTCTACAAGAGTCTGTGGAACTGGCTCACTGACTATCTTCATGCTCCTTTTTGCTGGAGCCTTCCGTTTGGTTACTTTTTTCATTGCAGCATCAGAAGCTAGAACCTTTGCCGAGTTCTTCCTGATGCATCCTATCTTTTTTCCTCCACGCCCCTTTTTACATGTTTTGTTCTCTGGTGGTAACGCCAGATGGTCCTCATTTGAGAGGAGCTGAGAATCATGTGCTGCCTGTCCTGTAAATACAAAACAGTTTTTAGAGTAATGAATCAGATTCAGAATCAGAAAACTATGGATCCTTTAGGAAATTGCTTGTATTGTCTGTGCGTAATGTGTACGTTTTTGGTCAGTGTCAAAATTCAAATTTAATCACATTAAACAAAATCGCATCAAGGGTACCAAACTTACCTTCGGACATCTCTGGGCTTTCTTCAAGTGAGGTATTTGTCATGCTGGAATCTGCCTCTGTCCTGATGCCCTGAGAGGGGTCCTGTTGTAAAGCCTGGGGTTCTGCAGGTGTATCTTTCAGGACCTCGAGAGGCTCTCCATTCAGGTTACAGGTGTTTGTTTGGTTAACCCTTTCAGTCTGCTCCTCTTCGTTTATAGAGGGAAACTCCATCGGTTTGCCCACTTCTGGCGCGCGAGTTGCCATCAGCAGAGCTCTGGTCTCACAGCTGTGCTGTTAGTGCTACAGCTCTCCAACACCTTTCAGGAGAAGTTACAAGAAAAGGCTTAGCATGTGACAACGAGTAGTTTGTGGACTACAGCCCTATTCTGGTGAAGCCACCTTTCGATTAGAGGGCACATTTGGGCACAGTGGCACTTCGAGACACATGGACCGCTGGGCTAGCTAACCTAGCTAACTGTCAGCTTATACTTGTGGACAAGCCTGGTCACACACCAGTACTGCAAAAAATTAGCCAGAAAGCTCAACACGACAAAGATGATCCCAAAACAGCAAAAAAGTTAGTATAGACCAAAGACAGACTGGTAAATGATTTAGCTGGGCAGGTTGTCCTGGCAGTACTTATCTTTCACTAGGCTAAAGTGCTAGCTAGCTGTTAACATGTTTATTTACCAACGTTACAGTGTTTACGTTCGGTTTTAGGTTAGACAACAAAGTTGTTTTCAGTTAGAGAGGCTACTCACAACACATATAAGCCGTTTTTCCAGAACTGATTGTGGAGTTTCTCCGTGGCTCAGTGTGTTTGGTCCGGTGCAGCGGTCCCCCGCCAAGGCCTGGAGAGGATCGAATCCGCCCGGAATAATCAGCTCCTCAGTCTGAGAGAGGCTTCAAAGAAAGCCACACACGGAGCGCCAACTGGAGCTTCAAACCCTAGAAGACTATATCTCTCTATCCAACAAAGTTCACTGCATTTTAGGTAGTTAATGTCTATTTTATATCCAACCGTATGTCACGTCCGCCATGTTCCAGGGGGTGATGTCTAACCCAGCTCTCGACTGCCCCCCTCAACCCCCAGTTGGAAAAACACCCAGTTCAGACTAAGGCCCTCCAGTAAGTAAACTGACCATTTGTCATCCATGAACACACCACAGTACAGCACACAGTGTGAACAGCACGAAATTCTCTCCCTGCATTTAACCCATTTACCAAGTGAAGCAGAGGCAGCCAGGAACACAGCAGTGTTTAGGAATGGTACCATGCTCAAGGGTACCTAAGTGGTGTCACTAGCAGTCCTGGGATTTAAACCCACGCCCAGTTGTCTCGACACCCCAGTCACTCAGCTCTGCACAAACTGAACTTTACTCGAGTATTACTGACACTCTGGAAAGTTACATTTTTTGTACATTTTTCATTTCAACTTTCAAGTATATTTTGGGATATATTTTTGTGTTACTTTTAAGAGGAAATTTTTGTCATATGTGAACATATATTTTTATATATTTTTATCAAGTGAAGCAGCAGGCAGCCAGGAACGTAGGGCTGGGGAGCAGTGTGTGGGGACAGTATCTTGCTCAAGGGCACCTCAGTGGTGCCACTGGCAGTCCTAGGATTCAAACCCACAACCTTCTTGATTGCAGGAGCAACTCCCCTACCACCAGCTGCCCCCAAGTATCATGTTGACACACGTCCCATACTATTGCATAAGTATTATTTGTACACCTGCTTTTAAGTCTCATTCTGCCTTCTTCAGCCCACAGCTACCATTTACAGCAGAATTTAGGCTATTATATATTTGACACAAACACAGAATAAATGAGAGACACAGGCTGGTACATAAACAAAATGAATTTACTCAACCTACTGGATGTATTGCAAAAGTTGAACATTTCATAAGTAAATGGACAAGTGCAGAGCACAAGTACTGCTACCACCATATCAAAGCTGATGAACTGCCTTGAGTTTCTTTTCCTTTCAGTATATTTGCTCACTGGATTGTTACTGGATGATGAAATGTCCACAGTCTCAAGGAAGCCTAAATCTACTGATACATTGCTGAGGCTTGACCTTCATAATTCCTCTCATGCACTTTCACTTCTACAGTCACAGAACACTGAAATAATTGCATGTTCAAAATGTAATGAAACTGTAAGCCTAAATTACCCTATCTTTAAATGGGATGCATTCTATACAGTTAATTTATAGAAGGCGTACACCTGTGTTTACTATTTTGAAGTCTGGGTATGTTAATAAAACCTTTCAAAAAAGTTGACAGACATTTCACATTTAATGTCTTATGTTAAAAACTGGGCAGTAAAAACAGGAACCAATATGTGAAAAAAATTCTTTTGGACACAGTATTTGATCTATCATACACTAAAGCCATAGGTATTCATGTAAATTAGTAACTATCCTCAACACTAACCACTTCTCTGATAAGATGTTTTTCTTCATTGCTTTTTATTTAACCTTCTCAAAGAAAAATGTGCAAGAACAACCCTTAGGAAAGGTGCTGTAACAGCATACTTCAAAGCTAGTGCGGCCAGAAAACACCACAGATACAAAAACTGATAATCACAAGTTCTCAGCCTGGGTCGGCGCACACCCCCTATTTGACAAAGCCACAGAGCACTGTATATACATGGACAACATGACATGCAATAGGTTACACAAGTATTGGAAGGACAATAAGGCATGAAACAGAAGTGGTCTGCACTGCAGCAACAAACTATAAAGCTCTGGATCCATTCTGGAACTGAAGGAGCAGTACAACAGGCCAAGTCCACAAAGGATAAAACAAAATGCTCCGCTGAGTGGTCTGAGAGCCAACCTGCCGAATCTGTTGCTTTTTTGACATTTGGACGTCTTTCAACACATGCCACTATTCTAATTAACTATGCATCAAACAACTGTACCCACGCACGCTCCTCTCACACATGCGCTCACATAACACACTCAAACTATGGGTGCTTTCAAATATGTACACTTGAGCCATTTCTAGGAGTTAATGTAGAATATACACGACCCTCTGAACTGCAGTCAAAGAAGTTCGATCTTCATATTTGTAACTTTATAATTGTAATTGAGGTAATGGCCAAGCTCAAAGTTCAGGCTTAAAGAATACCTTACGGAGCAAAATAACAGGCTGAGATAAGTGCCACCAAAAATAAGACAGGGTCTGGGATGTATTTTTTGTTTTTTACAACCAACCAATTTTATGTGTGAAATCACCATAATAAAACAACAGGCACTGTAGTACATAAAAGTCACACATACACAATTGTATACTTTCTTCAGCACTTTTCACCAAAGTGAAGAGAAATATTTGTCTTGTGGAGAAGAGCGGTGGCTCACTCGGTTTGAGGGAGGGGTTTTTTCAGGGTCCACACATCATGCCTGGAAACCTCTGTATCTTCTGCTTCAGACTCACTGCTGGAGCTTCCGCTTCCAGTGCTGCTGCTATGGCCTTCACTGGGGCAATACTCATAGCACTGTTTATCCCGGGTGTTTCGCTTTCCTTTCCTGCTCGGTCTTTCTTCCCTCCTCTTCCCTTCTGATGTTTCTGGGAGCTCCATCTCATTTGACATGGCCTCTGAGGCCTGTGTGTCTTGCCATGTGCAGGGTCCTTGGGGGAAACGAAGAGCTGGGTTTGGCATTGGAATACAGGAGACTTCCCTGCTGTGGAACTTGGGCTTAGGCTTGGGCTTGGGCTTGTGCTTCAGCCGCCTGTCAGAGGTGGAGGCCTTGGCCTTAGAGCTGACCACAAACCAGTCCTGGTCACAAGAAAAAGCTTTTATTTAATGTCAGAGTTTGCAACATTTGACAAATATATGCATCCGCACTGTACAGTTTACACTGAACTGCTGTCGCAGTGCTAGAATGTAAAATACCAATGTTACCCCCATACAGACTGCACTGTAATTCATGCACGCCCATTTTCTTTGGTATGCGCCTGTTGTTTTCTTTGGTATAAGCAGACTAAAAACAGTAATAGATTAATTTAATTTACAGCAATAAAAGTAAAGGAAAAACACGAGAACACTCGAGACGAGTCAAAGGGCAGCAGCCAATCAGCAGCAAGGAGAAATAAATAACATTCTCAGATTGGATACTTTCAAACCTCCTGCCTCTGAGTACCAGTGACTGTGACATACGGGCCTCGTGCGCCATGCCACCTCGTCCTCATGCTGGGTTGTTTATTTTTCTGTGCAGCTAAGGCTCATTCCGTTCAGGTGTCTGATTGCCTTGCTAGGACACTTATAAGTTCGGTTCTCAGAAAAAATCCACAAGATGAAGTTGCGACTGCTAAACTGCGATTAAGCGGGGGTTTACTGTACTCCATAATAAGATATACTGGAAAATCTGTACCATCTTATTGTATCATGTGCTCAGTACTAGTAAAGATACATTGTGATATCACAATGCAAAATGTGCTTTTGTGCAACACAGAGAAGGAACAATCTATTAATCATGCCTAATGCATCTGAAAGGTGTGAACACCAAAGTTTGCTAACAACCAGCAACATATTTTTTTTTTTATAATATCAAAATATGAGGATATCAGATTGTGGCTGAATGCAATTAAATCTTCACAGCAACATTACAATATCCAATGTAAAGCTGTCAGAAAAGAGTAGAAGCTGTTAAAGCAGCAAAGGGGGAACCATTTCAGTTGATATATTAGGTCATATTAGGTTTACAGAGAAGACTACTCTGTTTAAATTTGTATTTTTCAATACAAATATTCAAAGCAGCATGAAACAGTGCATTGTAAGTTGCCCTGGAACTGAGGACAAATTCTTTGCATGTACAAAATAACTTTTCCAATAAAGCCCATCTTTGATTCTTATTTTAAAAAAGAAAAAAAAAGAAAATCTCACTAAAAAGAAAATCTCACAATCAACTAAACTGTGAAACGTGTGATTGCGCGGTTTCTATGGTAACTGTGGTTGTTACTGAGTGATTGCTATAGTGTTGGTAGGTGGCTACTATGGCTTCACAGGCAAGGGTTAATGTTAAGGGTTAATGTTAAGGGTTAATGTTAAGGGTTAATGTTAAGGGTTAATGTTAAAACACAACAAGAGGGGTGACAATACTTTTGACCAAAGAGCAGAGTACCCAAACTTAGCCAGAACTGAACCTATAAACTTTACAAACACCTCAAGTTGCTGGTACACTCTCTCTTTATGTCTCTTGCCCCTTCCACATTTATTGCCAATGTCCAATTTAAATGAGCAATTTTTGGACACTGTGTATGTTTAGGTGTAAAAGGCACCCAAACATTGTTTTTGGCCAAAAAATAAATAAAATAAATAAATATAATAAATAAAAAAGAACTCTGGAATCAAACAAGCGATGATTTGATCCTCTCACTCAAAGCACCCCATTGAACTACCCAGCATCAGAGGTCTTAAATTGCTGTTTATTACCAAGCCATTTACAGTTAGGATGGCTGCAAACGGGTGGAGCGAACTTTTCCAGGCCAAAAACAAGTGTTCATGAACAAATTGTTTAAAAAACACGTGTTTTTCATAACTGACCTGTGCATGCTGTAAAGGGAGGGGGTGGGAGAGGGTGGGACGTCTTGGGGAGAAGAGGAAGTGGGAGAGACAGAGATCTTAGCGCGAGCTGCTTGCCGGAGCAGTATCAGGGCGTTAGATAAGAACGCACTGGATGATTCTTTTTTTTTTCTTTTTTTTTTTTTTTATAAACCATTACAAGTGACACATATCTCACTGACCTGTAAACACCTGAAAGGGTTGGCTCTTAAAGGCTGAGGAAAGTTTGTGCTAAAACAACTCTGCTCAAGAGTTGACACACTCAGCATAGCACATGAACTAGTGGACCATGGGTGACGGGGCTAAAGCAACCCAGTGCATATGCAGTGGCTGATCAGATAAACACAAACGAATAGTTTCCCTATTAACAACCAAAATTATAGTTACAAATGAGACGGACACACTAACACACTTTTTAAATCATTCTGGTCAC